>JACCIC010000163.1:52500-85000 GCA_018907035.1 Sycobia sp. Sy_11 | reverse complement strand
TATATATATATATATATATATATATATATATATAACGGCGGAACTCATGCTCCTTGAGCCCTCTTTCATTATCATATCGTAATAACGCATATAGCATCAGCATCTGGTAATTTATCTTGGCAGCACGAAATTAAAAAATCCAACGAAATTCGTTTGAGAACTAATAAAAAAAAAAACAAAACAAAATTAATTATCAATATTATGTCAATGATTCGAATCGCTTATCATTTCGTTATCATATTCGCCACTTCTGTCTGAAACCTATCGTATTACGTGTATTAAGTAGTTGCACGCCCGCATGGTCAGGCAGCGATAAAGCGAAATTCTCAAACTTATTATCCAATCCTACGAGTATACTTTTAATCGAATTGAATGTCTGAAATTATATTTTACAATCTATTTTTACATTATTTCCAATGATTGATATGATCCTATTTTCAGAAATTTTAGTAAACCATCGGCACGCTTCTGGTATTACGCGAATAATTAAAAAGCGACAAAATAAACAATCCCAAATCGATGTGGGAGTGGAATTAGATAATAACTCGATTCACCATATATATATTTATCATTTGAGAAACGGAAGGGAATGGCTATTGTCCCGTGCTTGTTACTACACTTACGAATTCCCGCTGCTCACTTCATTACAAATACGATAGCAAATTACACAAGTACAATTTATAATGTTTACTTCATACGATGTCATATACATAGACATTAATAAAAGCTTCGAACTTCGTACAATGAGTATGGATTTTTAGATTTTTGCGCAAATATCCTTTAATTTGATAGTGCTACTTATGTAAAGAAAATTGCCCCGACGAGGATCGACGAAACATTAAAGCGTCTCGCGACGATAAGCGCTGGCGTAAAATTTTTTTTTTCATTCGGTTTCAAATAAAGTATTCAAACGAGTTTTTAGACAATTGAATAACTTCCCCGCCGTTTTGAAATCTCGTCGATTATTTTTTTTTTTTTTTTTAACGGTCTTTATAAGATCTGACCCGCGTGCAAAACGTCAAACCGGCGAGAATTCAATATTTCAACGACAATTCTTCCACGAGACGGGCATAAATCACGAACAGTGAAAGACACGCCGTAACTCGAATCGTTAAAAACTCGACAATCGCGAAGTCGTCGTAATTTCATCAAGATTCGTCGCGATGGATCCCACCCTCGTCGGATTAGAATTTATTGGGGAGGGGGGGGGGAGAAAAAAATTACAATGTCGGATCAAACACGGTGGCATTCGATCGCTGGATTATTTCGGCAAAACTGCCCACACACGCGCGCAAGTATAAGAATAACAGAGTTGGGATATTAATTATACTAAATATATATATATGTGTGTGTGTATTGACCTTGTAAGACTCGTCGACGACTTCGGCCGGCTGCTTCGAGAGGAAATCGTACTCGGGCTCGGCCAGATTGTTCTTTACGCCGGGCACGTCGTCCTTGACGGGCCGCACCTCGACCACCGTCGACAGCACCGGGCTCTGAGTCGCCACCTCGACCCTCGAGCTCACCGTCTTCGCCAGCTGCACATGGAATAATAATGATCTTTATTTTACGCGCGCGCGCGCGCACACATACACACACAGACACACACCTATATATATATATGCAATTAAAGTCTGAGGAATATATGCACTATTATAGGACATGGTTGGTATTAAAAGATTTTTGAGGTTAGTGACAAGTAAATATATAGTATATAGTAATTGACACATTTTGTATCTATACGTCTGGCTAGAATTGCAACTAAACTATACATGTCGTTCTCAATAATTAAGGAGAGTCGCGTTTTTTGGCTGAAACACCTCCTCCAACTGTACCGTCGCGGGTTGTTTTTTTTTTTTTTTGTTGACATTAGATCACAGATTAACACTTATATTATATAGAAAAATAGGTATTTTCACTTTGTCAACGTAACTGATAAGCGCATAAATTTTTTTTATCACACTATCGTAAAACTGTCTATGTCAATAATTTTTTTTTACAATTATTAAACTATGAAAACAATGTAATAAAAAAAAACAATTAACGTAAAATTCACTTTTTTGCTCGTTACTTGTTTAAAATATATAGATACATATTTACACGTGCCACGATTAAGTCACGAGTCACTGCGAAACAATTAGAACTAGACAATTCCTTTATACGTAGAATAATGCCCAAATTAACAATACAATAATTCTGCGAAATATTATCCAAAAGAGAAGTAAAATTAAGTGTATAAGATACGTTTTCATTACGCCACGACTTCAAATTTTACATATATACGATTTTTTTACAATAAAGAAAGTACAGTGAATTTTCAAACAAAACGTTCCGCGTCGATTCTGTAGCAAGGCTATTTTTTCTCCTTTAAAATCTTTTTTATAAAACAAAAAAAAGTTTATTTTTCAACAGAAAAATACGACATAAAATTAATCGAACTTTCGTTAATAGCCTGATAAAAACGTGGTTAAATGAAATGACGTTTTTTGAATGGATAAAAGATATTTGGTTAGCTTCACATAACCAGAAACTATAACCGTGTATATTTGTTTTTTTTTCTGGATAATGTCGATTTAATTATAAAAAAAAATATAATCATCATATGAAATGGGACGTGCTTTGTATATTTCAGTCGATTCTGATGTCGGTCTAGAGGAATTTACGAAAAGGACTATTGATTAAAAATTCTCACTAGAATTATAATAACGTTTATATGTAAATCCATAATATCTATATGTTTTATATGCTACACGTTTTAATTTATGAATTTAAATTGTACTATTTTTCTTTGAAGATTTTCAGAGATCGACTGTATCTATCGAAAAAGATTGCTTATTGTTTATAAAAAAATACTAGTGTATTCGGTAGAATTCACCATATTCTAGCAAATTTATCATACAAAATCGAATGTTTTCAAAGAGTAATTCAACTTTCCTTTAATTTACCGAGTCTGTCCCAAAGCTGCCATAAAAATGGAAAATATTCATACGAATTTCTCTCAATGTATACAAATATTGTTACTTGATATTTTACAACAAAATGTTTGAAGCGTAATTGATGAAGATCATACGACGAAAAAACAATGTACGAAACGTCGCACTGTCTGCGCATTAAATGTAGTTTTCTTCTTATAACACCTTGACAGTAAGACCGGTCTAAGCATTGTTTACACATATTATATAAAATTATTTAATGGCCTCTATATATATATTTTATATGTATCTATCTATGAAGTAAACTTTAATCAAGTAATTCCATATACTATTGTATAAAAACATTAGAATTCGCTCCCCGTGCCACGGAACAAAAGCGAAACTTTCAATTTTAACGGGACGAGCGTTGCGCGAGAGCCGAGGAATAAGGAATTTCTGCAAACGTGGGTGGGTGGGCTACGCGCGGTGTATATATATAGATAACCGGTTCCACGCGCCGGCCGCGCATCCGCATCCCATCAGTAGCTTCGGCTTCCTTCCGTGCAACTTAACTTTATATATATATATATATATATATATAAGGGCGCATCCTCTTGGCGACCGGTCAGCTCGGGTTCAAGCTCACGATCTTTTTTTGCTTCCTCTACTTCTTCATCATCATCTTTTCTTCTTACATTCGTTTTTTTTTTTTTTTTATTCTTCTGCCGGGAACGCCGACGCGCGATCTTCGCATGGTCCTGCTTTATTATGGGTGTCGCGCGCTCGCGCCTGGTGATTAATATGCGGAAATATTTACGGCCGCGCCCATCAAGATCTCCTGAGAAAAGCGCCGATATTTATGAAACGGGTATATATATATATATATATATACGTGCGCTGTTTTTTAAATTCATATAATACGTGTGTGTATATATAGACAGCTGGAAAGACTTTGTGCGGCCGGTGGCGTGCGACTTTAAAAAACTTTCTAACCGTTATACACATTGTAATTTTTCAGCACTTATACGTGTGTGTGCGTGTGTGTACCATACATGCATCCAATACGCTGGCTGTTAAATTCTATAATGAACAGGCGATATATATATATATATATATATATATATATATATATATATGTATATATATGTATATATATATAAATAATTTATGAATATCGCTTTACGTAATAATGGAAAGGCTCATACATGTGCATGTATATGTATATATAAGTGCACTTTTCTCGTACGTTTCTTTGACGCTTGAAAATTGGCGCTGCGCCGCGAATTCGCGAGTAAACACGCCCGTATAAACATATATATATATATATATATATATAGCATAGAGAATTATATACACACGGTACATAGTGAAATCTAATTATTATTTTTAAACTTTTTACAACTTCGCTGATAATTTTCTCGCCGCGGGCAGATCGGCGCGAGGAGTTGCGCTTGCTTTTCTTCTTTTTTTCTTTCTTCATTATGCCAAGTCAGCGATAACTAGATCGCACTATTATATATACTGTTATAATTATATATAATTATATATTTGTATGTATTTAGTAAAAACAATATGACGTCTTGGGGATTGTAATTTTCTTTGTATAAAAATAAATGATCACATACACATACACGCACACACACGCACACACACACACACACATATATAATTTAAAAATATTCATTTTTATATTCATTGGCTCTCTTATTATATAAATCATTTTTAATAAATTCTTGTAATTCTGATTTATAGTTTACTTTTATATATGTAGTAACATCCTTTTTTAAAATAACTTTTTGAAAATGCATAATATAACAATAATACTTTGATGTATAGCACGCTTACGTTCCTGCTGTTACCGTCATATCATTGTTATATATATATATATATATATATATATATATATATATATATATATATATATATGTAAGAAACTTTTAATCCTTACTTGTCTCCGAAACGGCCGACTCGAAGAAACGTTTAACTACATGTGAATACGTGTAGAATATTTTAGGCATTATAAAACCTCGTCGAATCGAGGCGTCTAAAAATTTCAATAATTCCGCATATCGCGCGGTTCCATCGGTCGCGATTAATGATGTTTCAAACTGTCGCTTTCGTCGCTCAAAAAATCTTCACGCATCCCGCGTACGATTTAATAAGCCGCGCGGGATTAGCGTGGAATTTTTAAGGAAAAAACGCGTGGTTTCGTAAAAAACAAAAAAAAAACAAAAAAAAAAACGAATGAAAAAAATAAAGAACCGTTCACGCGCTTCAAACGCAAAAGGATGCTCGCGGTACTTATTATACTAATCCGTCTATCGTGGAAGATTATTCCGTCTCTGGTGGTGGAGGATACACGCCAACGAAGGAGATATATTTCGCAAATGTATTGCACAATACTGTTTCGTTATATACTACAATAATATATATATATATATATATATATATATATATATATATATATATATATATACATCCTATGTAGAAATTTACTAAAAAATTAGTTAAATTTCCCTATTTCGAATCTGGATCTAATCAGGCAATGTCAATGGATTCGAATGTGTATATGTTCCATATTATGCAGGATTCTAATTTTTTAGGAATATTTATATATTATAACTAATACCTAGTTAACGCAATACTAATGAGTTCCTCGAGAATTCTCTATAAAATTTATTTATCCGAAACTTTTTTAATTTTATTCTGTTCCAGTTGATAAAAATTCAAATTGAATTAGTAGATGGAAAATTGCAATCTAATTATTACATTTAATAAAAAGCCAAAATTCATTGAAATTAAGTATGGTTATAAAAAAAAATAATTATATTCTATATTTGAAATATATATTTGAAAGAAAATTGTTAATAATTTAACATAATTGTAAGAAAAATTAATCAGAATAAAAAGTAATAATTTATTTTACACTTTCTTACTATATTTAGATGATTTAATTCAGAGTTAAGTCGCCGTAGTTAGGAAAAAATTAGTCGCGTTCACGGAATGAGAAAGCGATAATACGAATTTATCTCGTTCGATCTGGAAAACCTAAATTGGTAACCAAAAGCCCGTGGCGCGTCCTTGGCGATATTGCCAAGCGCGAAATTTCTATTTCCAGGGCTATTTGGCGACGTTTCCGCGAACCGTTCGTTAAAGCAGTAATAATATAAGGCATTTTTCAGCGGTATTAGGTAAAGATTTGTACACAAGTACAGTGAGAAAAGCGCGCTTTGTTCGATATTATTTCTTTACGATTGCGAAATTCGTAGTGTACAGTAATATATACGATTGCCGATGGAATACCACGACACTCACGAATGCGCGCGCGCACACATGGATGACGGATTCGATTCCAATTCCAAGATGTCAAGTTCGATCAGTACTGGAAAAGTCTGTGAAAATTGTAGGACCAAGCACGCTGGTTCTTCCGTGAGTAAATCTATCATTTTCTTATTTAAAATCGAAATTTTTCCATAATCAAATTATACGGCGAATTGTTAAGAGCTTGTATTAGAAAAAATTAGAACTTGTAGTTTTGAGCAACGAATTTAAAAAAAAAAAAATATTTCAGCCAAAAAAGTTCTGCTTCACTTCTAATGCTCTAGTCATACATCGTCAATTGGCTCGAAGTTACTTATAACGATCGTTCATTGACCGTTCAACCGACGCGTTTAAAATAATCGATGGAATTTCCATCTACTACATATATATATATATAGAACTGAGAAATGATGTATTACTGGACGCAACTTCGTTAAGAAAATTTGTTCGGTCGAAATCTCATTGTAAATATGCATCCAAGAGAAATCTCTTTGACTACAAGCGTCACATAAAATGCTTACTACTATAATCGTAAGCACAAATATTGAAGAATCCACGTGCGTCGGATAGGTCGTTATCATTAATAGGGCTCGCAGGTTATTCGCATATATATATATAGGTAATCGGGGCTGTTTCAATCGATCATATGGAACAAATTATTTCATATATGATAATCCTTTCTTTTACAAGTTGAGCAGCTTGTTTTTTTGTTTTCTTTCAAAAAAAAAAATTTATAATGATTAAAAAAAAAGTCTTTTTCCATATACCCTGTCCGAAAGTTACATTTTTTTTAAATTCCTCGTCGACCAATAATCGGAATCGCTCGGGACGAAGGTGATAAGAATTTTTCTTTCACCTCGTGAAGACAGCAAAACAGGCGAAAGTCGAAACTTTTCCGCGAAAAATAGTCTACGCAACGCGCGACGCATGTTTCAACGCTGTTGTAGTCAGCTGCTTTCCGGCCCAGCTTATGGCATATCTAAATATTTCATATCTAAATCGTTCAGTACTGGGTTTCAAAATTTTTGCTCCGGATCTTTGTTTTTTTTTTGTCAAAAATAAGGACAAACAAGAAAAGTAATACAATTGCAGATAGCCGATACGTCAGGGGATACCGAAGGGAATGTATTGAATATTTCTTTAGAAATATAACTTGTGCCGAAAAAATACATGAAATAAAAAAAATAAGTATTCTGACGAGATCAGCGATCTTTGTTTGAGATAATTTTTTTTGTCGAAAATTTTAATATCGGAATATCCGCGGATTTTTAAATGTTCAATTATAAATGTCATCAGTACTGCATATACGTATCCATTGGTTAGAAATCTATATATTTATATAAACATTTGTTATAGAATAATTTTATTCGAACTATGTATATATATATATATAGATTGTGCGTCGCTTACCCCGGGCTTGCCGCCGCCGTTCGAATCATTGACGACGTTCTGCTCGACCACGGAATTGACGACGATCTTGGTGCCCTTCTTCGTCTCGGCGCTCTTGTGCGTCTTGCTCGGCTGTATGTCCGGCTTCTTCTTCTCCGCGGCGGGCTTCGTCTCAATGGCGGGCGTCGTCGAAGTCCTCGGCTCCTCCGACGATCCTTCTACAATGCACGGTTCCACATGCAAATACACAATCGAACGTCGGAAATTAATTTATTATTCATACAAGCTCGTTACTTTACATTTTTTTTTATATAGTATATATGCTTATAGATGGAGGAAAAAAAAAACAGATTTCCGGTGATTTTTCAGAGCTTGATGTATATTATATGGTTACGTCAATGAGGTTGAAAATCCCGATTAATTAATTGAAACGTGTAAAAGAGGGCATAAAAAGAGATTGTCGATAGACTTCGTCGTACCTTTTTGGCAGAAGAGCTATATGAGTTACCGAGTTACCGAAGAAAGTTTCGACCTTTTTTTTCATTCTTACGCAAGCCGATCTTTACGAATACTCTACATGGCGAGCGTCTCATTTTTGGCGAGCCGAGGTGATTATTCAGTGTGAGCCTCTGCCGAGACTGCCGAAAAACGAGTTTATCGCCGCAATCGGTGTGTATAGTACGTACAGGGCAGATATCCGACTCGCCGCCCGTTCTCGCTCAAAACGCGTCTCTGGACGAGAATTTTAAAACGTACGCATGTTAGTATGTACGCGAGCAAGTTCCTCTCTCTCTCTCTCTCTCTCTCTCTCTCTCTCTCTCACTTTGTCTCGCAAGAGTCTGAACAACGCGGGTAGAATAATTTTACGGAGCTCCTATATATATATACATAGAGGTTCGTCCCATGTAATAATTTCCGCGTATGGTGTACACGTTATGAAAGTCTTCTTCTTTTGATTATTTTTCCATTCCCACGTCTACTATGGGTCACGACAATTGTCCTTGTGTAGAAATTTCCTATAGAATTCTTACTCGGATCCATTTTGATTTTTATTATTTTTAACCTTATTAGATTCAAATGTGTATGCATGTATACTATTTTCTGGACTTCTAGTAGGAATCATATAGAACTCTATATATAAAATTTATTCGAAACTTCTTTTCCACCTTTCTAAATGCGCAATTATATATTGCACCGTGGCGAAAAAAATCTGGTCGACTCCTAGTGTGCGAGTCAATTCTTATCTCCTTCTTCTCTCGGGGATAAACTGTCTCACGAGGAAAATAATCGTCTTTCGCGGTGTTCTTAAAATGTATAATATTATATTTCAGCTAAAAATTTTATTTAATTCTGAATTTTATTCATACTGAGCGGAAAATTAAATTATGAATGATATATCAAATATTCCATCTTT
This sequence comes from Sycobia sp. Sy_11, assembly GCA_018907035.1. Taxonomy (NCBI): domain Eukaryota; kingdom Metazoa; phylum Arthropoda; class Insecta; order Hymenoptera; family Epichrysomallidae; genus Sycobia; species Sycobia sp. Sy_11. Next base: position 75,964 of record JACCIC010000163.1, on the reverse strand, counting down.
TGATTTATAATAAGAATTTTAATTATTTGACAATTTTACGATTCTTATATAAATATAATATTGTATCTATTACGGTCAAGTTATTCATATTTTAATTTTTTTATGTTTTCACATCAGTTTACATCTTCACGTACAATACAAATAATACGTATCCTAATTCAAAAATATTTTATGGCGTGAAGTCATAAACATATACACTTAACCAGTCGACTGTACATAAAGTCCGGACAATGGACTATTTTTCATGATCTTACAGCGAAGAGATTTGAACTTTTCCTTATCTAAGGAAATTAAAGTAAATTTTTGCCTGACTTATCCTAGCCTAAAAGTTCAAAGCGCGGACCTCGGGCTATCGTGTATGATCATGGGCAAGAATACCCCTAGTTCAATGCTACGTGGAGAAAACTAAAATATATCTAACTACAGACTCTGATCTATCGAGTTTTACGCGTTTCCGAGGCAATCGTCAGTGTTGTACCAACGAGAATCCAGCTTGAACCACGTGTTGAAGAGAGAATATTGCTAGACGAGGTTGGCGCATAATCGATGATCCGTGCGAAAACCGACGCCGGCTCGATCGCTGCGCGAAATCGCTCGAGCGTTATGTTTACAAGTGGAATTTTCATAAGAAGCACTCGTCCCCGAGAATCGGAAGTGATCGCGCTCGGGCGCGCCGGGAAACTCCGACCAAGCTGGCCCAGCAATCGTCCAATTCTTTATTTCCTAACATTGGATAAGGATGTACCGATTGGCTTTTGGAAGAATGAATAGGCTCGGAACAATTAACGAAATATAAACAATTTACCAAGAGAGCGTGCCAACTTCGAGTCACAAATTGTGATTGAAACGATTTACCTCCATCATTATCCTATGAATAGATGATACGCAGGCTAGCTAGTTTTAAAGCTCCAAATCTTCTCGAGATCTATCAAAATTATCTTTCGATCAGTTACATATTAGTTTTAACGAGTGCGCATCTGCATCAATCGATGATCGATTAACTTAAATGATTGTCTGTTGATTTACACCAAAGCGGATGGATATAATCAATGAAATAAGTATAATATTAATAATATTAAATAAATCTGTAAATAAGTATAATATTAACGTACGGACTATAAATTGAACATATCATTTATGGTAATGTCGGAAAATTAACGCTGATACTATTTATAATGCGAGCACTGGTTTTGTTCAGACTACCACATAGTTAATTAACGTTAACTTTCCACTTTTACTTCAAATTACATATTAAATTTAGATCTGATATTTTAATATTGCACATATATACAGATTGTTTCATTCATTTTGTATTTCTCCATTGATATAATGAGAGCAAAAATGATTGAGTACGTACGAATGCATGGGAATACCATGATCTTAAAACTATATACAGTGGATTAAAACAATATTTTCCTTTATATCAGGGCATTTTGAGCCTTAGGACTAGCTACTCTGCATATCATCTATTAATATCATAAGGTTGAAGATCAATTTTTCTTATTGTAACCTGCAACCCGCAATTCGGATAATCTCAAGTCAGCAAGTATATGCGACATACACAAGACGATTTCTTTTTTTAATGAATAAAAAAAATGCTCTGCTAACTTTTATCCACGTTTTTAGACATATAATTTTTCAGTTTTCCATTTCTTTAAATTCACACTTAAGACCAAAAAAAAATTCTAAGCTTAGTTTTCATGCAAAAGACTGAAAATATGATTACAACATTTAAGAAACAATTACTTTACGCAAACTGTACTATCCGTAAAATTGCTGAATTAAGAAATTCCTTTTGAACTTGCTCGATTTCGACATCCACTGTCCCTTTCTTGAATTCTGCAGCCGCGGCCAGGCTTTAAGCGCGGCGGCGAAGGAAAATGGTATTGCCAATTGCTTTTTGATACCGATAATATCTTCTATGTATATATATATGGTAGATGCGTGTATTAGTAATCGCGCAATGCGTGATCACTGGGTTTTTACAGCCTCTCTATCTCGCGATCGTCCTGTCGTCCGGGGTTGCTCGACCTTGGTGACCTTATTCTAGACCGTATAGACATCGTCGATGAAAAATGCGTTTATCGTGTCGTTCGTTACAGACAGGAACCGAGCAGAACGGGGCTGCTGCGAAGATACGACGCTTCGTCGCACACCAACGAAATTTCTATACATCTCTGTAGATACTATAGGTATATGCGTGCATGTAACGAAGGCGATCATTTATATTATACGGATTGAGCAACCGAATAGATTTCTTCATTCTTCCCACTCCCCTACACGCTCTTATTTCAACGTTTCGCTGGCAATTACTTGCACAAATTGGATGAGTGATATATATATATATATATATATATATATATATATACACCAAAGAGTTACCGCATAAGAAGCTTAAATTTCATGGCTGAAACATTTGAATCCTGGGAAGCAAACGATCAAACCCGGGATCTATACCTGATGGAGCGACGAATTCAGAAGTATATGCCGCAGTATTTGATGGTATGACCAATGAATAATATAGATCAGTCGAACCTTTAGCGTATTCAATTCAATTCTTCGTAAATTATCGGCGTGAATCATTAATATTAAAGTAAATACGCAAACGAGTATGAATGTGCAAGCTTAAAATGTAGATGCGCAACATTTTCCATTTAATTGCAATAATTTTTATGCGCACTCAAGAATTATTTCCTTGTAGCGCCCGGAGAGCACAGAGGCATGGGCAGTTATAGTCTGCCACGTTTAAAAGCGGAGGACTGCGCTCATATAGTGCGAGAGAGGTGTAACATAAAATATGTCCTTTTTCCTGTAACACTTTCTCACAGTACTCCCGATGTATGTATGCAAATTCTCTATCAGCATTCTGCGTATCAATTTTATGATCCGTTATGATTAGGAGTTGGAAACAGCTGTATGAAATGACTGCTTGATGTAAGAGAGGTCGAGAAGGGACTTACTTTTTTCCGTCCTTCTTGAAAGGGTCAACATTTGCCGGGCTTCATATCTATATAGTCCATGTTGTAGTTAAACAAAGCGATAACCTGCTGTAGTGTATATATATATATATATATATATATATATATATATATATATTATTATAAGAATCATCTATCATTAATCAGCAATCATACTAATCAAGGTGAAAGCATTAAATGTTGGGCAGCGACTTTTGTCCAGATCGAGCGAAATACAGAATTGACATAACAATCACCAAAGCGAGCCCTTCGAAGTTTTACAATTGTAAATATATTTTCTCCCCATTAAATTGGATATATAAATGTGTAGTCAGAGTCTTTTCTATTATTTAAATTCCAATAATCAGCGTCAAAAAAAAAAAAAAATGTTTGAAAATGTCAAAAGTTCCGATAAACGTGATAATTTGTAATTTGTGTAAACGCATACCTTCTTAATTACAATCAGAAATTACGATTTATTACACGGTACTTAATATACTTTACCCCGCTTAATGTGTACCACATTCGTCCTGATTAGGTCCCAGGTACGTGTATAATAATATACCGACGCCGTATCTTCGTTTATATTTCGAGGGGCACGGTCGCTGTTTCTCCGAGCACTCGTCGAATGTGCCAATATTCCCCGACACCTTTAAGAGCGTGCGGAATAATCGGCGATCCGCGCGGTCAAGCGTGAAAATCAGTTTTATTGAAACAGTTGCGCTTGTAAGCGCAGCAATTATACAGCGACAACAAAAAAAAAAAAAAAAAAAATGTTTCGCATACAGATTCTGACCGTAACGCGCGGATGCCCGTGATAATGAATCGATCCCTTGCCTTGGATTGCCATAATCGAATCATTGCATTGCTGTAAACGGAGTTTTGATCGCTAATAAAATCGTCGCGAAGATCAGTATTATGTATTATAGTTTTTATTTTCTCGAAAAAATTTATGTGGAACAATTTGTTTTTTTTTTTTTTTAATTAAAATTAATCTATTTTTTATCAACAGCGTAGGTGTAGGAATGAATCATAAAAAGTTTAATTGTTACTTTTTTCCGACCAATTGTAGATGTCATGTTTTTGTCTTTTATTACATTGCTTGTAACAATTTGTTTCAGCCCTGATGATGGAATTTCATTATATATTTCCAAAACATTAGCAATACAAGTTATATTTAGATACTGAATTATTTTTATTCACCAGTTCAGTGCCGATACCATTTTTATAGATAATCTCAACATTTTCATACCGACCTGATTGTATGCGTCTCTTGGAATTCGTTCCCCGTATATCTAGATTTTCAAATTTTGACCAAACATATAAGACTCCAAAAAATTAATGTTCATTGCGGATGTTTCGGGAGTAATTTATAGAAACTCATTTGATGAAAGAACTTGATAACAATGTGGTTGCTTATTTAGGTAGTCTCCTTCTCCCTGATTCCCTCAAGAACCTCCGCTCGCAAATAATGTTTCTACATAAAAATATCTCTGAATCGTCAAAAATGCATTCGTTTCGTAGGTGCGGTTAGAGAAAAAAAATCCGACTTGCGTATTTTTAGAACAAATTTAAAGAAAGAGAAATGAAATTGAGCCTTTTCACCCGGTGCCTTAAAAATATACAGTTTTCTTCATCCACTGCATAGACCAAACTATAGCGCATAAATAATCCTTTTGCGCCAAACAAATGTCTACGATTTCGTCTTCCATAGCTTTATACACAGAGAGCTCGTGTTTGAGTATAGCGGTTGAAATTGGCAATCCGGGTAAATAATAGGGAAAGCGACGTTAACACGTGGGGGGGGGGGGATATTGCCGAGCATCTCTGCGCAATTGTAAGCGGAGCAGCGCTCAACCTCATTTCTTTTGTATATATATGCAACCGCAACCACTTGGTTATAAGACAGCGTGTAGGCTTTGACTTTAAGTGGGGTACGCTACTCGCAACTGGTGAACGTCCTCATCGCGAGCCGTCCCGTAAATTACGTAAGACTATTTTTGGAGGTTCTCGCGTCTCTCCTTACCTACTCCTTTCCGTAAGGTAGACTTGCGAGATGTTTCGAGATTACTCCCCCCCTTCCCATACCCGCAATCTTACGCGAGTTTTTTTGCAAAATATATTCATTATATACCAACGTCGTAGAATAAATAATTAAAGAGTAATTTTCATTATTCTTTATAATAAGATATTTTTTTAATAATCCGTTCATAATAATTTATAAGCCATAAAATGTTCTCACTTAATCTATAAGTACATAAAATTATTCCAATGTTCACGGATACTGAATCTTCTACAGGGATTTTATCACGGATATAAACATGAGATTCGTTAAGCAACGCTTTACTATTATCCAATGCAATTATTATAATATCTTTATCCTCACTTTTATAACTCTGTCGTTAGTTTCGTCATGCAAGATGAGCAAAAGCATCTGTTTGCCTCGTTATACGAGAAATACCCATGATTGTCCTTTTACTTTTAGCACTTTTGCACGTGGATTTTAATTATTCTTCTCTGCCGGCAGAAGTGGAAATCTGCTTTCTTTTTGGTTTGCAAGATCGAATTCCAATGTTGTATACGTCATGTCAATCTATCGAGAAGGACAATTAGTATTTGAAGTGCAATAGCAATATTGCACTTTTTAAGGATACTGTGAAATTATTGCTACGACTGTATCATCATTTGGCTAATTAAATATAGTAATGGCATACTAAACAAAGCCAGATAATATATAATTTGCATTTTTAGTAGATCTATAAAACATATCTAACACGATGGTTTCTTTCTTGAAGAATGGCTTCATTGGCGAAGCGTATCTCAGAAGAAAAATCTCTATATTGTGAAACTATCAATTGTTTATCATACTTTTATATCTTACTGTATTTATTATTAGTCAACAGAATTATTTCTTATAGGTAGCTTTATTATACCAATCCTTCACCTCCTACTTCTCTTTCAGAATAGTGTAAGAATATTAGGATTTATTTCAATCACAAAAGGAATAAGAACATTCTTCGAAATATTATCCATCGCTAGCTATGGTCTTTCCCCATAATTTGGGATATTTGTGTATTCGGTCCCAAAAAAAATAGTATCTTTTAAGGCGAGGAGTGAATCAAGCGAATTTTGGATACCTTCAGATGAAGTAAAGAGAGCAGTTTTCGTCGACCGAAAAAATTTATGGTCAGAAGAGATAAAATTTAAGCTGTAAACGAGTTGGGTACAATTTAAATATGTGGTAAATATTGGGTACAATTTAAATACACTAATAAATATGTGGTCGAGCAATATAAGGATGGAAAATCAGTGTCTTGGGTCTAGCCATGTGATCTGGCCATATTGATCATTTTAAATGCGTCAATTATGTTCGCTAGAATTGAGCATGGACCATTTGAAACTTGTTCAACAGTTCCTAGAAAACCACATCCTTCTGATTCCATCAACTACAAAGCATTTCTTTGTATAGATGGATTTCTCATTTTGGCTATAATGATCCATGGTTTTGTGCACTTTGGGTCGTCGTAATAGATCAACTTTTTCATTTTTTATCTTCCGTAACATTTCAATGCAAAAAGTACTTTTTCGCAAGTCATAAGATGATTTTTGATGATTCTCGGCGTCAGTTTTTGTGGCACCCAACTTTCGAATTTTTGGATAAATTTGAGGGATTTTCGACGTTTGTATATGGCTTGACAACTTACTCCCAACGAGGCGACAAATTTTTTCTTACAATTCACACGAATCTTGATCAAGAAATTCCTTCAATTACTCGCCCTCAAACCTTTTTGGCTTCCCTATCAATTCTGTCGGTAACATCAACCACATCACCACTATGAAAACGCGCAAACCACTTTTGATACATTCTAACGTCTGGAGCTAATTCAGGGTGTGCTTTTACTGTAAAGTAAAACAGGTGCTGTTTCGTTGATACGTAATTGAAAGGTTTCAAGGCAAGAAAAACATTTTTTGTCTAAAGAAAGTTTCACTTTGACAGATGAAATTTCATAGTTTATTTGACGCTCGTCAATACTCGACAGCCGCCTCTGTCAGAAAATGACACAGGGAGTATAGACACGAAGCTAAAGATAAATACGAACTTTTTAACACTTTAAGTTGCTCACCCAAGATACGCGTATGCGTAAGCGCGCGTTGACCCGCGCATTATTCATTCGCACAATCGGCGCGCATACATACCTCGCATTGCGATATCAATAAAAACAAACGGTACGTTTTCGGTATATACCGGCCTAGGTATGTATATACAAGCGCTTTATTAGATAACTCGCGCAATTTCTCGCGCGCGCGCGAGTTGAGCAACCGAGGGGCCCCGGACGGAGCGGGGCAGGGGGCGCGGGCAGGCTTTCCCCGACGCGGTGCTCGCGCCCCGACTCTACGGGCGCGGAGAGCGATCGTGGCCGAGCGCGAGAGCCTCGGGAACTCCGAGGTTGGAAATCGTGGCGAACTCGGCACTACGACGCGTTGCGGACGGTGGTGGGTCCCGGGGCGAGTACGCGGACGACCTGTAGACGGATGGCGAGCGCGGAGCGAGAGGGGCGGGGGGAGGGGATTCAGGCGACGGCGGTCTTTTTTTCGATTGGCCGCGCGTTTGCGCCTCGACGGCGAATTGCACGTGGTCGCCTCGAACGCACGGAGTTGAACGGGACGAATGAAGGGATCCGAGTATGCATTTAATGTACGGCGCATTATACGTATTTTAATTTGCGAAAATCATGGGATTTCACCGTCGTGAAGTGTAAATATACGAAAATGGTACGGAGCGTTATTTCAAGAAACATGAAATTTTGAAATCACTGAATTGTGAATTTTTTTAACGACTGATAAAAATGGTTCTTTTGCACAATGTTCCTAGGCCAAAATATGATGTAGGATAATACGTCCAGTTTTATTACGATTCACAATAGTATAATATTTTCTTATATACCAGTTGCCTTGCCACCGTAGAAATTTATTCCCAAATTTTTATTTATTTTTGTTTTTTTAAATAAATGACGCGAATGGCATTACAATGAAATACCTTATTTGCTCGTGTCAGAGCGAGCGAATGTTGCAAATATATACATATATAAATATATGAAAACACATGGGTACAATTGCAATGTTTCTTCAAGCATTTTCACGAATCGTTTTCAATGTATATTTAAATCTATAGACATTTAAATTATTCATTCTATCGCAAGCCTCTTTATTCTATTTCGAATCAAAAGAATTCGATCGATATATACATTATATATATATATATATATATATATATATATATATCACGCATATTACACCACAAGTTGAGGTAGCTTTTGAATATAGTTGTATAAAAAGAATTTTGAAATCGTGTCCTTTGTAAATCTCCTTGGATCGGCTGGCGTTCGTTATATGTCGCACGTGCACAGATACACGCAAACATAGATATACAGTGCACGCTTGATATCGTAAAAACGCGCTCGTGCTCCTTACAACCTTATAATTCTTCTCTCTCGCCGAGCGTGGGTGTATACGTATATAAGTATAGAGCGTCTAGAACACTAACGAGAGCTTATAGTATATTTGCTCGGGGATTGTTGCGAGACTGTGCAATCTCGACTCTTTGCGCAAAGATGAGCGCGATCTCCCTTTCCTTTCTCTCCTGGTCTCTCACTCCTCTCTTCCTTTTTATCTCCCTTCCTCTCTCTCTCTCTCTCTCTCTCTGTCCGTCCCGATTTTTCTTTTTCTCCTTGTTTTTTTTTCTTTGGTCGATGGTTTCCGGAAATTACGCGGCTTTCGATCTCTTACGCACTCTCGAAATTTATAATCGATGAAAATTTCACTCGTCTCGTACATTTACGATTTTACACGATTTCAATTTGGCGAAAGCGTATATATATAGCGTTGGTTATACAAGATCAAATAAGGAACGCACCTCGCGCGTTATTTAATCAAAAACTCGTTTACCCCGTTAAATTCCGTGGGCCGCACTCGTGTTTTGGATTTTGACGTTTTCCAGATTCACGCACTTGATTCATTAGGATATTATTATTATTATTATTATTATTATTATTATTATTATTATTATTATTATTATTATTATTATTATTATTATTATTATTATTATTATTATATTATTATTATTATGCAAGCACGACCGATTTGATCATTCGGCCGATTTCTCCGTAATGTATAAGTGAAATAGCGGCCGTTCGTTTGATACGGTTTCATATGTGTTTCTGTCGATACCTATAGACTGAGAAAGATAGATGAATAAGATGTAGAGAAGTCTGTTGATTTCCGCAGAATATCAAATATATTGACAGACATATGTAGAATAAGTATCAGAAGAATGTGCTGAAAATTGTGTAATCGTAGAAAATTTTGATTTTCTATGAAAACGCTCTTTTCTACAATTAAAATATATAATTGTATTGTGAATGTGTGATCATCAGCGTTTCAATTGATCTATAACTCTGCATTAGTGTAATACCTAGAAGTTCTATAGGACTTTATCGACCTTTTCTTTTACATTATATACTCTGTAGGTATTTATTTCGTCGCAATTGATCACTCTTGAGATATACACCCGGATAATGTCTAGATTACTATCATATATCAAAGAATGACACAACATCGAGTTGATCAATGAGAATGGTAAAAAATATAATATTATTTTTCAGATTATTATAATATTCTTAATTGATTCGAACCTTATCGAGCGAATCCTTTGGAATTGAATTAGGAGAATTAATTTGAATCCAAGCTCGATCATGAATTTCATTCGTGATAAATGGAAGAATTCTAACATCTCTCAAAATAATTCAGTTACTTATGAATACATAAAACATCGGATAATTGAAAAAGAGCAGTCGTTGAGCTATTATGCTATATCCGAAGTCAGCTTATACAAAATCATGTACGTTTCTAATTTTAAGGCAATTCTAATTTAAGGCAAAGAAAATTTTTGGATAAATTACTTTTTCCAATATAGCTGGCACAGCATGCGGAGCACTAATATTCAGACGAAAGAAGTTTCTTACATTGCGACGTTGGTGGTACCGAGATCTTCTCAACAACGTCCAGTATGTGGACGAATGTCCAGCCATCTTGGTTCGCGTGGAAAGTTTAAGATAGATAAAAGCACATCGCTAAATATAATTGGGATAAACTTCAGAACAATTATCATTCGATTATTTATCGATTATTTTCGATTATTTTCGATTATTACTAATTATTTCTTCTATCTTGATAACTAAACATATATTATTATAATTCTTTACGAAATACGGTATATCTATCTTTTGCAGATTTCAATTCAGTAAGTACATTCCATCATGTTACCAAACTATTTACCAAGCCTATGCGAGCATAATCTTTATGTTACAAAATTATTGAATGAGAAAATTCGACCGAACGCCTATCGTATGTAATAAGAATAAGAAAATGTATTTGTATGAAGTATGAATACATACGCAATTTTAAATGGATCTCAATAATGCGATATTTTTTTTTGAATGGTGTATCTGTAAAATCACGGATGAACGAAATCATTGTGTCATTTTGCTGTTGTTGGCCAATTATAATCATAAATAGAAGATGTCTTCTTATACCATGGATTTTTTTACCCAACGATGGGGTTTTTCAAGAACTTGGTACCATTTGTATTTTTGAATAAACAATATAATGCCAAGGTTATTCTCGTGGCTATTTTATGACAGTGTCATATAACTTGAAACAGACTTTGTAGAAAAACTTGAAGAAAATGAAGTTAATTGCAACAAATTTACCGGGTCCAATACGTAGATACCATTAGATCTGGAGAGTGTCTGAATTATATTTTCGTTTCATTTTGGATCTGCAGTTTTGTCCAAATGAACCAGGTAATCATTCACATTATGTACCAACGCATATTTCTTTCGATATTGTCTAATAAACCACTGCAGAAATCAATCAGAAAAGCCGTTAATCATTATGTTTTCTATCGATGAAAATTATTCAATCTGCGCATCCAGTATAATATAAAATTACACGTTAATTGAAACTTAGCGCAATATCAATGTGCTTAAAATTAATCAATTTCACTTCGTAAAGTTCCGCGACGTTACTTCATTGACAAATGTAGTTGAAGAGCGCGTAGCAACGATGTGGCGGTAGGGTTCAAACTATTGGATCGCGTATATGAACTGATGGCATATATACCAGTGGGAATAAAATTTTTGTTAACACTCTGACAAAGCTTGATCTGTACGACTATTATAAGCTAAGTGGCCGTCGTGCAAGCCGTTCCGAAAGACCATGTTAATACACATTACTTTGGATTCGAGAATTTTGTCATTTTACCTTTTCTTCTACTCGTTCGTAATAGATGGAACGTATCTTCATAACAGAGGTCACGGCGAGAAATTTATTCACGAACCTCCCTCTACAATCATACAGTTTCTAAACGATGAGTTCGATTTATCCTTACTAGATGATTCTCAAGTGCGATTCTCTGCCACTATTGGATTGTTGACTTGCCTTCGAGCTGGCCTAGTTAATTTTCCAACTCTGGCATATTAAATATCAATAGGGATCAGATTTTAAAATATTGTCAACAACGACTGAATCTAAATTCGTTTTATTCGTGCTTGAAAGTATTTAATTAGCATAATTACCGTTTTATCTACAGTATCCGAGCTAAGTGGAGTGTTATTTGTCTTTTTATCCCGATGTTCAAATAAGAGTGGATTACTGCTGTATGCGCAATTCAGCAGCAAGGTTTCACATTATTTGCGATTAAATTAATTAATGTTCCTGATCGTTAGTATCCATAATAAATCTTATATTTTCTTTATAAATATCAGCTGTTGATACCATATTTGTAAAATTTACATTGTAGCATATAGTATATAAAAAGAGAGAGAGAGAGAAAAAGAGAGAGAAGGAGAGAGAAAGAGAGAAATAGAGAGAGGTCAGTTGTAGAAAGTCACGTTATTGCGCACTGCGATTAATGTTATTGTTTTGATTTCTGTAGGTCTGATTTTTCCTGCGACGACATCCGAATGTCGTATAATTTTTCGATTGCCAAATAATGGGGTGAGGGAGCTAGATTAATAACAATATTTGATTCGAAAATGTCTCTGTTGTTCCCGACCACGCAAAGCGGTAATTTATCGCCCAAGTTTCTGCAATTCGCCGCGGTTGTATACGTAGGTATATATATATATATATATATAGCAATAAAATCACCGAAGCGCAACATTATACTATTATTATTATTATCATCAAGCCCGTTCTCTGTTTAATAAGGTATAGCGGAAAAAAGCGCCCCCTATCAATAATCCGAATTCTCGGAGAGAAATCCATGTGTGCTGTATATATACATATATTATAAAGGAGGAAGAGAAAAAAAGACAAATCGCATACTTGTTGGTCCCCCGCTGAACATTTTCACTTTTGCAAAGGAAAGCTACTGCCGCGGTCGCCGTCGCGAAATTGTTTTGATATATCTATTAAAAAAGTCGTTCTCACATTCTTTACACTTTTTCAGTTTACGTAGTAGAGAAATCGATAGGGGAGTAGAGGAAGGAGGGTCGCCATATCTTTTCGAACATACAATTGAACAATGAAACACAAACCTTAAATATTTTTTCAGAAAATTCAACCAACAGTGCAAAAATTCATCGATGTGATTGGACCTTTTTTATATTTTCATCTCCTATGATATTCGAAGATCGAGTATACCCCCAGTTTATTTAATTTTTAATTGTATATATATATATGTATGCACGAAATGATTAATAATTAACGAATGTTTTCATTTGGTGGAAATGGTGAAATCGACAAAAATAAATTTGATTCGTGAAAAGAATCAATTATTATGAATTGCCACCCACCCTACGAACGAATTAATAATTACTAGGATTTTAAGTCGAATGAAACCGTACATTAATTTATTTATTTCGTGTTTTTGTATAATATTCAAATTTAGTTGATAAATTATAAAGTTATTTTAAATACGTTAATCTTAATGGCATACATAACGTAATAATCAAAACATCTATATTTTCGTTTATTGATTTTATTGGTGGTTTCGAGCACGTAACACGCGTAACGTGATTTTTTTTTTTTTTATAGCGTTAGAATACTTTTTCTCTCCAATAACGGGTCATTAAACGGCGATTAAAAGAAAAAGTCGATGAATATTTACGTTTGAAAACAATTAATCCCCCGGGCGCCTTTATTCGCCCACCTGTCGAATTACTCCACGGCGAATATAAATCGGGGGGAATAAATCGTCATCTTTTGCACATCCACAGCGATCGTTCGGTCGCCGCGGGAATTTCTCCGGCATCTGGCTCCCGGTTACGAGACGAGGTTATTCGCACGGCTGTGCTCTCGAGAGCCCCGTGGGCCGGTGTACGGGCGGGGATGGATGGAGGGAGGGGGGGAGGGGTGAGCGCGAAAATCGCTCGCTCAATTAGATAACAGGCGGAGCGGACATCGCGCCGAGGCTTCGCGTTACGGTGCGAGCGCGCTTGGCATGCGCCTCCCCTCTACCCGGCTGCGATGCTGTAATCGCGGAAGAGTGAACTCACGCGTATGTATATATATATACGTATCAGGTGCGCATAGACCAAGAGCATTTTTAATGTCGACGTTTAATAGGCGAACGCAAATTTTTTCCTCTCCAGATCTGCTCGGCGTATTTATATAGTATTCGTATGCATATAGTTAAAAAGCCTCCTCCACCTCCCCTCCCCCGGCCGGTGAAACGGTCGATCCCACGTTTGCACGTTTTGCATCCGCGTGGCGAGATAAACGGCTCGCGATAACTGTTCTACCGATGTCGATGAAGCCCACGGCGATTGGCGATAGCTTATGCTGGCGAGTAAGCTTCGTCAAAGAAATAAAGACGTCGGAGAATTTCATTGCTTTGGGATCGCAATGAGAAGGAATAACTCAGGGAATGTAAATACGCGTCTCTTATATAATAAATATTCATAGATTAGATATGCATCTTAAAACGCGTTCGTCTTTCTTACTGACTTCATATTTATACTCGGCGACATTTTTTGACTTAGACGACTATCAAATATGATAGAGCGTCAAAAAACCTATGAAATTTCATCTTGCCAAATGTACCTTTTTTTGTCAACACAAAATGTTTTTCTTCCGTTAAAAATGTCCAATTACGTGCCAACAAAACAACCTGCGAAAATAAAAAAAGGAAAATGCATTTAGAGCTCGTCATGTTCTATCAGGAGCACATCCTGAATTAGCTTTAGACGTTAGAATGTGTCAAAAGTGTTTACCGCGTTTCAATAGTGGTGATGTGGTCGATGTTGTCGACAGAATTGATAGGGAAGCCAAAAAGGTCTGCGGCATAATTGAAGGCATTCCCCAATAAAGATTCGTGTGAAACACTAGTAAAATTAGTTACGCGTGAGCAAAGTAAGATGTCAAGCCATTTCCAAGCGTCTAAAATCACTGAGATTCGTCCAAAAATCAGGAAATTGTGATCCGTATATAAATCGTTTTTGCATTGAATTAGTACTGAAGATGAAAAATGAGAAAGTTGATTTATTACGATAGCCCAGTGTGCAAAAGTCGTGGATCATCATAACGAAAATGAGAAATCCATGTGAGCATAGTAATACTTTATATTTGTTGGACCAGAAGGCTGTATTTTACTCTGAGCTGCTGTAAAAGGCTAAAATACCCCATAAACCATTATAACGAACATAATTGATATTTTCGAAACGAGCCAAATGATCAGAATCAAAGATCAGACACGAGGCATAGTTTTTCCATCCTGACAACGTTTGGCTACACGTTCATTATGTATCAAAAATTATTTGGATACACTGGAACGAAAATTCTACCCAACCGCCTTACAGCCTAGGCCTTTCTGATTTTCAATCGTTTAATTCATACGAAATAACCTTACGTTGGGACGACTCGCTTCTTTTGAAAATATTAAACATTCGCTTGATTCGCTTCCGTTCTAAATAGATCGAAAATTTTTTTTTAATGAATACGTGAATTGCCTGAATTGTGGACAAAGACCATAGGTGGCGATGGGTACAATCTTTTTTGAATAATATATTTTTGGACTTTCTTAACGAAATAAAGCCCTAATTTTCATCAAAAATCCGAACTTTTCAATATGCAAAACCAATGTAGATGTATTGTTATTTGTATGTATTTAAGTGCCCCATCAGCTCGGAAGTTTTCTACATTTAAAAAAAGGCAGAAGATCCCAAATAAGACGCAAGATCGAAATATCAAATTTTGAACTGTGCGGCTGTCGCACTTGTGGGCTTGTCCATCGTAGAGTTAGAGCTCGTCGTACAGTTTGTGATATGTACACTGCTATGAATGGAGACGCCATCGAAGTATTGGATTTATGATCCTGCATTATATATACGATCGGATCATAAATTTTGCTATTAATACTCGGAGGCGCCGCGATGGAATTACGTGAAATGGATTAGGCCATGCGTAATTTTTGTATACGGCTGTTCTTCAACTGCTTGTGCGTACGTGCCAAAAATAATAGTTCAGCATAGTAATTGCAAAAAATACATCATGATATATTACATTACAATGAAAAATATTATCTCTGTTACGTTTAAAAAGCAATCGAACGTGATTATGGCCGATATAGGGTTCGAGAACTCGAATAATCTAATGAAATTAGTGTTATCTCAATTTGGTTTAGTCGGCTGATAATGCATTTCATATCGCTGTGCCCGCAGGAGGGGAAAATTGATAGATTTTCGACAGTGACACCTGACAGCATTTTCTACTCGTAATAAATTTCCCGTTCTACCAAGATAATATAAACACTATCGTCACCTTGATCAGCTGGAATTGAATATATCAGCCGTGGCAATGAATGGATTGGATTTAGAAATGGAGTTTTAAAAAAGAAAATATGCAATAGGCGCATAAACTTTGTGCGAGACTACATTACAATCATTAATATTTATAACGGCGTCTACGAGTAACTGTGCAATAGATACATCTATATATACATACATACATACATATATATATATATATATATATATATATATATATATAATCTCATTTTCTCGGAGCAGCTATATATCATAATTGTAATTTTTCAGGTATATAAAAAAGCGAGACGGTAACAATTAACAAACGGATTTTTTGCTCGGCCATAAATATACGGGTCAGGGCTCTCGTGTGTATATATATATATATATATATATATATATATATATATATATACACAAACCGAATATGAAATAAATCATTCGTTTATTATCGAACTATTATGCGCGATTGAATGCATTAAGTACTTTTGACGGGAGCTCAAAGCAAATATTGACTCTGATATAAAGAGCGAAGAAGAAACGGGGATTTTCATGCTTTAAATTTTGTGATGGTTACGGTGAATGGAATAATAAACTAAAGATTATATATATATATATATATATATATATATATATATATATATATATATATATATGTTTACATTGGGTACCGCGATTTCGCGAAATAAGGCTCGAGTATGAGATGTGCGAACTATAGATATACAAATGCGTTGCCTCTCACTTCGGGCTAAATTATCATTTGAATAAAGGAGAAATCGCTTTTGCGAAGGAAATTACTCTGGCTCTTACAACCGACGGAGATTCGTATATCTATGTATACATATATATATTAAATTAGAATGCGGGAATGGATAAATTATTTGGTTTCATTCTTCTTGATGTATGTATATATGTATATATATATATATATATATATATATATATATATATATATATATATATATATAAATATATGTATATATATATATATAAATATATATATACATATAAATAATAAATATATATATATATATATATATATATATATATACCAGAATTCGCGGATTCTTTATCGTATATATACTGTATGTACTTATAATTACGAAGACCTAAATAAGTTTTTATAATTATCATATTGCCTATTATATTATAATTTGTACCATATCATTCTATTCCATTAAGCAATAATGAGTAATAAAGAAAATAATGAAAATTATATAAACGAAGAATTAAATAAATATCAATATGTGTTTATGCATGCTTGAACTGAGAGAATGTATAGAATACGAATAAAGAAAGATTTCACGCGAATGTCAAGATCGATGATAGCGTATAACAAAAACCATATATATTTGTATATTCGAAGTGTTTTTACAAGCGAGCAAAGAATTCCATAGGTAATTTCGAAATCGCGCACGTTAAAATCAGTTTGAAGAGGTACGCAATAATTATACTCCTGAAACTCCAAGAATTCGATCGTAGGTTCATTATTAAAGTTGGATTATGACATCAGAATTGCCAATACGTCTTATTATTTTTTTCTCGAAGGGAGTAATACGTGAAAAATATGTATATACAGTAATAATAATTTGTATTTAGTGTTCTGTATGCAATTGTATATGCAAAACTGAATTCCACTGCAAAACCTCGCTCGGTTTTAGACAAATGAATTTAGTCTTGTACTACTTTAAAAGCCCTTGGCAGAGAGACGAGGAAATGGCCCTTGGGACAGAAACAAAAAAACTATAATTCTAAACGGACTCAGAACTCTGCAACTACTGTTCTATAATAATTATAATAAATATAATGTACTAATTATATAATAAGTACGATAAAATAGGTGCTGCACACATTAGTGTTGTATTCCACATCTTACCTTAATTTTTACAGACATTACTATTATGTATCCCCGCTATCTCGTAAGTCAAACAAAAATTGTTGAAAGTTCGCGCAAAACCTGTCAGTACCCATCGTATTATATATATATATATATATATATATATATATATATATATATATATATATATATACATTAAAAAGTAATTGCTGTCTTGAAAGTATTCAATTTTCTTAAATTAAGAACATAGTTACGCGATGCAAGAGAATTGCATTTGATGTAAGTAAATTTTACTTGGATCAAGTGTATATTTTAATTAAGAAAATTATTTACTTGCTCCTACTCAAGACAGCGTCTTATTTGAATTCAGTCGTTTTTTTCTCCATTATACATACACACGCTGAAACTTCCTACGGGCAGAAAATAGCTTGACTTAAAAGTTATCGTTGCTTTCTAGGCACGAGGCCAGCACCACGCGGTTAGATTCTTTTAAAAAAATAGACTATATTCTAGTATTTGATACAAAAGACTACTTTATGAAGAAATTTTGGCTACGATACGTATATATATATAGAGGCGCTTACAATGATGAAATAAAACGGCGGACTTACCGGGCGGCGCGCTCTGCGGGCTGAACACCATCACGGTGTTGGCGATCGTCGTGGTGAAGTCGAGGAAGCCGTAGACGGTCTGGGTGACGAAGGCCTCGTTGGCGGGGGCGCCCGAGGCCACCTCGGGCTCGGCCCGCGTCATCCCGCACACCTGGACCAGGCAGCAGAGGGCTGTGTGGGGCAGTTCGCCGAGAAAACAAAAATTTAGCGATAAGCGAAAAATTAAAGAGAGATACGTATATAGTCGTGGGGATGTAATCGAGGACCGTGTACGGGTCGATCGCTCGTTCTAATTACGCGTTCAGCAAATCATCAAATTTTACATTCAATGTGCTCTGATGGATCAGTTCGAGTCCTGCTTACTTTAACAGAAGTCAGTTCGTTCGAATTTCTGATCAATTGGATGCGTATAACGGATAATCAATTGATAATTAAATGGCACGTATTCGAACGTTTTTTTTTTTACCAGCGTATCACAATCAATTAATTAATTAATTTTATTTCCTCGTCGGATTCGCGTCGCACGAACGACATTCACGCGCTGCTTCGTAAAACGAGCGATTTAATCGAACATTCCTTTGAATTGCCGCTAAATCGTTCCGAAAGCTATTTTAATTTTAACGCGAGTTATTAAAAAGAAATCGTAACTACGAAATGAAATATGTATAGGCTGGGCAGTATAGGTCGAATGCTGCGCTCGACGCAGCAGCGCGAACGAATGAAAAACATAATGAAACAATTACAATTTAAAGCGGTACGGTGCTACTTCCGAGGATCGGCAAAATCAATGGACAATCGTACGTGTACGATGAAACGAAGGACGCGCGCGCGCGCGCAACGGCGACCGGTTAAGCGTGTGTAAAATTCATTCGTCCGCAAAATTCGTGGTGAGAGAGAAAGACAAAACGACGGAACGATCAGCCGTACGGTCGAGTCGAGGGTGTGCCGCCCTCGTACGCGCGTACTGTCCCGCGTGCGCGCCCGTTAAACGAATCGTTACTTAGAGACCTGTTTCCATCCCCTCTGCCTACGGAGGTATTCCGCACGCGATACCATAGATTTTAGGAAGTTAATTTTTTGCAATTGTACGGTCGCGCTTCAAGCTTATTCGTATGATAGGCGTACGCGCGACGACCGGCATGGAATTCGACTATGTATAAGAATTGTCTCGTTAAGTTTTGTCCATGCTTTGCCGTGGTGTTAACGACACTCGAGTATAAGTATTGTAAACTGTTTCGGATAACATTACCATTGATACTCCGTACGATAGCCGGATTAATTTTGATGTTTTATAAATTCTTATTACTTCGAATAAGGACCGTAGTCCGATCGTCATTATGCATATATTTGCTTGTAAAAAAAAAGAAAAATATAACGCACACACGCTGGATTAAAAAAATATTCCTAAACAATAGTGCATAATAGTCGAAAAATCTATAGATGCTTTATTTTACATTGCTCAGACCTATATCAGGCCGCAACATTGAACAATAAAACGTCCGACTGTGTGCATAGCGATCGCCGCCTCCCTCTAACAGCAAACAAACGCGCGCGCGCGTACTATTCAAATTCTTGACCAGCCTTTTTTTCTTCTTCACGCCCTTCGACTTGATATATATATAACATTACGATCTCGTGGCACTTCGGCAGTAACAACGCGCACAAGGATCGCGGAGCGAGGTTATACTCGCATTTGTGTCTGTGTGTGTATCTGTGCGCGTGTGTGCATGCAAAACTTCTTGCCCGACAAGCCGTTCAGAAAATCTGCGTGGGTGCGGTGCGGTGCGCTGGCGCAGGCCTTTGCGCAACGCGTTCCTGTGCAATATATATATACAGCTCGATCTACGGGACGATCGTTAAGGAGTCGCGTTTATCGAGATTCGAGGGCTGAATTTATTGGAAATAAAGACCCGATAAGAGATCGGTATAGAGTTGTACCGTCCGTCGTCGTAGCTGTGAATAACCGTGAACGCGCCGATAGATCCAGATGCATTTACTTTACGCCGTCGTCGATCGGGATATAGTGAATGATCCTTGCGATACTGGATTGTAACTAATGCAATACATTCGAAATTCTATAAGAGAAGCATTCGACATATACTGTGTGTGTGTGTGTGTGTGTGTGTGTGTGTGTATTATGCAATCATCAAAACGATTACATGAACGACTGTTTAAGTCCGAGGGGTGATTTTTTTTTTCATTTTAATACTATTACGTATAATTTTTTTCCCCCATAACTTTTCGCCGGGAATATAATGAATGACAATTGGTCGTAATACGCGCGCCCGCTGCATTATATTACGGATCGGTCGTTTCGGTCTGTTTGGCCCCCAGAAACAATTTCGCTCTACGCGAGACCGTTTATTTTCTCGCTACCATTTCCCATGCTAATATCGGCCCATTGTTCCAGGCCGATGCGCGATACCAGTCGTGCCGAACGCGAGCATTGCCCGATGAATTATCACGCCTTTTCCAGCGTTCATGTCGCACCTTGCGACAATGACATTACTTATGTATCTGCGTGTGTTTCAGTACAAAAAAAAAAAAAAAAAACGTAATAATAAACGTAATATATCGCAGAATTAGAAGCTGTTCAAGAATGATCATTCGACAGGATTTTATTTTTATTTTAAGCGCGTGTCGTCTGCTACTTTACAACGTCGATCGAGCGATAAAAACTAACCTCTTCTTTATTGGCTGTAAATTTTGAATAATTTCAATATTTAATTAATTTCTTTCCTCTGTTTGCGTCTATTCTATACGTTTCTCGCGATATTTCAAGCGTAGGGAAGATTTAAACGTGTACGGAATATTACCCGAAACCGAGCGCCTGTTTGCTCTATTCGTAAAAATCGATACCGATATACGGCTCACAAGCCCGCTTGAATCGAGCCTTTCTCCGGAGGAAAAAGCGCGTACTGCGTTCATTCACGGATATATGAGTCACAATTATTTGTTGCAATTTTAAAAGGGATTTTGACAGCTTCGTTGTCTAATGTATATATCTACAATAACTTAATAAATATTTCTATTGGTCTTACAGTCAAATTGAATAAATTAAAATTAATACATAATAATATCAATATTAATACATATCAATATATAATTAATTGAAATTTATAACGACAGTTAGACTGTCCTTGTTTAAAATCGCCCCCGTAGACTAATTTGACATAAAAATATATTAGCTGAAAAAATTCTTTAGTAGTAAAGTGCAATCTGATTGTCCGCACCACCTCTGATAATTGCAAAGATAAGGATGATATATGGTTAAAATTTGGAGTTGTTTACAAAATTAATTGTATGGATTGTAATGAATGCTACATTGGACAAACAAGTAGATATTTAATAAAGAGAATATGAACATAGATGTAGCTTACGTAGTTCGCATAGTACTTCTGGTTTAAAAGAACTTTGTTTCAAGTTTTTACATTATTTTGATTTTGCGAGCGTGAATATTTTGGAGCATGGTATTAATAATAGGTACACAAAGGAGAGTCTTGAAAGTATTCACATTTCAAGGAATCGAAATAATCTGAATTTAATGTTAGATTCAAGTAAATTGGATAACATTTATCATTCTTTATGGAATTGATTGGTATTGAACATTTTGTGCAGAAGGGGGATTGTATATTCAAATTACTAAATTTTTTTGTTTTGTGGAGATAGGGGTATGTATAGATTAGAATATTAATATAAGGTTTAGCTTAGTCCCCGATGATGTGCCGTAGCGAGTTCGAAACGTTGGACAACTGCAGCAGATCTTCAATTAGGTAAAGGTGGTGAGAACAGTCAAATTGCAATCTACTAATAAAGATTTCTTTTTTCAACTAATATATTTTTATTTCAGATTAGTCTACGGGGGTGATTTTACACAAGGACAGTCTGACTGTCATTTTAATTTTCAATTAATGATATGTTGATACGTATTAGTATTGATATAAATATTTATTGATATTGTTATGTATGAGTTTTAATTTATTTAATTAGACTGTAGGAACTATAGTAAGGTTTATTAATTTATCTGAGAACAATTAAAGTATACCTACAATAGCCCTTATATATATATATATATATATATATATATATATATATATAGTGCAAATATATTAAGAAATTTGGAATTATACAGATAATTTGGAAAGATCTGTGCTACTTTCGCACAGTTGGTGGTTAAAGCGCATCAAATGATAGGAATCGACGACGAATGCGCAACATTATACGAGTACACGGAGATATTGTTTCTGAATTTTCCCAGAACTCACAGACTGTAAATATCTAAATAATTACCAAAGTTTTTTTTTTTAAATAAATTTTACTAGATCAATGGTAAACTTTCGACTTCTTCGCTCATAAACATCACAAAGATCGTGCGGTAAATTTCTTTTATGTTTCAACTTAGCCGTGTCTGCCCTTTAATTACTTGCTACTATCGTCGTTTTTTACCAGATCGTTTCGCACAACCGATCGCGGCAATTCTTCCAATTTACAAAGCGCGCGGATCGGCGAAACGCGTCCACCTCCCCCCCCCCCATCGTCGCGCCGCTTTTCTTTCCGAATTCGTCACAGCGATCGCCGACAAACGGCGCGTCTCGCTCGTCCCGAGCTCCCTCCTCCAACGGCAATAGCCTATCCCCTCGCGCCGATCGCCGAACGCTTCCTCGCCCCCCCCCCCGGATCGTTACGCTGATATCCACCCGCGAACCGCCCGACGAACCTCCCGCCCTCTATGCCGTCGCGCGAAAGCTCGCCACGCGTCCTTGGCTGGCCGCGCGAAAGGCGCGCTCGTCGGCTTCCTGCGGGCGCGTTACGCGCCTACCGCACGGGGCTGCGACGCGAGGCAGCGCGCACGTGACGCGGACTCGCGTGCTGCGCGGGTTTTTTTTTTTTTTTTTTGTTGTTTTTTCTTCGTTTCTTCTCTCGTTTTTGCCTCTCGCGGCGCCCTCGGGCGAGTCTTGGCTGAACTGTACCTGTAAAATGATCGGCAATGCGTGCGTATTGTGACGAAATCGCGAAGGGCGAGGGGAGGGAGGCGATCGACTATATATATATTTGATCGACGTCACGTGCGGATCGCGGTGGAAATTTTAATTGCTACCCCCCCCCTCCCGCCGCTCGCGGTCCACGGGGACCAAAGCACGGATTGCGCTTTTCCGCTTGAGCGTTTGCGCGCGGAATGCCGAGACGGATCGTAGCAGTAAAATGAAATTTCGCCGTTCATTTTTATATACGTACACAGCGCTTGCGATATCT
>JACCIC010000163.1:7500-47500 GCA_018907035.1 Sycobia sp. Sy_11 | reverse complement strand
TTTTCCGTTACGTTCTTCTTCCGCTTTTGCCGCGCCTCGCTTTCTTCCTCGTGACCCATGCGATCGCGCGACGTTCGTATACACTTACGCGTATACGCGTTATTATCATACATGTAGGTGTGTGCGCGCGTGCCGGGATTTTTCTTACCGAGGGCGAGGCCCGCCAGCCGAGCGGAAAGCCCGATGGGCCGCTTCATGGTGGACGGTGCGCTGGCGCGTCCCTGCGGGGCCGTTTATCGCGGCCGATGCGACAAAATCAGCTGGGCCACGGGCGCTGCGTAGCGCGGGCTCGTCGTCGATCTGCGGCCGTGGGGGGGCGAGGGGGTGCCGCTGGGTTGCCGGGACGGCTGCTCGTCGGTCGTCTCAGGCGTGGGGCGCCGGCGAGGAGGCTGCGCGCATGTCGCTCGGTCGAACGCCACCAAACGCGGGCGAATCTGTAAGCAGAGTTGAGGCGGAACGTTATGATATATGGAGATGTATGGATGTGGGTATATATATATATATATATATATGGACGATGAAAAATCTAATATGCAATATTAAAAAATTTACTTATGCTGACTGTTTTGAATGAAATTAATACAGATTTTTATCAGTCATACAGTCTTTATAATGTAATATATTAGTTAAAAATAATGACAGTCGGACTCTCCTTGTTTATTATCACCTCCGAAGAATCTGAAATAAAATTAAATAATACACTATATTCTATGTTATTTTATATTATCTTTATCATTTTTTTTATTATTTTATTATTATTTTATTTTATTATTGTTAATTTTTAATATAATTTATTATAGTAATAAATTATATGTAAGATTCCACGAGGGTGAATATAAATTTAATACTATTAGGTCTGGATTCAGTTATAATTTTTAAACACATATTACACGAATAAAACGTTAAGTTTTAGTTATATCAATATTGTGCATATTAAGCGATTACATTTTTTACTATAAAAAAAAACAAATTTGAGTAGAGACCGTTAACGATCGAGCATCCCGTAAACTATTCTTGGGGATTTCTCTGACACTTTATCAGCTTTGCCTTCCTTCTCATTATGCGTCGTACACAACTACCCTAAAAGTGACACGCATTTTTCTTTTCGAATTAATAACATTTATATCATTAAACGCCGATTACGAAAGAATTTGTCAACCTTCTTTCTCCCCCTCTTTCTCTCATTATCAATTTTCCTTGATTTCCCCGATTGGCCAATAACGTTGTTTTTCTAAAAAAAAAAAATGAAAAAAAATTGAATTTCGAATTTTTTATCCTTCAACGTCCTCGATGCGCAGTGCGAACGGTATACAGATATGTATCGCGATCGTCGTCCTGAATTTGAATGTTCAGGCGCAATTGGCACCGTATCGTTGCCTCGAAATGCAAATTTGGAAAGTAAAAGGCTCTCGTCTCGTTTAGCTACTTTCGCTGGTTTGGTCCACAGGGGGGAAGAGGAGGGCGATAGGAATTTCTGTATATATATATATATATATATATATATATATATATATATATATATATATGGTCTATTTCGATGTAAGCAGAAAGGCCCTCATGCCTATAAAAAGCACAATTTTAGTTTTAGTAATTTAGGTTCAAATTATTTCCTCGCATAATGGCACTATTATATATTGCCATAATGGTGTCGTTACACTTATATATATATATATATATATATATATATATATATATATATATATAAAATAAAAATATAGAGCAATATTTTTCGTGGATCGGCGTCGACATCGCCATGAAATTCGGCACGACTTTCATTGAAATTTAATCAAATATAAATATATATGCAGATATATTCAAATCTTAATCTGTTATAAATTTTTTTATCATATATGTATATACCTTTATACAAAAATACTTTATACAGATTACCTTCGAGAATGAGGTAAAAAGAACGATAGAAACAATTCTCGCGGCTTCGTTCATTGAAATCTTGTTTAATCGATGTACAGTCCGAATAGCAGCGAAACTTATCGCGATGGGGTAACGATTTAGATACAAAAAATTACAAGTAAGTAACGACGTAAATACAAAAATTACTAACCTTACACTTAAGAATCAGCGTGTAAATGTCAGAACCAACGCGCGCGCGCTTCTGCGTATTCGTTTCTTTCTTTTTATTTATCCCGCCTGCCCTTCGTTTGCGTTTGCGGGCACGCGTCGCGCTTGCAAGCGACTTTGTAAACCTCCTGCCGCCGTAAGAAACGTTATAGAGTCCCCCATTTTTCCATACGCTTCCTATTTTCGAAATTCTATTTCGCACGACTGTGTGTACGAAATACGTAGATATACATTTACAGATTACCTTCGTTAGTTCAAGAGAATGAGAGAGAAGAGAGAGAGAGAGAGAGAGAGAGAGAGAGAGAGAGAGAGAGAATGGAAAAGTAGAAAGTGCATACTTACACGCATAAATATGTATATATATATATATACAAATTGTAATACTAAGCGTCGCGGTCGCCTCATTTCTAACGCGCGTGTTCACTTAAAGAAAAGGAGTGGAAAAACCGCCGACATACGCGCTGTAAACGTTTAAGAGCAGGTTAAAAATCGGGGCGGCCGTAATTTTCAAAAAATCTTCCCGACCGTGTTCACGTATCTATTATACACGCAAGTATAATACGCGCAAGGCGTTCAATTTTAACTGACGCGCGCTGGATAACCGACTCGTTCTCGGCTCATTCGGACTTTTAGCTCGGGTAGCAGGCAGTCAAAGAACGAGTACAGTGACAAGAATCGAAAGACAGACCGTTCAACAACAACAACAACAACAGCGACAAAAAAAGTAAATAAATAAATACGTAAATAAAAGAGCCGATTCGAGTAGGCCGAAGGGTAGTCGTTAAAAGTGGAAAAAACGAAAAATGAGAGCCGAACGTGAACAAATAGGCGTATATGTGCTTTAAAACACCGTACAATTTAAATGCTCGACCGAGAAGAAAAAAAAGAAGCAACAATTAGTTGGCTTTGAAAACAGTGGACTCGTAGCCTCGAACGACCGCGTGCGAAGTCCCGATAACTGGGCCAGCGCCAGTTACTTAAATAATCCCCTTTTATCTCTCGAAAATGGTATACGGAACTTTATCGGTTTATCTCGCGGCAGCCGAAGATCTCGCCCGGGCGTCGGTCGACGCCCCTCGGTCCGCGTAAGCCCAGCTTCGAGATTATTGCGCGCGTTTCGGCGAACGATTGGGAATTACGATTACGCGCGAATGCTCGTGATTGTCGTACAAGTCCATTCTCTCTTACGATCCCATATATTCAACCGCGACGCGTTCAGAAGATTGTCAGTTTTAAATTTGATACTTTGGATTATTCGACCGTATACTTGGATATCATTAGCTTTGCACAGGGATGTGCTGATTCTCTTGTAATGCAGTTTTCTTAACTGAACGGCAGGTGGCTTCGCCCATACCCGCAAGCGACAAGAATAGAGATTAGTCGACGCGTAAGTCCATCCGAGCTTGAAAATGAATAATTATTTGTGAATGCACACAAACACACACACACACACACACACATTTACAGGGCGTTTTCAATTGGTAAAAATTCGTAAAGCATGAGAAGAAAGCAATATTGCGAATCCTTAAGCAAATTAGTAACGAATGAGAAACTGAACGGTTAACTGTCGCTTTCATGAAAAATTGAGTAATGGAGCAGCGATCTAAATATAACAATTTCTAAAGTTAAAATTATCAAGTACAAATTCGAATAGTTTAATATTGAGATTTTTTAACGCTTGCCAGATCTCCTTTTTAGGCTACTGCCCAATTGCTATATTATAATATCTACTGAAAAGCCAATGAACATTATTTTACTTCCGTGAAAGTGCGAAAACGATCGAACGTCAAACGAAATATTATGAAAAATAATATCCACGCGCCGTTACATAGAAATTCCGAGTATCGACGAGCACGCGCGCCAGTGCTTTCGATAACGGGGCAAAAAAAAAAAAAAAAAAAGCGAAAGAGAAAAATCATCATATCGACATATACAGCTCTCGTATACGGTAGGCGCGCGCACGCTGCAATCTAACGACCAATTAAGTTTGACGCAAGGGACGCCGCTTCCATAATGCCCCGTTTTAGCTCGCGCCTTATGTATATATACACACACACATATATATATATATATATTCATACATGTGTCACGTGTGCCTGCACGATCCACCCCTTCACCCCCCGCCCGCGCTAAATACCCGGCTAATCGAAGTCTCGTGCGCATAATGCAATGCGTAACGTGCAAGGTGCAAGTGTATATACGTGCAGTGAGTGCAGCACGGGCGGCCGATCCGAGAGATTAAAAATCACCGCGAGCCCCGGATTAACCGGCGGTCTTTCGTCGATATTGTTGTGACTATTATTATGATTATTATTATTATTATTATTATCATGCCGCGCGCGCCCGTGCCGCTACCCCTCGCACGTGCGTGTCCCGGTTGACAGCACGTGCTGCTCGATATATATCGCGACGCACGCATATGCATATTATATATATATATATATATATATATATATATATATATATATATATATATAATGTATACGCGCAGCGAGATCTATACACAATCCGGTTTTATTTCACTCGCTCGCACCGCGAGCCCTATTATAATACGTCGTTGCTAAACGCGGCCGCGCACGAGTATTTATATATATATATATATAGGGGAATTCCGCGGTGGCGCGCCGCGGTCCTGATGCTGGTCTGCAATTACTCTCGAAATTCCGCGTGTGTAGCAATCTCGTGACTAAGCTCGGCTCGGCTCGGCTCGGCTCGGCTCGTTTTCGCGGCAAAAGATCCACGTCGCTGTCTATCGGAGGCTTTTCCATTTCTCTCTCCTTCTCTAAGAGAGGAAAAAAAGCAGGACTTTCGCGCGTATTCGCGCGAGTCGGGATTCTTTATCCCTTTATTTGTTCTTGCACTCTTGTCTAGTTTGTTGTCTGTTTTTTCATTGTTTTTCCTTTGCTTGTTGTTTTTTTTTTTGTTACTATACTTTAATTTCGTTACCGGGTACAGCGAGAAATCGGTACGGGGACCGGTTGCAGAGAAACGGACGTCTTAGCGCCTGGGATTTCTTGAGATTCCTCAGCCACGCGCGAGACCCAGCACACTTTATCATCGAAACGCCGTCCCTTCGACCCGCTAATACAATTAATACCCGAGCCGTTGCGAGGCTCGCGAATTACAATGAAGGGAAATAATGAAAAAAAAAAGATAATAATAATAATGAACGAACGATTGTCAATGGGAAATTGTGTCGAGTCATAGTTCGTGCTAGCGATCATTAAATTCCAACCGGCTTACGGCCCGATTTCGCACCGAAATCGGTCGTAATGCGATTTCGGTCCCGAAAATGCCGTTGCGCGGCAGAGCGCGCGCTGGAAGTCGACGCGGCTATTGCGCGCTCACGTATAGAGCTCGCTGTGCTCGACGCACGATAATCAAGATGTATATTGGCTCTTGTGACGAATGTTTTGTCGCACGCTGTGGTATTTTGTTATATATATAATACGAATACGAACCAAACGTTTGTGAGACGCGTAAAAGATATTGAAAATTATTATTACGGTCTACAACCGAATGAAAAAGGAGTATATTGGAGCCGACGAATGAGCGTAATTAAAAGAGAAAAAAAAAAGAAAAAGAAAACAAATCAAAATAATTTTTTATGTCATCCTGAGCAGTCCTTTAAATGTATACAATAAAAAAGTAATATAGTAAAATAATCCATAGGTAATTCATGAAAAGCTTTTATATATTCTTTCCAAACAGTAATACATAATAAAATTAGCATAAATGTCTTTATCTCCTTCTATTTTGCACGAAGTAAAAATTCGCATTATTAACATTAACTACTGATAAATATTTTGATATCACATTGGTATTTTTTATCTCATAAATGTATATATATATATATATATATATATATATATATATATATATATATATATATATATACATTAAGACCGCACATATCTACGTAATAATAAAAGTCGATATACCGATCATTTTCTAGCTTAGAATCTTACTTTCAAAGGCACGCCCCGCCCCCCGTGTCCCGAATTAAACCTCCAATATCCGTTGCATCACCAATGGATATATATATACATATATATACATATATATATATATATATATATATATATATATATATATATATATATGGAACACACATGTGGCCCAATCGAAAAGAAAATTATAGTTTAGTCTCGTTCCCCGTATTACTCTGAGGCTCTCTCGCCTGAGTCTTCTATGATGCACCTAATCATGCATCCAGCGCGCATACACGTACACACACGCCGCGCGCGCGCGCGCATGCATATATATTATATATCATTAGAGCGTCAAGCGGAAAGTGAAAATTCGAATGTGTGTGTGTGTATGTGTGTTTCTGTGTGTGTATGCACGGGTCAATATAAATCGTGACCAAGTAAATTTTTTGAGAGCGGCTAATATGAGAGTCTGTGATCGGTTCACTATATATATATATATATATATATATATATATATATATATATATATATATATATATATATATATATAATACAGCACGCTTTCTCGATCGCCCGGCAGAAATTCATGAGTGCGTCATGTTCACTTTCCTGGGCGAGATCGAAAACAGACGCGTACAGGAGTAATATATATATATATATATATATATACCGTTACCCGACTGCTAAGTAGATGTTGATCATTGATTCCTACATATCCTTGAACGCTAAGATTGATAAGGAGAGCGTACAACGAGTAATGCTTAATTTAATGAAATTCATTCGCTATTGGTATGATTGATATACATGTATAAAATAGATAACTACTATATAGTAATGATAATGTTGAGTTATCTGTAGTGTATACGTATTATATATATATATATATATATATATATATATATATATATAACATTGATACATATTTAATATCTGAGCACTGTCTATCCTAATTATGTTGTTACTATTTATAAAATATCGTATATCGTTCAAGATGAAGTTTACATATAGATATGTTTTTTTATTAAAAGAACCTGTATTATAGACTACAATGTTGAGATTGGTACCCTTCGAATAAATTTCAATGAAAAAGGAAATATCGTCGATCTGCGATACGCGGCCGCCGTTTCCCTCTTCCTAGAAGACTAAGCGCCGGAAAAGATTCGCCTCGTGCCCTCCGCTTGGGGGGGGGGGGGAGAATGCAAAAATCCGAGGACGCGCTCGTGGTGACGTAAGCGTGCTGTCTGCCGAAGCCAACCTCTGTTGCTGTAGTTAAAAAAAAAAAAAAAAAAAAAAAGACAAATCAAATCACGAATTAAACGCGTCGAGCGTTCGACGAGTAACTCGTTGCAATCGCAAAATTAAGAGGAAAATCACCCCAATCATGCGCAATCATCGTAATCGTCATTAGGCTCAATCGGCATCTTTCAACACAGCGGTGGTCGTTGCTGAACTGCAGAGATTGCTCGGCAAAAGGATGTACTGCGTCGAGCATACTAGGGATATGCACACCTCTTAAATAAGTGTGTGTGTATATATATATATATATATATATATATATATATATATATGTATGTATGTATGTATGTATGTATGTATGTATGTATGTATGTATAATAGAATTTATTATACTCTATAACTTTTTCCTCCGCGCGTTATTTATTGTACCTTCTACTAATATTTACGGTTCGTTAAAGTATTTCTAGTCGAACTTTCTTTTCCGTATATTGATGCAGCATATTTTATATCACATTATAATAAGAACATATAATATTATATTATATACATGTGTGTGCGTGTGCGTGTGCTTGTGCGTGTGTGTGTGTGTGTGCTCATGCCGAGTTATATAAAGAAAATCATTGTTCGTTGTTTAAGAAACCGAAGATATACAAATATCAATTCGAAGTTTTTTTTTAATTTTCGTGAAAATAATTTATAGTCTATTATTATAGTAATTGTATAATTCTACAAAGATTCCAATACCGATGAAAATATTTGTTGGCTTAGTTTTCTATGGACAATAGAATATTTCAAAAATAAGAGGCGATAATTATCATGGTTCGGATTATTACGTTATGAAATTACGCGTGTATTATACGGCCGCAAAAGAAAGAAACCAAAAAAAATTCACGTAATATTATTATTTCGTAGATCATCTTCATGAATATATACGCCGGCCGGGGTGACCCGTTTTCATAACGAAAATTCATTACAGATTCAGCGATTTTACCCCCAAATAACACCCGACGGAAAATCACGCCCCCCTCCCCTCTCTCACCCTCGCGATCACCATCCACGTTTCAACGTCGCCTGGCTAACCTGTACCTTTCGAAGGCGCCCGCGTACGTACGCTTAAGTACGCACGCACGCAAATACGCTCGACCTGCCCGCGTAATCCCTTGCGCGCGCTCGCCCGCTCTACACGGAGAATAATCGCTGGGCGATGCGGCGGCGGCGGGGTGGGTGGAGGGAGTGAGAAAAAAGTGGAAAAAATTCGCTCGGCTCTCGCGTTACGCCGAACGATTTAACGCGCGCTCGCTCCCCCACCCCCCCCCCGGCGCGTAGTTACTCAACTCGGCGAGAGAGAGAGAGAGAGAGAGAGAGAGAGAGAGAGAGAGAGAGTATTGCCGTGCAAGCGCGAGGCGCCCCGACGATACGCGCCGTTAACGCGACATCGCCTCCACGTAGTACGCGACGCGGCACCCGCGCGCTCGCGACTAGCCAGCGCTGGATTTTTACGAACTCGTTAGCGCCGACCCACTCCCCCACCCCCGTCCACCGGGCAGACGTCGGTTACGTGCACGCGTATGTCTATAGATTTTCCGCCTGAACGATACACGCGAGTGTATTTTGCGGATCGGTCGGCTTTTTTTTTTTTTTTTTTTTAATTCGAACGATCTTGGAGGGAAAAAGTGCCGTTTTTTTTTTTTATTTTTTGATAAGAAATTGTAGGATGCGATGATTTAGAAGAAATCCAGAATATTCGCGTTCTTTTTTTTTTCAGAATTAATGTTCCATTAATAAAATACGTACCAATGAAAAATGAGTTGAAAAATTAATTCGTTTTGAAAAGTTCATTTTTCAAACGTCCGAGCGCGAATCCAGGACTTTTGCGTCGTTTCCTCTGCTTCTGGATATTATGTAAATGAATGTCGGGACTAGCGTGAAAGTTGATGTTTACCTCCTAAAACTTGGGTCGCCTGCTTAGATACAAAAAAAAAAAAAAAACAAAAAATCAACTACAAATCAAAGGACACACAAGAACGCTATAATGCCAGTGGTGCAAAATTAACGTACGTGCTAAAAAGTACACGAAAAAAAAAAAATTGTGGAAGATCGTTCTTTTTTAAACGATATTATCTGGTGATAGAATAAACAGAAAAACAAAATCTATCATCTAAAAGCGTTTTCTTACATTCCCGATTGATAAAAACATTGAAAAAAGATACCTTTTTACGCGAAAGATATACTGTCGGTTAAATTTGCGAAAGAAGACGAGCCCGCGGCTACGTGTAAACCTTCCCGAAAGTTTCAGGATTTGTCAATTTTTAAGATCCGCTTGGCATTAATGAGCACTGCGGCTGATTTATTTTCAGATAAGATATTCGAGAGAGTAAGTATGCGACTGTGGCCACGTATTTAAGAATAGTCGAACTAACCTAGGATACATAAAGTTTTTTAGGTGTCATTTTCTTTAGTCTTGTGTCAAATTCATTATTTATTAGACTTAAAAATTGTACTTGTGTCGAATGTTTTCAATTAAATTAATAAATATTTTTCACGGTCTTTCAGTCTTTATTAATATCATATATAAGCTAAAATAACGACAGTCGGACTCTCCTTGTTTATTATCACCTCCGAATAATCTGAAATAAAACTTATTACTAATTATTATTTTTATTTTTAATTTCTAATATAATTTATTGTAGTAACAAGTTCTATTTCAGATTCTACGGGGGTGAATATAAACAAGGACAGTCTGACTGTCGTGATTTTAGCTGATATATTATATTAATAAAGACTGTAAGACCGATTAAAAATATTTATTAATTTAAATTCATTATTTGTAGAAAATAATATTTTTTCTAAAGAGTTTTTTTTTTTTTTTTTTTTATTTTAATTTCATAATAATAAATCCTTTTGTAAAATACGCGCGCGCTCGTCGAAAGCTCGCCGGCGTCGTTCTCCCGCGGGATTCTACAAATAAAAGGGGGGGGGGACAACTAAGCGTGTCAATATACAGACAGGACACGGAAAACTGCGCAATCCAATATTGGCCGAGGTGCGCGCAGGTGAAGCGGCCGGCCGCCCAGTGGACAACGTCCGAGATCGGCGCCCCGCTCCGCGACGCGGCGAACGCGCGAAACCGTGTCAATGGCGAGATCGACGCTTTCGCGCGTCGCGCGCGCGCGAGTCCGGCCGCGAAAATCGCCGGCAAAAGCGTCGGTCGGATCGATTTGTGGATTTTTATTGGCCGTTTTTGCTTTTCCATTTTTTCTTCCCCTCTTCTCGCCCTCACTGTCTCTCTCTCTCTCTCTCTCTCTCTACTTTACTCGAACGGGTTCGCGCCGCGCTCCGTTGCCATTACGATTAATAGAGCGGCCGCGGATCGCCCGCGCCGCCTCGCGCAAAGCGGCGCACATACACGAACGGTATGGTAATGTGTGCGCGCGCGGCGCAACCGGATAATTTTTCGAATCACGTGCGACGCCCGGTACGTAATTTATTAATCGAGCGATCGTGTGGAAATTCCGAACTTTCAAGGCGAAATTCATTTGCGTATCATAGGGAATTATGGTAAATACACAGACACGCGCGCATACGCACGCATGTTTTGATTTGAGCTCTCTCTCTCTCTCTCTCTCTCTCTCTTCGAACCGCATTGCACGTTGGCACAGGAAAATTTCTTAATATTTCAATCGACACTGTAATATGTGCTGTACATTATAATTTTTCAAAAAAAAAAAAAAAAAAAAAAAAACACGCTTTGCCATAAATATGTGTCTGCGCACGTATAGACATGTGTTTAAATCATTGATTTACATACAAAGGTATTCACGATACAAGCTGTACACGATGCCCCGAGCGAATGACAAAAAATTTTGCAAATCGGCGAAGACCATAAAGGGATATCCCCGTTGGGAGATGGAGGGACGATCGAATTCTGGGATAGATCGACTGGATACCGGTAGTTACAGTTATCGCCGCTGCAGAATTTTGAAGACGAACTTTCCTTCTTTGTTGCGTTACACTCTTACGGTGCGGCATATAGATTTATTATTGTATGCTAATGGACCGCCGCGCTACAGTGGCTAACTACGCTAGGCTCCAGGCCCAATACGCTGTTCAGGTGGATAAGTGAAAGTATGTATATATATATATATATATACGCATATATATGTATATATATATATATATGTATATATATATATATATATGTCAACGAAACCATTCTCAAAACAATCCGAATTACCCTTCGAATCTCTCGAAACTTGATTATTTATTTGAGTTGCCTTCAATATGTGACGGTATGGTCTTTCATGGGATTTCAGAGGAAATAATACGAGCGGCCTCGCTGTCGTCTTACACGATTTAGTATTAACGAGAAATTTTCTCGCAACGTCTCGGTTGTTTTTTCTTCTTTTTTTTTCACTTTTTCTTAGGTCCGACGTGATCTTCGGCTGTACTCTGTGTAATTTGCTATCATTGCGGTCGACGGTATTTCTTACGTCCTTGTGGAATTTCAGAGGGGTAGAGGGGAATGGCAGCTTGGAGTCTATGCACAATTTTCAATAATTAACGAACGCTCGAACGTTTCGTACGTTTTAAAGGAAGACCATCTGAGCTTCCTTTCTGCTAAAATTCTATTCGATCTCTTTGTCATTGATTTATTGCGCAATCGTTGGCGTGCTTAAGCATTGCCGCTTGGTAATCGAGGGGCCTTTGTTTTTTCATCCAAAGATCGTGCAGAAATATCGTTTAAAATTTATCAAGAGACATAAGAATGTCGCGAGCAAGCGACATTAGATCTTATTCTTGGGGTAGTGCAGGGGTGTGCTCGGACTAGAATGAGAAATTTTCAGGAAAAGTCCAGCGAACGACGCTGATCTGGATCCTTTGCAATTTTAGATTAATACGAAGCTTATCAATTCTTGAAGATGCTGCACAAATTTTCTGATACGCGCGCATTTAAGTGCATATGGAATCTCGTCGATCACAGTCGTTTGCTAGAATAATTTCGCGCTATTAAAGTGCCCGCGACGCGACAATACATCGTGTGTCGACGACTATGGGCGCTAATAACGACCCCGTCTGACGAAGAGAGCCAGCGCATTTGCAAAAAAGGATCCACGGGCGTCTTTCGTTACGTTCGAGGTGCTGAATGAACGAACGAATAAATAAAAGCGGCTCGATCGGTGGTATCAGTAGCGCGGCATCGTCTCCGATCCCCTCGCTATTATTCCGCTCTCGAAAGAGGCGGCGAATTACGCGCAGCGGGCGCGCTGGCACAAATCCTGGTGGCGTAAAAAGAGCGCACATACCTATATTTATATATATATTGCTCAACACGCTCTTGGTGAAACTTGGCGGGGTATACTCGCTCATACATGTATATATATATATATATATATATATATATATATAAATACGCAATACCTCGTACAGTCGCGGCACGGAGATCTGCGCGTGTGCAGCGAAAACTCGCGAGCGCGAGCCGCAACGTGGGCTCCGCAGCGCTCTGCGCGTCGCGCGTCGCCCTCGTTAAAACGGCAGGCGCGCGTCCCGTTTATTATGCGCGCGGGGGGGGGGGTACGCGCGATTCGTAACGACGGGCAGATGAGAAATCGAGGGGGCGCGAGCGCGGGGTTCGCGGCAGGAGAGAGGCGTAAAGCGCGAGAAACCGGAAGGTGAGTCGCGTTATCGAACGAGTTTCGCGCGGATAGCGTGGAAATTGCGCGAGGTTCATTACAATGGCTCGCCTACGCTTCGCGTGTATATATATATATATATATATATATATATATATATATATATATATATATATATATGTATGTATTGTGATGTACGTCTAAAACGCGAGACGAGCGCATTGAACATATAAGAGTATCGAGGTATGTCAGCGGACACGTCATTGAGACGCTAGAGATCGTAGAGAATTGCTAGTCAATCGCCGAACGGCACACAGTATAATATCCCAAGATCTAGTTATATCCTGAAATTATATTGATACTGAAATTATATACACAGGAAAAGAATGAAGTAGACAGAGGTTAGGTTGCGGTAAGGGGATTAATCCGATTTTCACTCTATTCTCACTGTAAATCTTGAAAAATTTTTTAATCGAATGTAAATAAAATGTATTTTCTGTTTTATACTGTCGGAAGAAGGAGGCTCGGCGCGGCCGTTTCACCATTTACGCGGCGTCTTACGGTACGAGCTGTATTATGCGAAAAACGCAACGATTCGGTCCACGGCCTCCAGGACAGTTAATCGACCTTCTTTTTTTTTTTCGTTAAACTAGGTTTTTACCATTGGGATCCATAATTAGCATATCGTGCCGCGAATTTCGAAGGTCCTGTCTTCGAAGTCGTCTCGATTTCAACTCGACCCGAGGCGTCCAGATTCAGTTGGCTCGTGATTTTGCCCGATGGGAGAAGTGCGATTTTTTCATCGCGATCGAGCCGGGAAAAAGATAAATAAATAAACGTTTCACAAATAATTGGAAAAAAAAAACCAAGAAAAAAAATTACGTGCGAACAAATAAAATCGTTGAAAAAGCATCAAATTTTCCGATTCAATCCGGTCATCCCGCGCCTCGATTCTACTGTACATCGCTACGAAGCCTCCACCAGTTGGGTCAAATTTTGTTATTAATCCGTAAGATCTCTGTCCGAGCAATCTCATCTCGACTGTCTAAACACACACATATATGTATATATATATATATATATATATATATATATATATATATATATATCGGCAAAGAAATTTAGTCATTGTAAGAACGTTAAGAAATTTATTTTAAGTTAGCATTCTCGTTCCAAAAATCAGACAAAATAAATCGCGTATTATTTTCGTCGAGGTTTATTACAATTTAAGGCGCGTTAGAAGTACTTCTGTATAAGGCATAAGTAAAATGTTAAGAGCCAGATAGAGAGAGAGAGAGAGAGAGAGAGAGAGAGAGAGAGAGAGAGAGAGCGATACGTGTTCGTTTATTTCTATATAAAATACCAAAAATTAAAAGCATAAATGCATTAATATGTAGACTGCGTTACGCGCAGGTGTAAAATTTTTTTCACACAGTAGTCTGAATATATAAATCTTCTAAATTATAAAATACAGGAGCAAGGAGAGATGGGTCGTACGCTCAGCTCTCGTCGATGTTCATGTAACTCACAATGTCGCTGACTGTGATCAGATATGACGAGATAGATCGTACGTACCGCCGGCATTCTCCCCCCCCCCCGTGCCGTCCGCAAGAAACGTAGAGCGCAAATTTCAATGCAAATACGCAATTTTTCAACATTCAACTATCGACGGGATGAAAACGACCGAACGATTCGGGCCAGTATTGGTGGCAATTGATGAGATGAATTTGAAAATTACGGTACGAGCTTGATGAAATTTCGAGCGCTAGGTCTAATGGAAAAATTAAAGGGCAAAAATACCTCGTTCGATTTAACTTATATCGATAAAAATTTCCATAGCGTTTGCAAATGGTATAATATGGTCTGCCTCTTAAGGCTTCATTTTTGACCTCATATTGAATTCTTGATATTAAAGAATTACAAATAATCTCGCATGAAATTTGGTTTCTATTTTGTTCTGTCATTTTTTTCTTTTTTTTTTTTGTTAAATGCTCTTTACGAAAAATACAGAATTGTTCTGGTGGCTCGAAAACCTGTGTGTGTGGCGAACAATACGTTTGAGAAAAAAATTCTCAATTATTTATTAAACTGCAATACTCGCTCCGTATTATAATTCGATAAATCTTTTGGAGCAACGAGGCTCCTCGAAAAAATAACTGCACGATGTTCTACTTAGTTAAGTGCAATAATAACAAAGTATCGCAATCTGTCAGTATTATCCATAACGCGGAAATTTATCTCGTTACCGGAATATCTACGTTTGATCGGTCATAAGTTTAAAGAAAACCACTTTAGAGACAGGGTCAGAGAGAAAGAGAGTGAGAGAGAGAGAGAGAGAAGAAGAATAAATACATCGAACGGGATAAGAGTCCTCTTGTTATTCTTCTGTCCACATCTTCGATAATCCTTCAAAATTCCCACGATCTTCGATCTATTGCGTATACATACATACATACATACATACATACATACATACATACATACATATATATGTATATATGTATGTATGTATGTACATAACGACCTCGGTTGTATTTATCAGGTACTCACTCTCGGTATACCTTTAAGTTTTAATTCAAAGACGCCTTTTTCTCAATGTATAATATCTGTAGAATCCAAACGAGAAGCGCGCACTCGCTCGGCTCGCGCGCCTTTCACTCTTTTTCTAGATACACGCGGGAGTTTATATATATATACATACAAGTATATAATGAACAAGTATACGCATACGTATTAGACCCGCGGGATCGCTCTCTCACGAGTAAGGCTGTGGTTGCAAAAGTTCCCTCTCCTCGCCTCCCCCCTACGCCCTCGTATGAGAGGTTTTTCTTAGCACAATGATAATTATAATAACAAGAATAACAACAACAACAAAAACAACAACAACCCAACAAGGTAGTATTATAACGACGACATCGACCATAATGCTGGAAACTGTGTGTGTATGTGTGTGTGCGTGTGTGTGAGCCTGCACAAAAGTATCAGGAGAAACAATTGTGGATATTATCTTAAATAAAGCTTCTCCTTTATCGTAACATTCAAGTGCACGTAAATTTCAAACACAAGGTACATACTACTTACATAAATATATATACATATACACACACACACACACACACACACAAGATTTTAAAGTTCTTTGTTCCCTTTGATCATGAGTTGCGTACGCGAGGAGTGCGAACATACGAAAGAGAGATAGAGAGAGAGAGAGAGAGAGAGAGAGAGAGAGAAAGTCGAGGGAGAGTCTAAATACAAGACATAAAATAGCATATGCATGAACGCGAAAACTGTCGTTTATTCGAGCGAGAGGTATTAAAACGAGAAATATACAATACCGCGGGTCACGATTATACCATAAGGCGGTCAGAAACAGCGTGTGACGCAAACGGTAATTTTTGACAATTTTATAACCTTCCCGTTTCTTGCCCGTTCAATGCACATGGGAATATGTGTATCAGTGAGCGCAACTGCGTGTATAATACAGACGCGCGCAGCAGTATACGCGATTTTCGTTATATATTAAGCTTTTAAAATCATGATCCAGATCATTTGAACGAGTACTGCTCTGATCCAAGAACGCTTTCTTTATTTCTTTTTTTTTTTTTACTAACAGAAACCTTCGTAAATCATATTCTAATTTCGTTATTATTTTCAACCGCCCACGGAGTGACGTTCAAATGTTACACTTTTGACGTTCCACAGGACGAAGTCGGGCCTCGACTAAGTGAAAGTTTTGTCGGTTGTAAGCAACGATTGTACAAACAATGCTCCGTATTCGTTCGACTCGTTTGCTTTCTGAACGAAATAAAATGCTTTGAACCATCGGTATCACTTTATCAGCATAGTCGGGTACCGGTCAACGTGAGCAAATTTCATATTTGTCTCGATCGTTAATGTTTCCAATAATTTTTTTCTGTTTTGTTCAGAACTACTGTTGAACGGACACTAAGCCCGCAATTAATCTAGGCTAATTAAATAGGCATGCTATCCCTATCGGTGTACAATTACCTTATAATTTTAGAAAATGTGCGTATATATATCTAGAAAAATCAGCGGCATGTTAAGCCACAAAAACAAAGGGGGGAAGAAGAACATTAAACCTGCATTCCTCGCTGTGCGACGACAAGACGTGCGATAATGGTAACGTATCGGGTCGTACTGGACGAATATTCGCTTTACCCCGCCTTCGAGGAGAAATTCCCCCCCCCCTCCCCATTCGTGACGCGGACCATTTTTTTAACGTCCGAAAGATGACGGGGCCGATGGCAAAATTTTCCCGACTGCCCCGCTCTGCCGCGCGGGAACAAATTATCGCGACGCCGCGCACGTCTGCGCGAGACGGGCGATTTCCTGTCGGCGAGGCCGTGGGCCTGCGCGACGAGTGCCAAGCGAGCCGGCCTTTAGCCTCGAGGGCGTTTAACGCGCGCGCCCGCCCCCAACGGCGATAACGCAAATCATCGATCGGCTTTTAACGAAGTCACGTTCTCCGCCTCGTTCTCCGCAGAATCGGCGTCGTCGTGCCCGTTCGCCCTGTCCCCTGCTTCTCTTTTTCCTCCGGCCCGAAAAGTTCGCGAGAAATTGCGCTTGCGTAGGTTACGCGTAAAAGCGACGCATTACGCCGTGAGTTCTGTAAGGCTTTCCATGCCCCCGCTGTAATTCCGGCATATATGATGGAATTTGTTGTATAATACGAAAATAATATAAATCAATAGGAAATATCCGTGACGTGTAGTAAAAACGATATATATATATATGTGTGTGCACTTTAAAATTTGCGCATAAAAATTAATAGTTCAGCATCCACCTTATAATTACAACGGTATAAAATGAGTTTGTAATATGTAATTACGACAATCGTCATAAACATCCCATAAAAATATCGGACTTTTTAATGAAATTTCGTGGATAAAATTACACGCGATCTTAGGATATAAAAGTTTTATATACAGAGTTATATGTACGTATGCGCGTGCGTGCGTGCGTGCGTGTGTGTATATGTTTAAAACGCCGGTCTCCGTACAGTAGAAGGTAAAAATACAGCGAACAAAAAACATTCCTCTATCATTTTTCAACGCGCATGAATTATCAAATGCGGCAAAACGCGCGCGTTCGCCAAGGACAAAAACGATATGACCGGCTAT
Source organism: Sycobia sp. Sy_11 (assembly GCA_018907035.1). Taxonomy (NCBI): domain Eukaryota; kingdom Metazoa; phylum Arthropoda; class Insecta; order Hymenoptera; family Epichrysomallidae; genus Sycobia; species Sycobia sp. Sy_11. The sequence continues at coordinate 29,482 of JACCIC010000163.1, read as the reverse complement.
CGACATTAATTCGAAAGTGCCAAAAAACCGTCGATAATAGAAAGACTCGATTAATATTATATATATGTATATATATATATATATATATATATATATATATATATATATATACACATACACACATGTATATAAAATAACGATAGGCTAACGACAATGTTTTGATATTTTTCGTTTGTTTGTGTTTCTTTTTCTGTTTGCCATTTATTTATTTTTTTTTTTTTGTTTTATTTAAGAAAGTTGCCGAAGGCAGAGCGCGAAAAAGTTCGATCGTTCTACAAAGTGTTTTTTTTCCTTTCCTTTCTTTTCGTCAAATTACCATCGGCGGTGGCGAAACGCGGGCGCATTGTCGAGAAATGTTCTTATTAAGTGTTACAGGTTCTATTTTATACACATAATAAAGATATTTGCTCATAGCGACGCCGGCCAGCCGCGCCGGATTTCTCAATAGAATTTCTGCACACTGATACATTCGGGTAAAAGTCGTATTGCACGCATACACGCGCACACGCGCATACACGAATCCCCCCAAAAAATTCACGAATTTCTATATAAACTTATATACGTATATCAGTGTATTTACGCGTTGGTCCCTGGAGATAATTAATTGTAGAACTACATAATTCAGCATAAATAATCTCGACGTGTACCAACAGATATAATCGCAAAATTATATATATATATATATATATATATATATATATATATATATATATATAAATGTATAATATAGGCTCGTAAAAAGCTAGAAAGACAATCGAATCGAAATTGAAAAACGAAAAACGAAAAAGGACGAAAAAAAAAATCAACGGCAATAAAATTCGGAATGAAAAAAAAGAACCAGAATTTTACAATTGATCAGCGAAGAAAACAGAGGCCGACTTCAAGTACAGGGGAATATGTTTATACTGTACCTATACTGTGTTATATATACATACATATATATATATATATATATATATATATATATATATATATAAACATATACACACACCTTGCCAATATCAGACTAACGAAAGACCACCTTTCAAATTACGTTGTTGAAAATTTTTATAAAAGAAATGGACTGAAACGTTTTGCATGTAATGTTGAAACAATAATATCACCTTATATACGCATTTATGCATTTCTCTATGATTGTCGTGGTATTTCGAACAAAAATAATTAATTGAAAATCGACAATCTCATTAACTGACACAATGTCTTCTTATTAATTGTATCTAAGCATCGAAGTTGAACCTTCTCCCGTCTCATGAAGGGAGCTGTAAAAATCGATTGAAAGAAATCGCGCTTCAAGTCTGTTTCAAAAATTTCTTATTCTTTTTACTTTCGCCGAATGAAAAAAAAAAAACGAACGTAAACAAAAAAAAAGAAAAGTGGGGGTTACGTAGTCGACGAGAAATAATGTACGCAAGGAAATCCACACTGTTTTTACTGTCAAGATCACGTTTACATAAGTTACCCTGACAACAATAATTTATCAAGCTAAATATAAATTTTCGTGCGCGTATTTATGATATTTTAAAACAAACATTATGATAAAAATATTATTTCGTATTAAGATTAATCACCTCAAATGTCGATGTACAACGTTATTATAATTTATTACTTTGCTATTTCGTTGTTACTTAATCATAACGTTTTTTTTTTTTTTTTTTGTTTTTAATCGAATTGAAGGAAATAAAACACACGTAAAATGACTTTACGTGAAAATAATCCCGACGAGAACGAGAAGTATGGAAATTTTTAGGTGCATCGGGCAGTCGAGCAACTTGTGTCCTGACAAATTTACGACCCCCCCCCCCCAAATACCAAAAGACAACCGATAATCCGAGCGCAAAGCAAGGCGGGCTCTCTCTCGTTCGCGATACTCGCGCCGATGTTTCACGATCCTCGGCGCGCCTCGTCGACGGCCCGCGTGCAACGGTCGCGCGACCGTTCGTTTCGCGCTCGGTCGTCTCTGCCGATTGTTCCTCATCGTGCCGGGGGTGAGAAAGAAAAGAAGAGACAAAAAAAAGCAAAAACAAGAACAAAAATAAATAAACAAGAGATACCAGATTGTACCGTCGATATCCGAGGATCGACTATGGGGCGATCGTGGGTGGTCGTTCGAAAAATTGCGGCTCCCCTCTGTACACGGGAGGGAACCGCGGAGTCCGTGCAGTATCATCGCGAAACCGCGATTCCCTCCATTAAAATCGTGTATATATATATATATATATATATATATATATATATACATATGTATCTATACATATATGTATACACGTATTTTAGGCGACAGTTCACCATTAGAAAAACCCGCAGAATTTTTATATACGTGGTGGGCTCGCTCTGTCTGTATATATGTGTGTCTCTCTATCTATATATTATATATTATATATATATATATATATATAATGGCTAGTATATAAGAGTTACCGCGGACATAATCACTGGCGCGCGTATTTTTTTTCCTCTCCGCCATCAGTATAATACAGCGTCCGAACGCTCGCGGTGTCTATATATATATATATATATATATATATATATATATATATATATATATATATAATCTTCACTTTCATTCTCGCGGCGACCGGTCCAGGCTCGCCTCGCGAGAATGTAAATCCTTGCCGCTATATATTTATATGTATATATATATATATATATAATATATATATATATATATATATATATAACGAGCTCGTAAAATTTCCTTCTCCTCCCTCTCCCGCTCCTCGTCCATACCGTCATCCTCTTTCCGTACAGCCATAAAGGCGCTTCTTCTTTCCCGACCGACGTCGGCGTACGGCTTTTGCCATTCCCTGCAAATAATTCTTGTTCCGGCGTCTTTAAATAAATAAATCGATAAATAGTGTTATTTTACATTGAATGAAAAAAAAAAATTCGTGTGAATCAATAGAATTTGGAATTAAATAAATAAATAATTCCATGGCGATAAATTCGGGATCTATTTCCTTCTCTACGTAATTGGTTTACTTATTAATTAATTTAATTATTGGTTCACCATATTATGCGAATAATTGTTTATAATAATACATACATATTTAAAATAATACATACTAATATTTTTTCCAAATCATTTCTTTCCAGAATCTGTGGTTTATTGATAAATTTGTTGCGCTCTCGCTTATATACTGTTTTGTCGAGATGTTGTGCTGACATTCGTCGGGTAGCGCATTTTTTAGCATATATATATAGCAAAACTTTTACTCCCAACTTCTGATTGCGGACGTATATGCGATGTTATTATTAGCGATTGCTTGATGAAGACAGTCAATGATTTTATTGTTTCTAACGAAAGAGACCATATAGCACAAAAAAGTAAATGAGAAATAGAGAGTGAGAGAGAGAGAGAGAGAGAGAGAGAGAGGAGAGGGAGAGAGAGAGAGAGAGAGAGAGAGAGAGAGAAATCTGGTAAAGAATGCAGTCTTACTAGTATATGAATACAGTATTCAGACTATATGCGGTAACAGAAGTGAGTTCGTCAAATTCCATAATTGAACGATTAAAAAATACAAGAAGTAAAGCATCGATCTCTCCTAAGGCGGCTTTCCCAGTGATGTATTCGATTATATGCAATACATAAGACTGGATATCTTATATATTTTTGAGCAGAGCCGCGAAATTTCGCGGACAATTACATCGCCGTGATTTCGATTATCAAATTTTTCGTGACGGCAATTTTGGGGGTAATGATATAATCAAAATTAAATCTGACTGACTGTCCAGTGAGGAATTATTTGGACAACTATTGAACGCGTTATAGTCAATTTTTAAATTACATTTTTATCCATTGTAATCAAATACAAGTGTTTCACGAAAAATAACGGCAATATTTTTATTCTCTAAATGCGATTTATATGTGTATATAAATAAATAAATGTGTGTGTGTGTGTGTGTGTGTTTGTGTATAAATGAAAAATAGATTATCACTTTTTAATTGTAAAATTTGCCGGTAAATAATTATTTGCTCGAAGAAGGAGGAAAACACGCATTGACGACCGTATGGCGGTGAAGAAAAATTAATTTTCCACCGGCCCGTTCTCGATCGAACCGCGGCGCAGCCAATTGACATTGATCCAAAAACGCCGCCCGCTGAACTTTCCCGGCGAGTTTTCCTACACCATACACGCATATATAGTACTGGAGAACATCTACGATCCTTGGACCGCCGCCTGATGTTTTCCAATCGCTCGCCGCAGCGTCGCCTCGAGCCGGTAGCGTAGCGTGCATGAGGCAGCGGTCACGACTCCGCGGTTAGATGCGCGCGCGCGCGCGCGCACGATGGAAAATCCATTGGAGCCGCCGATGCGCGCCGATGCGCTCTCGGGACCGTTCGTACGGCGCGCCGCCTCATTTGCATACGCACGCATACGTGCAGCTACGGCGGCCGAAGGGGTGGGGCGCGGCAGAGGTGCCGGGCAAGACGTGTATCTGCATATATATATATATATATATATATATATATATATATATATATATATATATACTGGGACTGGCGAATACATTAAAACCGGTCATTGGCCGAGCGCGTGCCCGCGCGCAGCTCGCCAAGATCATGGCCATCGCGCATCGCGCGGAATCGGCATTCTTACCTCACCCCCCCCCCTTGCCGCTCACGGTCTATCCTGCCCGTCCGCTCCTCGCAGGCCTTAAGCGCAGGTCCGTTTGGATTTGGCGAAATTTGACCGATAATTTCACACACACACACACACACACTCTCTCTCTCTCTCTCTCTCTCTCTCTCTCTCTCTCTCTCCTCTCTCTCTCTCTCTCTCTCTCTCTCTCTCTCTCTCTCTTAGACTCTACTCCTTTCTCTATTACCGGAACGGTGAAACTTTTGGATTTTGCGCGTTTCGGCGAAAGTTACACTATGTATATAGGCGCGTATAATGATTCGATCGGCGAAAGTGCTCATAAGTGTCTGTTTATAGGTCACGCGGGCAAGATATATATATATATATATATATATATATATATATATATATATATATTATAGTGTCGATTTATACTTTTTGAAATTCTAGCCTGTACGTATAGTGATAAGTGAAATTATTATTCTGTACTAATACATAATTGAATTTATATATACATATAGCCGCGAAATTTGACAGGACTTTGCATAAAAAATAAGAATTAGTTAAACTCTAGTAGATACGTATATATATATATATGGTTTTTTGTTGTTGTTATTTTTTTAACAATTTTTAAGGATAGTCGCATGTCTTTATTCATGGACTAACTATAGAGTTACGTGTCTTGTCAACGACATATCTGATGTCCTTCGGTTGTAAAATTAATCTGATATTCACACGTCTATATGTCATAGTCTACGTATTTCAAGTTAATTACGACTGTTAGGAAAAAAATAACAGACGATTATTTCTTCGGAACAAGAAGGATGCATAACTTCATAAATGTGTATGTTATTTTCGCATTCTTTCACATCCAGCATCCTTCGGTACACGATCGAGTCGCATCGAGTTACAATCGCATATTTTACATTGATTTTTATCTGTGCGTATGTGTATTTATATACGCTATATATATATAGCGTATATAAATACACATACTAAATAACATACAGATACTATATATATATATATATATATATATATATATATATATATATATATAGTATCCATCCTCAGGAGATATTAATTTCCACCTAAGTAGTCAATAAAAGAATTCTTGTATCATTCGATAGAATATATATATATATATATATATATATATATATATATATATATACATAGGAGATATCGATTTTCAAAGTCTATTTACGTTTATGATATTATAAAAAAAAACAAATCGACATTGATCCTATATACAACATATATAGGTCTCAAGTTTCTAGGCTTCTTTAACTATACAGCTGTTTCAATCAGTCGCTAATATATGTGTTTAGAGTCATAAAACTCTATAGGTCCGCGTTATTTTATGATTTTTTTTTCATATCCCCGTTCATTTAAGTAAACAAAATTAAATCTAATAATCGTTTGAACGTACATAAATTTAAAAAAAACCACACTACGCATATATGTATATATATATATATATATATATATATATATATATATATATATATATATATATAGATATACTGAAATATGCAAAACAATGAAAATTCAATAATAGAAATACAGTTTTCATCATATATTAGAGATCGAAACCTCCGTCTCCCCGGATTAACATTGAATTCGAAAAATTCAACAGGGCTGACGAATTTGTCGTTCAGTTAAAAAAAAAATGAGTCTCAGTTGCGCATAATTAAAAAAAAAAAGAAAAAAAAACTTTCAACCGAAAGATACGGATTCTGCATTTATTAAACTCGTCAAAGATGAAAGTTCACCGAGCCGTACCTCAGGAATTCGGTTGTTCGGTTCATTACTCGGGATATAGTTCCGGAAAAATTGAAACTCTGCCTCGTCTCTATTTTTGGTTCTGTGTTAAACTGGTTAAATAATTTATCCTCCCCCCCCCCTTATTAAAATTTAAAACACTCAGTTTCATTAGAACGTAATTTTTTATTAATATTATTTATATAGAATTGGCACATAATAGGTCTTTTCGTTCATTTTGTAGAAAATCGCGCCCAAAAACCAGCTTAAAGTTTCTGGCATGCATTTGCGTATACTGAAAGAAGAATGTCTTTTTCAATTCAAAAAAGTGAACTACTGAAATTAATTATTTTCACAGTAAAAAGATAGGGATTTTTTCCACCTTTGATATATTTTTTCCTCTCTGTACCTGATACATAGATTTATAAAATATTGTAATTAATCTAAATATAGAATACATGTGTGTATATATGTGTATAGATATTACATCGATATTTGTACATATGCATGTAGATTGCAGATTATCCCATTCTGAACGCTGTTTGTAATATCGCAGTAGGATACTCGCACTTCTCAGACGGACACCTTTCGAAACGACTTTTTCGATAATTTCCATACGAAAGTGTCGACGGGTCAAATTTTTTTCCGAAATTTCGAATAATCCATTCGATCAAGAATTGAACGTCGGGAGAGGCCTCCGCGAGGGGCGGCGCGTTCGAAGCGGGGCTCGATCGCCCGAGCGCGCGCGACAAGCAAGAAAATAACAAGAATATCGTAATATCGCTGCGAACATTATTGGGCGTAACGGGCGGAAGGCGTAACGAGGAGGGCAACGGGCGAGTAAGTTTGATGGGATTTTTTTTTCTGCAGGAACCTGTCGTTTCAAAATTGAATTGGAAAGCAAAGCGCAGCTTCTCCAGTCTATTTGGAGTCATTAAGAGTCTATTAAGAGTCGCGCGGCTATTCCATCGGCGATATTAAAGAGCGCAACCAGTAAATTTTGTATGAAAAAGTATATATATATATATATATATATATATATATATATATATATATATATATATATAGGAAATAATGTAATGGAAAATATCGCATTACGAAGCGAGTTTCGACTTCCAATAGAGTCGCCCGATGTCCATAATTGTTTGGTCGGTGTTCGTCGGCCGAACGTATAAATAAAGTGCCGAAACCAGCCGAAACGCGTAAGATTAGAATTCCGATCGACTGTGTCACGCGCGTCTCATGCTTATATCGACTTTTACAATTCGTTAAAAAAGCTATATGTATATGTATATATATATATACTTTCAAAAGACTAATGTCCTGTACAGCTGCATCCCTATAAACTCTGAGTAAAATTTTCTGAGGTAAATAATGCCTTAGTTATTTTTCGAATTGTCAAAGTAATTTTAAATTAAATCAAAGCTTAAAAATCTATACATTTTTAAAGCAGACCTAGGATTTTTCTACGGGTGAGCGAAAAAGTACTCGTTATCGAGTCTGCATGTAGTAAAGAATTATTGTTAAAAAAAAAAACGAAAGAAAAGAAATGAGAAAGTCGGAATCCTTCAAGTTTGGCATATTAATGAAAAAAGTACGCTTACAAGCGTACGAGCCGTGCAGTAAAAACGCCATCTAGCGAATCAAACTCGCGCCCGGAGCAATTCTACACTATTATACGAGAAATACTCTCAGGTCCAAGATAAAACGACAATATGGTATATAATGAAAGTGTATGGATAATGCGCGAAATTTTATATTATTTTCGTTTTATTACAGCGCTATATAAGTTTATTTGTACTTATATCGGGTGTTAATGCGATATGCATGTCTTATGGGATATTACGTCGATGTCGTAGGATGATAATATCTATCCACTTTCGATGGCGAAATAATACAGGTTACAGCTTCAATTTTATAGGAAAAATGCGTAAATTCGAATTTATTCATGTAGACGCTTCCCATTAAAACTTGAATCCACGTTATTCCGCTTAAACCTGGAAATCCTTTCGATTAAAAATCAAAAAACTGGAATCCTATTCGCTGGCGATTGAATTCTGAATCGTCTCGATTTGACATTTTTTTTTTATAAAAAAAAAATTAAGGTTAAAATCGCGTTCAGTTCAATTACGGAATAGAGTTTTCTTCCATTGAAAATTGCGAATTTCGACTCCTGTCTTACCCAAAGTCCAATGCTGGAATCTTGCCTTTTATTAATCGCTTCAAGATCGTCGTTAAGAAAAATCGGAACTGGCATATTTTCCGTGAAAAAAATTGAGACCGCAACAATCTCAGGTCAGCATCTGCACTGGAACGATTCCCGTTGAAAATTAAGAGTCGCGGCCGTGTCCAATCGAAGTCCGACGCCGGGCTTTTTCTCTTTTAATTGGATTTGAGATCGTCGTTAAGAAAGATCTAAAACTGCCACGATTCCAGTCAGAAGTCGGAGCCGTGATCGTTTCAAAGCTGAGCTGACGTTTCGTCCCATTGAAATTGAAAGCCGCGAATCTAATAAAAAATTTTTAACTGGAACTTTCGAATTTCAAACGGACACCATTGCCATTCTCGCTTGCTCTCGATCGTTTACCGAAAGCCCCCTGCATTCCTCCACATCCTGTATCATCTTCGCACGCGTTTTCCACACGTACCGTTACACACACACACGCGACACACACACACACACACACACATCATGAGCGGTCGCAATGCGTAAAGCATCCCCGTCCTCGCGTTCCCCGTAGCGTCGCTGAAACGCGTCTCTATACGTAACGAAGAAAAGGAGAGAAAAAACGTTCCCTTGCTCTTCTATATATATCTATATATATATATATATATATATAGACCCGTGTTCCCGGAAAAGTTTTATATAACGCCGCGAACAACAACAAAAAACAACATAAGAAAACACCGGGACCCAACTTTCGTCGCCGGGCCGCATCGTGCAGCGGAGATTCTGTGCGCGCGACATTTCCCGACAATCCTCGCTGCAACTGCATATATATATATATAGACATATTATAAAGTCTTCCTACCCGTATTTTCGACTCGTGTGGGTGCGCGTGCGTGCACGTATGCGCGCGCGTGTCCTTTCACTTTCCGCGCGCATTCGAGCAAAAAACGCACCACCCGAGCGAGTGAGAGAGAGAGAGAGAGAGAGAGAGCGGCGTTCCGTTTCGTAATCCGTTCACGTGCGTCTTACCCATAAAAATACAAACGCGCGCGCGCGCGCAGAGATTGGCGAACGCGGACATATACGTAGGACGCTGGGCAGTCCGGAGGATATTCATCCCCGGCATCCGGCAGATAAGGAGGGGAGGCCGAAATTCTACCGGGTCTTAAGGACGCGCGCGCTTACGGGCGGCGGAGGGGGGGGGGAGGGTAGGGGCGCTTCCGCGGCATCCCTCCACAGCAGCGAGGCACGCGTGAACGCACGGTCCGACATTGTATTGCCGGATCGAAGAGAGCCCCGTACGATGGCGCGGCGTTACGTCGGGCGAACGCGAAGCGCCGATTACAAAGTCGTAGCGAAGCGATCTTTTAGCGCGCGATAATGTTGCGAAGCTCGTACGGGCGCCACGAGTCGTGCAATTTAACCGCGCGCGCGCGCGGGGGGGGGGGCTGCTGCAACCGGAGTAGCGAGAAAGCGAAGAACGAAAGAAAAGAAAATGCCGAATATGTGTGTATGCGTGTGTGCGGGTGTGTGTATATATGTTACAGCCTTTTCTCCCACCTTGGACTATTGTAAGAGTTAATGAGCGCAAAACGCTGAATTCCGACGTCTATATCCGCATTAATGAATTATAACGCCTCGGAATCCAATGATCAAAGCGAATGGAGACGGAGAAAAGAATTTTTCCCGCACTCGGGGCGCAAAATACGATTTTCTGCAGCTGTCTAGAGGGAGCAAAATACTACTTTTCCTCCCTAGGGAGGAAAAGTGTTTATGACCAATTACCGACCAATCAGAAAGCAGAATTTTACTTTTCCTCCCTTGGGAAGAAAAGCGAATGAACGGAATCGTGTAGTCCGGTAGGATTCTCAGTTTTCCCTGCCCGTGCAACATCTGGCATTTACGATGTATAGAGAATTACGCGCCAGTCGACAGCGGGTTCGACCTTTTTTTTGCACTTTGACGTAGGTATTAAAGATTTTAAAATGAAATAAGATTTTTATTCTATCTAAAATTTATTATAAAAATTTTTATGTTTTTCAAGTATTAAAAATTATCTATATCTTTTTTTAAAATTAGTTTTAATTTAAAATTCTATTTATTATGCTATTAAATATTTTAAAATTTTAATTTGAGCGTAGATTATTAACAAACTTATAATCTTCAATTGAATAGTTTTATTTATTTATAGAAAAGGGGGGGCTCCGCCACCCACCACCCAATCCTACATCTCTTCTTAACATACTATATGAATTTCCAAATAAGAGGAAATTATTTAATTTAATTTTATTCAATTTAAATAAATTGCACGTATAACCTTAAGAAAAAACCGACAATATTATATTTTTTTTTAACCCAACGAATTACATTTTATGTTAGGGCAACTTATTTCAGCGCGAGTATCATTTGGACCTTTAGATTTTATACCCGCTAGCTCTATCTAAACATGACCAACACACGGAGGGGTGGGGGGGTTAACATTCTTTAACTCTGTGAGTTTGCCGTTCAATTTTGTTGTGCATTTCTTTGAGAAAGAAAAAGCGCCCTCGTACGGGAAAATAGTATGTGACACACGGGAGATGTACTATTTTTGCACAATGTACAATTTTTTTTTTTTTGCAACAAACTTTAACACTCGCGTCGGGTAAAATGAAAAATTTCACGTTAGAGCCTATTTATTGCAGAGCTTTTATGTATTTCCTTGCATCGCGAAACTCATTAGTGTAGGAGGAGCAATCCGTTTTACGAAAATGTAAATCGAACGACATTTCAGGATATATCGACCATTTTTCGTTACGGAATTTTTGAAACTTCCACATTTCTTTTCTTTTTTTTTTTTTGCACTTTTAATAATTTTTACGAACACGTTGTAAGATACCGGTGGCTGGCTACGATTCTTCAAATTTTATCAATGATCTGCCTATAAATTCCGCTTATTGTTTCTGCCGAGCCTGGACCCTTTTAAGCATAGAATGGTACTAACTGCGCCTCCAAGTAGAAACGGAAAGGGTGCGCCAAGACTTGGCCGAGGCTAGCGAATGACCTCGGAGCTTCGGTAAAATCGTACGACGTACCGTCAGATTAACCTAGCCTTCTGTAAATAATGAAGCAAAATAAAATTGAGACTAACTATTGGACCGCGTCGTAAGAGGTACGTAATCAGATGTATAGGCTGGGTCTCATTGCGATCTGCGTCTCTGCCGACCCGCGCGGCAAATCATTGCGAGAAGTTCATTCCTCGGATGCGCCGAGTTTTGTTCCACGGGTTACGAAGCTTCTCACAGGGGCTTGCGTAGCTTTCGAATTCGAGCATCGCGGTCGGTCCTGCGTCGGTCCTCTCGTTGGAGCAGACGTCTTTACTTTTGCTCGTTCTCGAGTAAAGTTCCTGCTAAGAGATTATTTCGCGTATCCCGCGCCCGCCCGCTCGATTCTCAAACGTAAACTGACCTCGTCGAATTAATTTTAGCAGCCCTCGCGGCACGAATCCGGCTTGACTGAGAACGAGACGGCGATAAACCGATATATATATATATATATATATATATATATATATATATATATATACATATAGTATACGGTGACATATACTCTCAACTTCTTACGATACACTCGTTTTATTCCGACTGCGCATTTATTACTCGCCAGCGCGCGGCATCGTACGTTTCGATTTTACATCGAATCGGGACGAGCGGGAACATCGAATTGCCTCGCGAAAATCAACGTTGTGTAAATTTTAACCGCTTCGATCTTAGATGGCTACGCAGAAAACCTCAAATCCTCGTCAAAATGTCAGCGGGCAAAAATGCGCGCACCGTTACCCGTCTTACTGTGCGAGAACGTAATGCAAAAAAAAAAAAAACGCCGATCGACCGTCCGACGAACCGTATATGGAATAACATGGCTCTATTAATAACGGGCATAAATCATTGTTCCATCCATTTTATTGTAATGGTCGAAACGTCGGCATATTAACACTTAATTTCGCAAAGCACACGTTTTCCCATCGATATAGCCATATATATATATATATGCCTTCCGTTTTATGTTCTTCTCGCTCCCCTCACTCTTTCTCTCTCTCTCTCTCTCTCTCTCTCTCTCTCTCTCCACTTCATATGCCGATTAAGCCAACACCTCACATAATGTATAGAACAGCAAACCGCTGTAAGACCCAGCAGTCACGTATTCAACACATCTATACTTTCTAGAGCGCATTATATATATATATATATATATATATATATATATATATATATATATATACATAGAACTGAAATTATTGCCTCTGTGCGCTCTTAATCGCTCGTAAACAATCGGTCGGCGTTTATACACGTGTTTTGCAAGAAACCGCCGCGTTATGCCGCTCACTTGGCAAACATATACATCTATATGTGTATTCATATGCGCTTAAAGGGAAGAGAGGTTTACTTGTGTATATACGAGGCCACGCAGGTTGAAGGAATCGCCCGTGAGAATCGCACGAGAGCACAGCGCAGGAGAGAACCTCGAGATTATATATCGTATATATATATAAAATGAAAAGAATAAAATATATTTCTATCTGCAGAAGGATGGACAATTAATTGCATTGACTATGAACAAAATTTATATAGCGGGAATTCCATTAACTGCAGCGTCAAATAATAATTAAAGCCCTATACATGAGAAGTGATAAATTATATATATATATATATATATATATATATATATATATATATTATATATATATTCAACTCTTCATTATTTGAAACTTAAAAGTGTGTGTATATATATATACTATATATATATATTATATATATATATATATTTATATATATATATATAGAGAAACGCTTTACCTCAAATACGTAAGTTTAATTCTTTAGTAGATACGCGGATGCACGTCAATTTTCATTCAGTTAAATCGCTCGATAATTACTAGGGTGAGTCGCAAAAAATTTCGATGATTTTTAAACTGTAAATACTAGTAAAAACTAGATATGATTGGAGCACAGGCAAAAATTACGAGAAACCATCCTATCCCGAGAGAATTCCCGTTTTTTTTTTTTTTTTTATTAAGAAACAAAGTTTGGCAATGGAATTGCATAATAATCAAAAAAGAGAATGAACTATAAATACACGATCTTTACTGAAACGTTAAAATTAACCATTGGAATTCATTGAATATGTTTCAGAATGTCCAATACGTCCTGAATCTTGAAATATATAGATAGTTATTTTGAATGTAAGGCATTCCGATCGATAAAGATGCTGCATTTTTTTCCTACGAGTAATAGTTTATTTATCGAAAAAAGAATAAAAGTAACAGTGAAATGTTCATTACTAAATTAGTCACGAAATAAACTATATACAATATATATTATCGTTTGCATAGTAGTAATAATTTCACTGTTTTTTTAACGGTTCGTGCATTTCTACTGATTCAATGATTTCGAGAACGATGAAACCTGAAAAAAATGTTTTACCCCCGTATGTATAGATGTATATACTTTTGAAAAGAAATAAACGATTTTTATATTTATCGTACTTACATATTATTATATGGCCATACCTTACAGATATAAAACTATAATTTTATCCTAGATATTATAAGCTTATAACTAGACACAATTGGTATATATATATATATCTATTACAAAATGATCTTACAAAGTGATCAATAAGATTATATACGTGGCATTTATATTAATGTTAATAATAATAATAATGGTAATATTGATAATCCTGCTAATACTACAAAATCCACACATCAATAGCCCATCGAAATTATAGAAACGACTCTACAGATTTAGTGCTCGCGGTGGATTATGTAGCAGGATTATTATTATTATCATTACTGTTATTATCGGTACAAATGGCACGTACATAAGGTTATTGACCACATTGCAATAAAATAGCAATAACATTTTGGAATAAAATTCATATTAATATAAAGAATCTATATCCCGGCGGGGTTATTATTATTATGCAAAGTTCGACCCACTTTTACGTTAATAAATTTTTTGTTTTTTTTTTTCCCCCCTTGCCTTGGAGCGCCGCGATTTGAGACACGCGCGCATGTACATAGATATCGGAACATATAACCGCCATGTAGCCCCTCGAGGTTTCGAACCAGTATGCCAGACCGAAATGGTCGGGAAAATTTTGCGCGGAATACCGCGCAATTTTATTAAGTTAAGAATTATCGTGCAATAATAATATATTTGGCGTTCAACCTCATTTCTCCTTGTATATATATTCTCTCTCTCTCTCTCTCTCTCTCTCACTCATATGATTTTCTTATATGCTGGCCACGATTTTTACGAGAGAAAATTACCGCGCAGGCGAGCTGAAGTCTAAGATCGATAAATAACATCTATAAAAAAAAATTTTTTAAAAAATGAAAATACGTACGGAATATGTATATATATATATATATAGATCATGCGTGTAGAAATCATAGTTTTATAAGAGAAAACAAGCGATCAGCGGTCAAATTAAGGGGAAAATGGGAATGACGTTGAAAGGGTGGCGGTTTGGAAGCATGTAGGTAGGTTCGCTTCGTGGGTGGAAGGAGGGAGGAGAATGAATAAAACTGAAGTTATCGGGGGAGGTATATATATGTATGGTAGGTGTAGGGGTTAGGTTGTTTTTATTTTTTTTTTTTTTTTTTTTGTTATTTTTTTTTTTTTTTTTTTTTTTTTTTTTTTTTTTTTTTTTTTTTTTTTTTTTTTTTTTTTTTTTTTTTTTTTTTTTTTTTTTTTTTTTTTTTTTTTTTTTTTTTTTTTTTTTTTTTTTTTTTTTTTTTTTTTGTTTTTTTTTTTTTTTTTTTTTTTTTTTTTTTTTTTTTTTTTTTTTTTTTTTTTTTTTTTTTTTTTTTTTTTTTTTTTTTTTTTTTTTTTTTTTTTTTTTTTTTTTTTTTTTTTTTTTTTTTTTTTTTTTTTTTTTTTTTGTTTTTTTTTTTTTTTTTTTTTTTTTTTTTTTTTTTTTTTTTTTTTTTTTTTTTTTTTTTTTTTTTTTTTTTTTTTTTTTTTTTTTTTTTTTTTTTTTTTTTTTTTTTTTTTTTTTTTTTTTTTTTTTTTTTTTTTTTTTTTTTTTTTTTTTTTTTTTTTTTGTTTTTTTTTTTTTTTTTTTTTTTTTTTTTTTTTTTTTTTTTTTTTTTTTTTTTTTTTTTTTTTTTTTTTTTTTTTTTTTTTTTTTTTTTTTTTTTTTGGTTTAGGTATATTTATTTGTTTGTTTTGGGTGGGTGTAATGCATTATATATGATGAAAATATAAAGCAATATAGCGGTCGCGTTATATTGTATGCTATATAATATAATATTACATTATATATATATGTATATGTCTATGTATATATTTTACCCCATACTCCTTAAAATACGATCTAGTGGAATTATCCACTAGTGGATGCTCTTTAGTCAAGAAGGTGTCATTGATCTCGAACAAACTTCCGTAATAAAGTTACGACGAAACGAACGTTGATCCCTTCAAATGCAATCCGGTTAATGAAAAAGTCCACTCTGACGTAAGAGCCGAAAGCGTTCAAACGGAACGACCGCGTACTTCAAAAATGATGATTCTCGATTTCACTGATTATTAACGGTTGAACCGCTCCTAGTAGATAATATATATTATAAATATATATATATATAAACTATTAATATAAAATTTTCTATATGTATTTGCTGTATTGTTGGCGTACGGGGAGTACTTCCGAAAGCCCCGCTAAAACATATATATATATATATAATTAATGTGTCAACGACCTTGGTAGGCCCGACCCGTGGGACGAAATCGATCGCCGGATACATATTAAGCACTTTCAAGATTAATACATTCCGAAAACGGTAAGATCCATGTGGTGAATACATGTGGGATTTATCAACGGTAGATATATTATAAGATACCTATTGCATGCGAATATTATCAAGTCGATAAAATTAACAAAGGACACGCACATATATGCCAGGCACGATGACCCCTCGTGTATATCACTCCTCGAATCCTTGGTATCGGCTCACTGCTCGAGGAGAGACATTTGCAATTATATTTGCTAACAACGAGGAATTCGTCAAATATTTATATTATTGGCTCGATACATATACATATACATAGATATATATATATAGATATAATATATATATATATATATATACGTAAAGTGGCTTAGATCTGAGCCACGCGAAAAATAGCGTATACATGCGCAACGAATTAATGGCAATAAGATATTCGTTGGTTTTTTTTTTCAAACGCAGTCGGCAGATTTTTAATTTTCGCTCATTCACTTAGTGATATCGACATAGGCAGGCGTTCTTGTAGTTATTAACTTATGTGTAGACACATAATAACAATAATGCTAATATAAAGAATTAAATGCATAATTATTAATTAAGATTGTACGAGCGCGACTCTCGAGTCGAAGAGATGCCATAAGCAGAAACATTCCTGTTGTTAAGTTTCTTTTTTTTTTCTTTCTTTGACAAATCGGTAGGAATCGGACAATACGGAGTACGTTCATACGCGCACGCGCGCGTGTGTGTGTGTATGTGTTTGTGTATGTGTGCGTATCAACAGCTTATCAAGATTTCGCCGTCGTCCTCGCCACCACCCCTCCCCCTCCCCCTCCAGAGAGAATCGAACCGCGGACGGACGGTGCGGGAGGGGGGGGTGTGGGGACGAGGACGACAATTCCCGTGCACCGAGCGCCGATGGAAAACTGCAAAACCACTTTCGTTTTTCCGAAGCCGTGAGCGATGGCGCATCGGACGCTGCCCCCCTCCTCCCCCCCATCGCGCCACCAACGCGCCAGCCAGTCCGTTTCGCGCCGATGCGCGCTCGCGCTCGCTCGCGTGACGATTAGCGAGCGAGTCCCGATCGACCGGGCCGTGTAACACGTGAATTCATTGACACACTTTGCGCACGCGCGCGCTCGCGCGCGTAATACGTTTTCAGTTTCTAGCGCATTGTTATTTCGTAATTACTTTACTGTATATATTATATATATATATCGAAGTATCGCGAACAATTATTGTTTGTATATAATATAAACGAAAGTGAATTTAAAGGGGATAAATTTCGGTTACGCTAATTGCCATTTTGTATATAATATAAACGAAAGTGAATTATAAAGGGGATAAATCTTCGGTTACGATAATTGCCATTCCGATATATGTATATATATATATAGAAAGACGCAGGCACGCACGGTATAAAGTTAAAGAAAACGCGTCGGTCGGCAATGCGCGGCTCGAGAGGCTATTGCTTAAAGCGCATTTCATTAAGCGCGCCCGCGCTCCACCTTCGTGCGGCCACGATGATGAAAGTGGAAAAATATTCCTAATCGACGCGCACAATGCACATGCGCGCGCGCGCACGCGCAAACGCACAAGTCAGGGAACAGCCGCGGATTCAACTCTTCCATATAGTAATTAATATATACCGCGCAATTACGCGCCGTCGTCGGCTCACCCTCTCTCTCTCTCTCTCTCTCTCTCTCTCTCTCTCTTTCTCTCTGCCGGCCTCTCGTTGAAAAACCAGGTAACCTTCGGACTTTAAATCATTAATATATACCGCGCAATTACGCGCCGTCGTCGGCTCACCCTCTCTCTCTCTCTTTCTCTCTTTCTCTCTCTGCCGGCCTCTCGTTGAAAAACCAGGTAACCTTCGGACTTTAAATCTTTCGTATAAGCGCCAATCGGATCGTCCGTCGCTTTACGGACGATCGTTTCCTAACGAAGCTACAAATGACCGAACGGGCGTTATTGGAATTTTGTGCGTAAACGTTGCCGACAGAATTGTTAATATAGTGTAACGGCCTCATTGGCGTTAATGCAAATGGGATGAAAACGGCGAAGATTCGTCGAGTCAACTAGTAGGGCGTCTCGGAGTCGATCACGACGATTTATCAATTGCTCGTGCCAATTTCTTATGGTTTTACGCGTTTCGTCGGTAAGTCAGTAACGAATTTATTCGCGGGAGCCCAGACAAATGAATCTATAGATAATTGTGTACGATTCTGGACTTGATATTTTTACAAATGATCAACAATTCAAACGTCACTTTATTATATATTATTATTATAATATATATATATATAATATATATATGTCACTGATCAACAATGTTCAAAATTTACGACGTTCTCATTTTCTCAATATGATTGATTAGACCTTGATCCTTAAAGAATCGAACTTCGCCCTAAGCGCGTACTAGTTGGATTCACGTGATTCGCGAACCTCTGTATCAGTCCAGCAGGAATGAAGATACCATATATATATATTATATAATTATATATATATAATATATATATATATTATATTGCTTATCAGTGGACACTCTCTGTTTTACAGTGTACATCAAAGTCACACTTGAATTAGTACAAATTCCACGTAAATGGCCCTGAGAGAGAGAGAGAGAAAGAGAGAGAGCGAAAAAGCCGCAGACAATATTGTGCTACAAGCTGTAATTGATTATTATTCCTTACAACCTCCAACCCCGCAGCATTCGCGCAGGTACTTGACATACTGTGTGTTTAGATACCTACTAAAAACTCGCGCGCGAACCGCGTTTCTATATATATATATATATCTATATAAATATCGATATTATATATATATATACTATTCTATATATATATATATATATATACAACTTCGAGGAGCTCGCGTCCATGAGAATCCGCGAACGGCGCGTTTCCCATGCAAAACGCACTCACTGCACTCAAGCGCGCGTCGCGCACTCGGCATATTTACGTGTATATATATATCTACGATGCCCCCAACAGCATGGAATCGAGCGTAAAGACAATTCGGTAGATTTAGACGCTAATTATGTACGTAATGGACTACGAGGTTCGGGACTTACGCTCAGTTGAGCGTCTGATTGACGCGGGGTGTTACTACTGAAATACATTGATAGCATTTTCGTTCGCATAAGTTATGTATGTGTGTTTGTGCGTGCGTACGTACGTGCGTTTGTGTGCGTGCGCGCGCGCTCGCGCAATCGCGTGAAGTAATATTCCAAGAACAAAAATAATAAAGCAGAATCGTAATTTGACGTATTAATTACGATATAATCGAATTCATTGTATTCGTTGTAGAGATTTATAATGAACAGCAACGCTAGTGAAGGCGTTGCTTATACATATATATATGTGTACATATAAGTGGCTCCAGAAAACTGTTAGCCTTTAGTAAACTGAGATTCGACTTTTTCTAGCTTATAAGATGATAGATTCCATTAAGTTGCAAAAGAAATGTTTTTTTTATTTTATTTCTCAATCGCAGTTTATATATTCGTTTGGTTAGATTTCTCAATCAGTGCATTTTCCACACGATTAAATTTTTTGAATTACGCCGAAATTTCCAATAGTTGTATATCCATTCGCCAATACAGAATGAAAAAATGGCTGATAGAAAATCAACAATCGGTCGCTTTTTTTTTAAAAAAAAACAACGGTTGAAATTTTTAAAACAATTTTCCTGATATTATCGACCTTTATCAAAATGCCCGATCTTCGAAGGCGTTTCCAATATGAAAGTGGATGTATTACTGTAAGAAACATTGTAAAAACTGAATATTCTCAAAAAAAAAAAAAAAAAAAAAAAAAAGTAAATTTAAGATTTTTGACATTGAAAACACGCTCTCTATTTAGAAATAACTTTAACAATTTCTACGTTAATGTTCACAAAACCCGGGAGAATGACGTTGATTTGTTTTTTGTTTTTAGACGCGTTTCCCAAAAGAACCGCGCACGCTGAAACTGCGTGTTCCGCACTTGCCGCACCCTTGTAAAGCTCAAATTTCTCCTTGGCGCCTGTGAATTACGACAGGGAAGTACTTGAAAACGCCCGCGAGATATTCGTTATTATATCAGAAGTAATCGATCCCAAAAGCCGCCGAGATAAATTATCATAAAATCGCAGTTAAATATATGTGTCAAAGTAAAAAAAAAAAATACAAATCAAACATTTAGATGTTCATGAATGAAAGAGGACAGTCTTGCTTTCCTGAAATTGAGATCTCATTTGAATTAACGAGATAAGACATTATTACGTTTTAAGGTATTTTTTCAACGAATACATTTACTTCTAATGTGTATTGATTTAACTGAAATAACGAGTTCTTCTTTTTTTTTATCAAAAAAATCAAAATAAAGAATCAACCTATGCCTTTCTCATACTCATTAAAGCTCCCGTTCGAAGTAAAAGAAAATTCAATCAACTCTGTGCTTTGCGAGAAAAAGAAAATTGATTTTTCCATCCTCCACCGACAATTACGGGCGAAAGAAAACTAAAAAAATAAAAAAAATCAAAAAAGAAAAAAGAATAAAAATAAAAACCGCGTTTACCGCCTTCACCATGGATCAAAAATAATTATATAGCCACGAGCGTTGCGCTTAAAACGGATCCCCCCGCGCGTGCCGCGACGCTCCGTGGACGAATGTCGGCTCGGCAAACGTGTATTATATACATAACGAATCACGCGCGCTTTCTCTCTGTCTTCCCCCCCTCTCTATCTCTCTCTTGCTCTCACTCTCTCTCTCTCTCTCTCTCGAGTCCCTTCGACCACGACGAGGAGAGAGGCGCTCGTGATCGACAATTTCGCAAATCCAATCAGCGCTCCGCTAATGAGATCAAGCGTGTGCGCGAATATGATCGGCGCATTGGCTCTATGTGTGTGAGTGTGTTTTTCTTGTCAATCGAGATATATATCACGGAATCATCGGCGACTTTGATTTGCGCACTCGACGACGGCCCGTCGACGGGACGTTATTATTCTCGAGTGTATCGCGAATCCGTATATAGAGAATAACGGCAGTTTCCCACGAGCCGAAAACTCAGTTCTCGCGTGTACGTTTGTGTGTGTGTGTATATATATATATATATATAATGCATCTGATCAGTGGCGTTACGCATTAAAAAATAATTCCAACGAATAAGAAAAGAGAACCGTTGGGTAAAATGTATTGTTTCGCAAGAATAACCGTCATGAAAGCGGAGGAGAAAAAAAAAGGACGATAGATGGAGATTTTGCTGGATACTCGGTGAAAAAAATCTGAATTCCGAATATCAAAATTAAAGAAAAACCTCGTTAGGCTGTATCGACAGCGGCTGTTGCTTTGTGAAATCATTATGTGTCTTTCGTTTTTATTTATATTCTTTATTCAAATACTTGCTACAAAAAAAAGGTCGCTTGATCGGGCAATATAAAGGCGCGATTTGCCAAGCTAGATCGATAAACGTTCTCGGCTGTCCACGTCCGAGACGAGAGAACTACGAGGTAGGGAATAAACTGCCACGGCAAATTATCGGAAAAGTTTTCAGGAAATCGTCGAGCTATCGTTACACCCCCCCCCCAATGTCCTTGGTCTATAAAAGCAGCCCATTGATCGCGAAAAGGAAGAAGATCCGCGGAGGCGCTGCGATTTTCGTCGGCGAAATTTTGAAGCGGGATATACGCCTTAAACATCCGGAGGAGACGAGGCTCTG
>JACCIC010000163.1:0-2500 GCA_018907035.1 Sycobia sp. Sy_11 | reverse complement strand
ACTTCCGGTGTAAATTCGCGTAACTGTCCGTCGATCTTATGGTCATATACATAGAAATTCCCATGAACCGTGCGTACAGAGTTACGTGCGTCAATGCAGAGAGGGAGAATGAGGGAGAGAGAGAGAGAGAGAGAGAGAGAGAGAAGGAATAATCGGTGGATAGAGATGATTATAGCAGCTCCAGCGGATCTTGCGTAGAAGAGTGAAAGCGAGAAAAAAGCTTTCAACTTGAACTTAAGAGAGTTTATTACAATCTTTGGCGAATCGGCCACATGTGTGTATAATATTACTATATATATATATCTATATATATAATCTCATATATATATATATATATACACGCGTGTGTATGGACAGGCGTACATGCGTATTATATAGGTGATCGCACGTCTGTCGCACCCGAGTCGGAAGTTTCAATATAATATAAAAAATAAAATCAAAATCGGCTGAGATTCTCTTGGTTTAGTATATATATAAGTGCATTCCCAAGTGCCGAAGATTAAGGGAGAATCTGTCGTCGTGTATGATGTCGCTTTAGATAGAAATGGATTAGCCGCAGAAATATATCGTCATTTAACGCGAATCTCGCTAAAGACAGTTTAATGAATTGTGTGACAAATGGAGAAAAAAAATTCATTCCCTCTGTCCTGTCGAACGATTTTTAACATTTTTCAGAATTAGAATTCGGGTACGAAAAAATTACGAATGACGGAAATACCGTGTAATAAATAAATAAGTATATATTTAACGAGTCGGCGGTCGTTACGACTTCGTAAGTATGAAAAAATATCGTGGAATTCAATTGAAATTGCAGTATTAAAGTTATACGAACTTAATCATATACCGAATAAATATCGTTTTACAAAATAAAACTTCCATTTCTTAAAAGCCCTTGAAGTGCGTGTCAATATCATGGGATCTAAGAGGCCTTACGGAAACATCCGACTTTTCGAAAATTTATACAAGAAAAATGTCTACTGTCCGATTTTCATCTCATAACGAAATCCGAAAGAGACTCACGCGTCCTTTCGCCCTCCTTCTTCCTCTTTTCCTCTTCCGTCGTCTGGGTTATTGACCGGCCAATAACCCAATAACCCTCCGACCCCATCGACGTGAATCACGTATCAGCAGACAACAGAAGGCCAAAACCTTATATATCCTCCCTTTAACGTTACATCGTTCTTATATATATATATGATAGACCGTGTACTTGGAAAAATTTTCAAAGGAGACCCGTCCGAACCCATTACTCGTTTCGTATTGCGTTAATTCGATCGACCCGACTTTGGCGAACTTTGCCAAAATTGCGCTCTGTTAAAAAAGAATCGAGCAAGGCCAACACATATATGTATATAATGATCGTTTAAAGTATTCCGCGCGATATATATATATATATATAACTCTCGAAATTCCTGTGGCAGATCTACGCTCGATTGGATTTTTGAAAAAGACGCTCGGACCATGCGTACTGAATCGGAGAATCAAAAGCAGATTATAATTAACCGTATCGCGCCATAATAAGATGATGCTTACGGCGCGCGCATGTTTATTTATGCATACACGCTTGACTCATATAAAGAAGCGCCCGTAGTCGCATTGACGCCCACGACGCATGGCGGCGGCATCGTCTTCGTAACGTCGGCGGCTGTAAGCGCAGACAGATCGTATTGCTGGAACAATCATATGTGCGCGTGCATAAGATGCAAAAAGAAGCCCGCCTAATCGGCGTCGATTCGATTTACAATATTTTACAGGCCTGTCCGACTGCAAAAACCGTGCCGCGATCTCTTTCTCTCTCTCTCTCTCTCTATATATATATATATAATATAGATATAATCCCGCGACTACCGTGAAAGTGAGCGAGCGGAGCGGCAGCCTCGCGGACGGGAGCCCCCTTCCTTTCCCCCTTTCACCGACTCTCTTTCCGGAATTTCTATAATTGCGACAAAGTGTGACGAGAATAAAGAAAAAAAAATGTAATATCGCATATATAAACAAGAGGCGGGCGCTTTTAGCCAGATGCTCTCTGTGGTTGATCTGCGTATGTATGTACTTTAGCCTCGTTCTTACACATATGCACTGCCATATACATATATGACGATCATTTGGGAACGCAACAAGCGCAGCGCTTTCCCGATCTCGAAAAGACACTTATAATTTCATCCTTGATATTTCTAAATAAAATACTGCGAAGCTAACTGCAAAATCTTAAGCGTGCGCGTATACGTGTCGGCTTTTTTCGCGCGTTTAAATATATGTGTTGTACATATGTAGATAAATGTAAAGGAATAGAAATTCTATTAGCGTAACGTAGAAGAGCTGAATTCTATACCGATCTCTCAAAACGAATTACAAATTATTATTAATAAAACGGTCATACACGCGACGTTCGTTCGTACACAAATGAATATATATATATTAATATATACCATCCTGGTGAGGACGTTGTGAGGAACATATAAAAAAAGCGGTCCGGTGAAAAACCTCTTCTGGCTTACGG
>JACCIC010000162.1:980000-1346765 GCA_018907035.1 Sycobia sp. Sy_11 | reverse complement strand
CCAAGCCCACCCCCACGGGACGCCCCCCCTCCCCCCTGCACCCTCATTAGTATAATCCGCTTACCTGTTCTAATGCGCTTGCCGCAGATGCACGTGCAAGACCGAGGTGAACTCATCAATTAGGATAACTATAACCAAGATGATTTTCTTTTTCTTTGTAACTCTCTAGATTTGTATCTTGTTGATTTCGACCGAGTATAATATCCTTGCGATTGAAAAGAAGGGAGTGACTGCGGGAAACCAACGTATAGTTCTATTTTCGAAAAGGTACACTGTTTGGAAGGAGCATGTGAAAGCGGGTCTGACGAGAGGCGAGCACGTGCACCTCTTGACCAACTGACTGAGGTTAACTCATCAATTAGGGTAATGCGCTTTCCGTTGATGGTTATAAATGTCTATTGTTATAGCAAACACGGGAGACAATACGATATACTGTAAGCAAGATCATGTTTCTATTTTTCTTTGTCACTCCCTCGCTTTAAATCTTTACGATTTCGGTAGAATACAACATCAATACGATTGGAAATCCAAAGGAGTGACTGTGGGAAATTAGCATATAGGCGTTCTATTTTCAAATGGTTTATTTCTTGGCAGGAACATGGAAAAGTAGGTCGGAGGAGAGGCGAACACGTGCGCCTCTCGATATACTGACCGAGGGTGACTGATCATATAGTTTAATCCGCTTATCGTTAATGGTTATAGATGAGTATTGTTATAAGGAACAGGTGAGATCATATTAAATGCTGGAAGCGAGGTATTTTTTCTTTATTAGTGCTACGCTTTCTCGCTCGAATAAAGAAGAACGTGAAACCGCCTAAAATCATAGATCATACGAGATAGACAGGTCATTAGAAAGATTATAGCGAGCGATTGTGGGGAAAAATTTTGTCTTTGCTAGGCGCACGCTTAGCTCATTATTGCGTTTGGAGTGATACAATTTCCACCAATGACGAGTAACGTACGCTTCACCGAGTCTCAGAGGGAGGAGAAAATTTGTCTTCCTCCACCAATGAGGAATAATATACGCTTTGCCGTGGCTGAGAGGCAGGAGGTTACAATTTTCATTTGGTCCATCAGAAAAATCTAACCGATCACCATACAAGTAAGTGGTGGGAGGGGGATGGATTATCAAGGAGGGAGGAGAAAACTTGTGCTCCAGCACCAATGAGAAAAATTTTCTTGCATCAAAGTAGAAGGGGTGAACCATCCTTCCCATAAGATAGTAAACGAAGGCGGTTCTTCTTTTTTTTTTTAACCAATAGAAACGTTTTCTCATAAAAGGTCAGCACTGGAAAACTGTATAAAAGCGGAATCGCAGTCAGTTTTTCCATCACAATCTGCCTTCAAATTTCAAAGATTAATAATATTAAAAATTAGAAAAATGAAGGTAGCTGTGAGCACGGCAGGCAGCAGCAGAAGCAACGGCAACAACAACAGCAACAGCATCAGCACCGGGAAGCGGCTGCCTGCTGTGGAAAAGGCTCCCCGAAGCAGGGGGAAGTACTTGAAATCAATCGACCTGTTTGGGGAGGAAGAACATGAGGAGGAGGATGCGCGGCCGACGACGCCAATTTCAATTGTCGCAGCGTCACTGACAAGGGCTGTAACGCCCTGCCTTGAAGAAGAGGCAAGGAGCAGAGCTTCCCAGGCACCGCAACCGACTGGAAAGCGCTCTATCGAAGAGCGCAGGAGATGACGGAAGCCATCCGTCCAGCGGTCAAATTCGCGGAATTTTTCGAAAAGCTAGATGGAGGTAAGGAAAATAATAATTTGTTATAATATTCTTCTATTTTAAATATATTTATTTATATAATAATTTATACAATATATTATATATATAAATATTAAATAATATATTTAATATTTTAATTTTAATTTTAATATATAATTTTAATTTAATTAATATTAATATGTATGATTTTTTGTTTATCTGTTATAGGGACGAAGAATGGAAGCGATGGGCATCGCAAACGGTCAAGGAGCCGTTCGGTGAGGAAGGGAAGAACACGAAGCCGTCCTAGAACGCCGAGGATGACGCAGCATCACAGCCGCAGCCCATCCATCGCAAGTATGCGATATTCAAGCTGCTCGAGCGTTGAGGAAATCAACGCCGAACTTCCCCCAGCGCAGCCAAGGATAGTGCAAGATGTAAGATTAGAAAAAAAATGCAATTAAATTGAATAATATTGAATAATAAGTATATTTATATGTAATATGTATATGTAATATGTATAGATAAAAATAAAAAAATGTATGAAAACCTATTACAGTGTCTTGTAAAAGAAACCTATAAATAAAAATACACTAACGAAATGGAAAAAACCAACCCCAATTATGACCTTATACCTTTTATCCTCCTTCCTCCTCATTTGAACCTCCCCGCACTTTCCTGTATGAAAATATGATGTAATATGTATAGATAAATATATATATTCAAATGTATGAAAATAAAATGTATCCCCGAAAGTGTATCCTAAAGTAAAAGTGTATTGTAAATAAATAAAGAAATGGAGAAAAACTTATGACGTCCTTTTCCCTCTCTCCTACCTCGTCCTCATTGTCTACATTAATAATAATTAAATTAATTAACAGTCCTATCTAATAGTAGATTTCTAATATATAATAATAGTAATGTATGAAAAATATGAATATATAATTTTCCCCTATTATATTATTCAATATATATTCAATATATGAATAAATTGAATGTATGAAATTAAGAAAGTGTATTGTAAAAAAAATAAATAAAATAAATAAAGAAATGGAAAAAACAAAATTATGATGTTTTACCTTTTATCCTACCTTTCCTCATAGAATAAAGAACGTACATTAATAATTTAATTAATTAACAATAATAATTATATAATAGTACATTTACATTATCTCTTGTCAACTGTAACTTCTTCCCTCTCTCTCTCCTCTCTCTTCCTCTCTCCCTTCCCTCTCTGCCTCCCTGCCTGCCCCCTTCCGCCCGTGTCTTGTCCCCCCCCCCTCCCATACTGGGCCCCCCCCCCCATTCCCACCTTCATCATAATTAATAAAATAATAATATCATTAATTAAAATAAATTGAAACAGTTTTTGTATTCAAGAATAGTATCATATTTTTAAAAAATTGATAGTATCAAATTTTTTTCATTCATTTAAAAAATTATTTTTTCATTTATTTACTATTTAGTTATTTTTATTTTATTAAATTACTTCATTATTCTTTGACTTATTTTTTTTTTATTTTTAAAAAATTGATAGTATCAAATTTTTTTCATTCATTTAAAAAATTATTTTTTCATTTATTTACTATTTAGTTATTTTATTTTATTAAATTACTTCATTATTTTTTTGACTTATTTCTTTTTATTTTTAAAAAATTGATAGTATCAAATTTTTTTCATTCATTTTTAAAATTGTTTCATTGATTTACTATTTATTTTTATTTTATTAATTACTTCAATATATTTTTTTAAATTATTTAAAAACTAAAAAAAAAAAAAAAAATTATAGGAATAATATAATATAAAAATTTATATTATACAATAATATTAATAATTGAAATAAAAATTACAAATCTGATTTTTTCAAGATATATAGTATTTATTAATATAATTTTTTTACAAATTTCATTTTACAATAATGCTATTTTTAGTCAATTTCATCTCGTCCATACTTTCCACTCAAATAATTTTGCAACCATGTACGCATTATTGTGACATTCCGTATCGCACACATTGGTATACTTCGGCTGCATAATGGATGGTTGTGGCAAATCACATTTTGACCTTCACTCTGCAATGTTTGCAATGATGGACAATGTAGCTCCTCCTCCATATCAGATATAATTCTGGAATTAGAAAAAAAGTATAAGAAAGTATGAAAAAGTATGAAAAAGTATGAAAAAAGTATGAAAAAGTATGAACAATGTATGAACATTGTATGAAAATATACTTTTCCATAAAGTTTATTTTTATTACTTTCTGAAATATATACATGAAATAAATATAAAGATGATTATAAGTATGCAAATTACTTACATATTTGGGAGAATGGTTGTCAACCATTCCTTCTCTCTCGTCCCTTGACATATAATTTTTTACTCCAATACAGCATATCTCCAATGTTCTTTGAAGCCTATGGTATGGAATGTCACCAGTATCCCATTCAAGCCCATGGTAATCACGCTGCAACCAGTGAACTGTTTTTTTTTCATTCCATGTCAAGTCTCTCCATGGAAATGGTGGCTTAAAGATATATACTGTAGGTAGTGCACCTCTTTCCATACCTAATAAACTAAATTCCTTTAAAATGAAAGTTTGCGGGCCTCTTGTCTGAAAACCCTGCATGTCGCAGAAGAATACTTTATCTTCTGGACACTTCAGAATATTTTTTCTAAACATCACTTCGTATTCCCTCACTCTAGCCATTCTCAGTTTATTTCTATTTACCGATAGTTAGAAGTATTGATTATGAATGCAAGTTATATGCTTATGCATTCATTTTTATAATAGTTCTCCCCCTCCTGGTGAAATGAGAACTGTCCTACAATTGGCTGAGAAAAATAAAATAGATTCGATTGGATGATGAAGAATGAATTTTTTTTTGGTTGGTGACAAGTCAATTCATCCCCTCTATTCTTAGAGAAAGTCACTTACGATTGGGCGTGGGAGAAGAAAAGCATTTGTACGTTGAGAAAGCCAGTAACGGTAGATATTTAGATGTTCCTAAACTCTACACGCCCCCCTCGTAGGAAATCACGTTTATGATTGGACGTTCAAGGAGAAAGGATGATATTTTGATTGGTTTAGATTTTCATATATTCTACATATATTCTTCTCATTCTAACACGCTATTGAATGTTTTCTATCGTAGGCTTGACATTGTGCTTCTACGTCTGTTTCGCCTTCTCCTTATTTTTCATTTTCCTTTAAAAGCGAGACAGTTTCTTGGAGGAACACAGTTTTTACACCACAGTTAAATAAGTTCAGTTTCATCTTTCTTATTTTTTCTATTGCCAGTTATACAAGTGTGTTGTATTGTAACAGTGAATAAAGACGCAATATTAAGTGAAGTCTGATATATTTTAAATATTTTTTAAAATATATGTTATTAATTCACGTTAAAATAAAAGTAAAATGGCTTATCTTTCGTCTGTCGAATTTCAAGTGAAACAACTTCGTGATATTTACGAACGTGTCAATGAATTGAACGTAATCGAACTCGAGAATTATTCAACAATAACTGAACAGGCTTTGTTAGAGCTGAGAGAATTTGAAAAAAAACAAGGTCTCTCCCGAGCAGAAAATCAAAAATGTTTAACATCTCTTATTCATTTGTCATGTTTACAAGCAGGATTTCGGTTCTATCTTGATAGTGCAGCACCAATCGGAGGTAGTCTAATCCCTATCGAGTCAGCTAAAGTTGAATGGCGAGATGTTCAATCAGCTTTTAAAAATCGAATAAGGACAGGTGTTGTAGTTAATTTAAAACATGTGGACATTTTAAGTTTTTTGCTCGATGCACAGAAGCTCTTTGAGGATAAAGTACAAGCATGCTTACAAGAATATGGTGCAATAAAAGTAAATTCTGATTTTATGTCAGAATTTTCCATGCAGAAAAATGGAGAGGAAACAACAGATATTAAATATTTCACAAGTATGAGTGCTACAGTATACATGTCTACTGATTTAGGCAAATGGTATGAGGAACATATTAAGGACCCTCTTCTTACTCATCTAGAAGAATTTCAGGAAAAAGATTCTGGATGGACATTAAAAAGTATTATAAGTTTGTGCATAAATATGAAAAAATTTTCACCTCACAAGGGAAGATCATTTATTCCTCTGCCAAAGTTCATAGCATCAAAAAGAGCATGTATCAATGTCCATAACACTGATAATCAATGCTTTAAATACGCTATTCTTTCAGCATTACATCCAAATGAAAAAAATCCTCAAATAGTTCATAATTATGATAAATATGCAAACGAGTTGAACTTTGGTGATATAGAATTTCCTGTAAAACTAAAAGATGTTTCCAAATTTGAAAAATGGAATAATATTTTAGTAAATGTTTATATGCTTAGAAAGTATGGATCGAAATATGAAGTATCACCTTGTCATATTTCATTAAACAAGAAGGAGAAACATGCAAATCTTCTTCTCATTCAAGATTTCTACATCGATGAGTATGAAGAAAATAATATTTCTGATGATAATGGAAGTGTGCCTAAATTCCATTACGTTGTGATTAAAAGTATATCCAGACTTGTAGGTTCACAAGTCAGCAAGACTCACCAAAAATTATACCATTGTGAAAGATGTTTACAACATTTTTATAGTGAAGAAAGGCTAGAAAATCATGAAAATGTTTGTAAAAATATTAACGATTGTCGAATAAATTTACCAAACTCATCGAATAATATTTTAAAATTTGAAGATTATAATAAAGGGGAAAAAGTGCCTTTTGTAGTTTATGCTGATTTTGAATGCTTATTAAAACCTACAGAAAATGAAAATGCTTTTCAACTCCACCAGGCATACAGTATAGGATTTTATGTAAAATGTAGCTTTGATGACAAATTATCCGTTTACAAAGCATATAGACAGAAAAGTGTAGACGATGAGACACCCGCAAGTTGGTTTGTGCGTGAATTAAAATCAATTGGTGAGCAGATTGATCATCTCTATAAAAATCCAAAACCAATGAAACTCACAGATGATGAAGAGTTGACTTTTAAATGGTCGACCGTTTGCCATATATGTCGAAAACCATTTTTGGATGAGCAACTGGTAGTGCGAGATCACTGTCATTTAACAGGAAGGTAAATTTAATATAATAATTTAAAAGATAATTTAATATAATAAAGAAAAAGAAATTATTTTGCTAAATTAATTTTTTTCTCATTAGATTCAGAGGTGCTGCCCATAATTCCTGCAATTTGAACTATAAAGACTCGAAATTTATTCCAGTAATTTTTCACAATCTCAATTATGATACACACTTTATTTTAAAAGAAATTGGAACTTCTACACTGATGAAAGGTCGAGTTAACTTAATACCTCATAACAAGGAAAAATATATTTCCTTTACAAAGTATATGGATGACTGTGATGTGAGTTTTAGATTCTTAGATTCTTGGCGATTTTTGCCATCATCTTTAGAGAAACTTGCGTCTTATCTAGATAATGTACCAATAGCAATACAGGAATTTCAATTAGATGGATACTCAAACGAAAATATTGATCTTCTTAGACGTAAAGGAATATTTCCTTACGATTTTGTAGATGGACTTGATAAATTGATAACTACAAAACTGCCGTCGAAAAATGAATTTTATAATAAATTGACAGATTCAGGTATTAGTGAGGAAGACTATAAGCATGCTGTTCAAGTGTGGGAAAGTTTTAATATAAGAACATTAGGAGAGTATTCGGACGTATATTTAAAAACAGATGTTCTACTCTTAGCAGATGTCTTTGAAAGTTTTCGAGACACATCTATTAAAGCATACAGCTTATGTCCTGCACATTTTTACACTACTCCAGGATTAACATTTGCAGCAGCTCTAAAAATGACAAAGGTAGAATTAGAGCTTCTAACAGATATTGACATGTTATTATTTATTGAATCAGGCATTCGAGGTGGAATAAGTCAGTGCTGCAATCGATATGCAAAGGCAAATAATCCATACATGGGGCCGACATATGATGAAAAAAAGAAGACAAAGACACTTTTATATTATGATATAAATAATTTGTATGGATGGGCGATGGTGCAGCATTTACCAGTTGGAAAATTTAAATGGGTTGATTATGAGTCAAATCGTGACTTTTTCAATACGCCATCAGATTCGGACGTAGGTTATATTGCTGAAGTAGATTTGGAGTATCCTGAGGAAATACATGATATTCATCGTGATTTACCTTTCTGTGCCGAGCATCGTACACCACCTGGCTCAAAACAAAAGAAACTTCTAACTACTTTGAACGATAAAACAAGGTATATAATTCATTATCGTGCCCTTAAGCAAGCGCTCGACAATGGTCTTCGATTGAAAAAAGTACATAGAATTTTGAGCTTTGAACAGAAACCTTGGTTAAAATCATATGTTGTACTAAATACTGAAAAGCGAAAGCATGCAAAGAATGAGTTTGAAAAACTCTTTTATAAACTGTTAATTAATGCTGTTTATGGAAAATGTATTGAGCGAGAGCGATCTCGCGTTGATGTACGGTTAGTAAATAAATTTACTGGCCGATATGGAGCAGAAGCACGCATAGCTCTACCTAATTATCATAGCTGTGCAATTTTTGATGAAAATTTAGTTGCCATTCAGCTGAAAAAAACAAGTGTAACAATCAAAAAGCCTATATACGTTGGGCTCTGTATCCTCGATTTATCAAAAACATTAGTCTACGATTTTCACTACTCTTACATGAAACAGCGAGTGGGCGAAAAGTGTAAGCTCTTGTATACTGACACTGATAGCTTGATATATGAAGTAGAGGACATTGATATGTATCAAATAATGAAAGAAGATATTCATAGATTTGATACTTCTGATTATGATGAAAATAATCAGTATGGAATTCCACGCGAAAATAAAAAAATTCCTGGACTAATGAAAGATGAATGTAATGGAAAGATCATGATGGAATTTATTGGTTTACGAAGTAAAATGTACAGTATTTTAGTTGATGGAGGAGGAACAGTAAAAAAAGCTAAAGGTATTAAATCGGGTGTAGTGAAGAAATCAATTACATTCGATGATTATAGAAGATGCCTGGAAGACCTCGTAATTATACAACGAGAGCAGTGCACCATTCGCTCAAAATTACACATAGTGCATACAGAAAAACAGAAAAAAATTGCCCTAAGTCCATTTGATGATAAAAGATACTTATTGCCTAATACTACAGACACATTACCTTGGGGTCACTATAAAATCCTAGAAGAGCAAATGTTGAA
This sequence comes from Sycobia sp. Sy_11, assembly GCA_018907035.1. Taxonomy (NCBI): domain Eukaryota; kingdom Metazoa; phylum Arthropoda; class Insecta; order Hymenoptera; family Epichrysomallidae; genus Sycobia; species Sycobia sp. Sy_11. The sequence continues at coordinate 1,337,805 of JACCIC010000162.1, read as the reverse complement.
AGCTGCAAGTAAGGTAGAGAGGGAAATAATGGGAAGTACAGGTCAGCAAATCGAAGAGGAGGGTAAGGATAATGTGAGGGGATATGATGAGTCCAATGGAAAAAGAGCTCAAATAGGTGTAGCTACTGGAGAAGAAGAGAGGGAGAATACAATCTGCAATGAGATTCGAGTCATGGCAGATGTACATGCAGAACAAGAGAGTAGGGATAAAGTAACTAATGAAAATCAAGTTATGCGAGAAACAGTGACGCTCTATAGTAATCAAGGTGAACCAATAAGCATTGAGTATAATATATCTGACGAACTAATGCACGAATGGAATCCTGAAGAAATTTTGAAAGTCTTGGAAGGGGTAAGCTCAGTTGAAGCTGAGGGAAGGGATGCACTCCGTGAGGCAATGGAAGAGGCAGAAATTATGGTGGGGAATCAGCTATATGAAGAGATGGAGGATGACGAGGAACTCATTCGAGCAGTTGAAGAGTATGAGAATTATCTGCCATCTCCAAAGAAAACAAGACTAATCTAATAAGGTAAGATTCGTAGTTAATTTTTTCTTTTAAAAAAAAAAAATTAATTTTTTTTTTTACTATGTTAGAATTAAAAAGAAAAATTTTTTTCTTTTCTTTAGAATGGACTTAGCTACTCTTAACAAGATATCTGAGAGCGAATTCATGCCGCGGAAGAAATGTACAGAATTGGAGAAAAATCAGCAGTACATGGTGACTGCTCTTAAGCAAGTCTCTACAAGATATGGCACCAAAGTCGTTGGGGAGCTGGACGATAACTTTCAAATATTTTTGCCGCAAAAGATATCTTCGGCATTATTAAAAGAAGAAGAATTTTTCATAAATATGGCTAACAAAGCAAATAAGCTTTGTTTATTTATAGTGTATCAAGGCGGTAGTTGTTTTAAGTTTAACACTTCTACTTCTTAAATATTAATAAAACACAGATAGATTAATTTCTTATCATTATTTATTTGTAAAAAAAAGAATTAAAACATGTATAACTTAATTACATAAATGAATATTATAATCATAATACACTGTCTTTCATATTTAATAACTAGTGACCTTCCACATATCCATATATTTTACTTTTATATTGCTTTCATTTAATTTCTTTTTTATTTATCCAACTATTATGCTCACTATTGAATCCTAACCATTTAACATATACGCGGTTACCACTCCGTTTTAGCACTTTTTCTACTAGATAAATTTCAGGGAACTTAGTCTTTTGAATTTCAGTTTCATAAAAACCTCCAGATACAGGCTTATCGTAATAATCTTTAACGTGATAAGTTACTGGATCAGTTTTTACAATTCTTGATATTGTAAAAATTTCAGTAGACCAATTAGGTGTATAGCCTTTTTCAAAAATATGTTTTATTTTACTTATTCGTACATTATCTCCGACATTGTATTTCGGTTTTTTCCTTGCTATCATCTCAATTGAAAAACGCTTCTTCACCTCCTTTCGTTTTCTTGGCTTACATTTTCAGGCTCAATTCCTATTGTTCGATGTTTTCTTGAATTGTAAGCTTTCAGTAAATCTGGTAGGATACCTATCCATTTGTAGTTTCCTTGTTTGCTGAATTGTATCCACATTGCATTTTTTAAGGTTCTATTAAATCGTTCACAAATACTTGCATGAAGATTACTGTGTGAAGAGTATAGATTTATCTTATACTTTTTCATGAGGTTTTGGAAGTGTGAATTGTAAAATTCTTTTCCTTGATCAGTTTGTAGATTTGATGGTACACTTCCATGTTTCACTATCGTATTCATAGCGAGAGTAACATCGTTACCATTCTTTGACTTTACTGGTTTAGCCCAAGCATACTTCGAAAATAAATCTATAACAGTGAGTAAATAACGAAACCCTTTATTCTCCTTAGAGTAGGGTATCATTTCTACAAGATCTGCTTGCCAAGTTTCATCTATACCACGTATATCATATTTTCTTCGCTTATATCTGCGACAGGCAGGTTTGTGTAGCTCTTCAACCACTTTTTGTTTTATTTCCTGCTGACTTTGCCTTTGCTGATCTTGTCGGTGCATTTGTTTTCCTGTTAATATCTATTATAATAGCATTCAAATTCGAAATCGATTTTGTCATAGTATCATTTAAACGAGTATGTGAGTCACTAAGAGTTTTCAGTTTCGATTCCAGTTCTGATTTATCCTGATTGGTTTTCATAAGATTTTCATCCAAATTATTTATTTTTTCTTCCAATTTCAATTTATTTTGATAAAGATCTTTGAATTTCCCTTCAATTATCTTACCATTTTGTTCCTGTTGTTTCTCGATTAATTTTATCATTTCATTAATTTTTGAAAATACAGTATTTAGTTCCTTCTCCAAGATTGAATATATCGTTTTTACACAAACTGCATCAGTACTTTCAATAGCTTCACCAACATTACAAAGTCGTTTATTTTCTATATCAAAATTGCCATCTGTTGTGAAATTGTATCCAACGCCTGGAGGACCTCGACTCCCTTTCGAGTCTCTCAAATTTCTTCCAAACAAGTCGAAACTCATGATGATACTGATTGAAGAATAGACGAATATGTATTAATATATATATATCCTATTTCACGCAGTTCTTCAATAATTGAATGGATTTCATTGATATGATTGTTATTTCCAGCTGATTGTTCGGTAATTAGTAATCTTAGTCTCTCAACAAGCTTATTCGGATCATCCCAGTACACTAACTCTATTGAAGAATCTTTCTTTGCTATTTTATATTTAGGTAGGTGACCTCTCCCTCTTTTTTTTTTTTTGTATGACTGGTGCGAAACATTGGTGCAATTATGTTGAAATATTTTCTACTCTTCGATGAGCGTATAGATTCATCTTTACTATGTTTTTTTCGGTGAGCACTTGTTGCTTCTAAAATACTGCGATAATTTTCACGATCTGCTGCACTTATTAATGTGTCATCTGGTTCTTTTTTAATAAGTAGCTCCATTAGTCCATTACTTTTAGGATAAGTTAAATCTTTCACTTTTATTTTATTATCATCAAATATAATTTCAGAATCGCCAAGCATGTATATACCTCCAATATTTCTTACTCCATATATGTTATCAAATTTACTGCGGCTTTGATCTAAAATATTCGATTTAACATCGTCTTCATGCATAGATTTGAATGTCGAATTCATCATTGAGTTATCTAATGAGGCAAAATCATCATCGGAATCATAATCTTTCATGGAAGCTGAGCGAATATTATTATCTATCATAAAACTCAACTTTTTTCGGGATCTAGTTGGTTTTCTAATGCTCTGATCATTGGAAATGAGATTAGAAGACTGTACACTATTTGATTCGACAAGCTTTTCAAGTGGTGTAATGACAGGTTTCAATGTATCTCCTACAACTTTTTCGAGATTCTCTCTCTCCTGTTTCAATAGTGCAGATTTTCTTTTAATAGCTTTACGAGCTTGCATCAACTCGCTAAGAATACTCTTTTCTTTCTCAATGCCCGACATGGTGTCGTGTTGCTGTGTAAAATTGAACTGAGTGATTAAGATTTTTTTAATTTCTTTTTATTGCAAAACAGTCAAAACCTTTTCTGTATCTACCAGCATCCATCGTTCTATCTTTATCAATAACAGCAAATCCATATTTATCATTTTTCCAGCATTCAGAACAAAAATTACGAAACTCGTTGAAAGACAGATCAGTATTGACATAGTCATCATAAATATGTTTTAAATTCACATCATCTTGTCGATAAATTACTAGCATATTAATATTATCTCTAATAAGATGTTTTGGTATATGAGCATATGACTGGCATAGGTAGAAGCAGTCTACACTTTTATGTCTCCCCATACAGAAAAATGCTCTGACGTTATCTTGCTTCTCACAAGCTACATCATCAAAAATCATAATTGAATTGGGCAATGCTTCATCCGGTGATATTACAGATTCATGTTCACTAAACGGGAAATATGAGATGCCTTCGACTGGTTCTATGACTTTTTTGAGAAATTGATACTTTGGTTGATTTAAGGATTTTGAATAAACATACACATTCTCGAATCTAAGACCATTGGGATGAGTGATTAAAGCTAATAAGCTATTTGTTTTTCCGCAGTTTGATGGACCGCAGAATACTGCTCGTATACTATCCGTAGCAATTCTCCGTGTCGTTTCCTTCTTTTTTCCTTTCCAAAATCAAAGTTAGCGACAGGGAGTTTCACGTTCTGCTCAGTGAAATCCATGTTGATATGACAAAGTCTAGTTTATCATTAACTGAAGTAAATATATAAATGTTGATTTTATATTTTCGATCATCAGTTATAATTTGACTGCCAAAGATGATTCAGCATAAAACTCGGAAGCATTCAAAAAAGGAAGGACGTGGATTGCTCGATAGAGTAATCAACAATTTACCTATCGAAATGCATCTTCCTGGTTATCAATACTGTGGCCCTGGAACTAAATTAAGAAAGCGATTAAAAAGGGGTGATCCGGGAATAAATGAACTAGATAAGGCATGTAAAGAACATGACATTGAGTACTCTAATAAAAACAGTAATCGTAAAGTGGCTGACATAAAGCTTGCTAATAAAGCTTGGCAACTGATTAAAGCTAAAGATGCTAGTCTTGCGGAGAAAGCCTCAGCTCTAGCGGTTGCCAGTGCTATGAAATTAAAGACAAAAACTGGAATGGGGCTGAAATTCAACAAATTGGTGACAGCAGCGAAAAAATCATTGAAATCAGGTAAACATTCACGCAAAGTCATACAGTCCGCCTTAAAAGGTACTCGTCAAGCTCTTAAGAATAGTGGTTGTAAGAAGAAAGTTCTCATTCCACGTGTGATACCCCTTCCGTCTAAAATTGGCGGAGTTCTTCCTTTCCTTATTCCACTGTTCGCAGGACTAAGTGCAACTGGTGCTTTAGCCGGAGGTGCTGCTGGAATAGCTAAAGCAGTAAATGATGCTAAAGCTGCTCAGAAAGATTATCAAGAAAGTAAGCGACATAATAAGACGATGGAAGCTATTGCTTTAGGTAAAGGTCTCTATCTGAAGCCATATAAACGTGGAATGGGATTATTTCTCAAACCGCATGTCGGACACGGTCTAATGAAAAGAAAAAAAAAACTTCAATTTAATTTTCCCAAATCGTCCACTAACAAACTTTGATCTTATAAAATATGCACATATATTACAAATTCCACATTTTCGAGGTGTTTACATGAGAAATAGCCTTCCTCGTAATGGACCATGGAATAACGAATCTGCCATTGTTAATCTCGATGATTCGCAAAATAAAGGTACTCATTGGGTCAGTTATCGAAAGAGAGGATCTGACGTCACCTACTTTGATAGCTTTGGTGACCTCAAACCTCCCATAGATCTTATGAAATATTTCAATGTGAAAGAAGTGAAATACAACTATACAAGATATCAGAATTTCGACTCATTCATTTGCGGTCATCTTTGTCTTCGTTTTTTAACTGAAAGTCTATAAAAAGAATTTGTCAGATAAAATTTGATCATTTTCGCTCAATCAGTCATGGAAGATAGTTTCACTTTGACTCTTTCAGGAAAATCTTCTGTCTTAGATGCCCAATATTTTCCATCCATTGAATTACCAAAGCATAAAAATTATGTTTTAGGTTTAGTCGAACTTTTAACCTTTAATTCAATTCCAAATATTGACAATACAAATAATCAACTTCATTTAAAAGGAGAAATTATTACTATCCCCATTGGTAGTTACGAGATTGATGATATAAATCAATTTTTATCTAATACATTGAAATCAAACGGAATTGAATTTTTCTTGAAAGCTAACAATAATACATTTAAAAGTGAAATTAAGTGCAGTGTTTCGTTAGACCTTAGACCTGAAAAATCAATCGGTCGAGTGTTGGGTTTTACTCCTCGTACTCTCAAAGAAAATATAGAACACCGTTCTGATTTACCAGTGAAAATATTGAAAATCAACGCACTCAGAGTCGAGTGTAACATTACTGCAGGAGCTTTCATTAACAACCAAAAAGTTCATACTATTCATGAATTCTTTCCCAGTGTTCCTCCAGGATATAAAATCATTGAAATTCCATCACATGTTATATATCTACCACTTAGTGTTAAGTGCATAGATAATATACAAGTTCGAATTGTCGATCAGGACGGCAATCTAGTTAATTTTCGAGAAGAGGAAATCACTGTTAGACTTCATATCAAATCTATATAATGGGGATTGTTTATAATTCTAACACACATATAAGTACTCCATCATGGCAATCGACAATCAGTCGATTGAAGAGTTTGAAACCGTTAACACTGAAGAACATTCAGTTCCTACAAAGTCTAGGTCTAAAAGTTCGTGGAAAAAAATTAGCTGTATAATTTTCTGCTGCTTTCTGAAAAAAAATGGACGAAATACTAAAAATTCAATCAGGTGTAGCATTCGATGAGTCAATTGCTCATTATGAAATTCACGCACATCAACCATACACATCACTAAACTTTGATCATAATGATAAAATTCGCATTTCCATCCAACACCAAGATCTGTGTCTTCTGCCATCACGTAGTTCTATCCATATCTATGGAAAATTACAAAACATTGCTGGAAATGCACCAACTAAATCTAGATTCGACAACAATGGTATTTGTCATCTTTTTGATGAAATTCGCTACGAAATTAATGGCGTTGAGATAGACAAAAGTAAAAATGTTGGATTGAGTAGTGTCATGAAAGGATGGGCTTCATTCAATACCAACAAGACGCTCCTGCTTGAAAATGCAGGCTGGATTGGCAACGAAGAAACAACGAGAACATTGATAGATAGGCATGGAAACTTCGACGTTTCTATTCCTCTAAGTATGATTTTGGGCTTCGTAGAAGATTACAGAAAAATTGTAATTAACATGAAACATGAACTCATTCTGGTAAGATCAAGATCTGACCTGAATGCCATAATCCAAGAAGGTAGTATAGTTGGTAATAATACTACATATGAAGAATATAACATAAAAATAACAAAAATAGAATGGTTAATGCCTTATGTCATTGCTTCTGATAAAGAAAAAATCCAACTTTTAAATTTCATTGGCAAAGATAATCCCATCCCAATGTGTTATCGTTCATGGGAACTATTTGAATATCCTGTTCTGCCAAGCGCCAATAAGCATGTGTGGACAGTCAAAACTTCCAATCAATTGGAGAAACCACGTTATGTGATTCTCGGCTTACAGACAAAGAAAAAATTTCAAGCATCCGCAAACGCCAGTCGTTTTGATCATTGCAATATAACTAACGTGAGACTTTTTTTAAATTCTCAATATTATCCATACAATAATTTAAACCTTGACATATCTAATAATCAATATGCAATACTGTATGATATGTATGCAAATTTCCAAAAAACATACTATACAAGGGATCCTCAACCACTGCTTTCAAAGAAACAGTTTCTCGATAATGAACCTCTCATAGTGATTGATTGCTTACGACAAAATGAATCTCTAAAGAGCGCTCCTGTAGATGTACGTTTAGAATTTGAGGCTAAAGAGAACTTTCCAGCCAATACTACAGCTTATTGCTTGATCTTGCACGATCGCATAGTTCAGTATAATCCCATCAGTGGAGATGTAAGAAAGGTTATTTAAATATTGCTAAATTCAAAGAAGAAGAAAAATGAAAAAAAATAAATAAATAAAAAAATAAAAAAAGTAGTTGACTTTGCTATAGGCATCACGGCACATAAAGGTATTCTACTACACCTAAAGTCTACTCACCTGTCAAGTGAGACATGCCCCCCCCAGCCCTCCAGTAGAGAACCCAAAGTATACTCGCATATAAAGTATGTCACGTTCTGCTCTCCTCTACCATCAATGGTGTTCGCCTTTTCTCACACGTATATTAAATTTTAATGTATGAAAAAAAAGATGAAACGAGTCGTTCCCCATCTCTCTCTCATTATCTAATATAGCGAGAGCGGCATCGTTTTTGGGAGGTGACCTCATTCTCTATACATTACAATATGCAGGGGGGCTCAGCACAGTTTTCAAGGGGGGGAGGTGTGCTTGAATGCCCACAGGGCCAAAGCACAGATTTCAGGGGGGCAGAGTGTGCCAGAATGCCCATGTGCTAGAATGCCCATAGCCTATCTACTCACACACACATACGCGCGTGCATATTTTTTTTAATTGTCTCCTTCGAACGAATATCTATTTAGAATACATGATTTCAATAGAAATAACGATTCTAGGCTCAATATTAAAACAAATCTTCAGAATAAACCACTGCAGTATGAATTGTCAAAATTCATTCAACATATTGTATGCTTTCAAACTATCAAAATAAGTCCCTCCTGTAGCTATACTCAAATTCTGTCAGTTTTGAGTTGTGCCATTTTCTGTGGTGTGGTGTGCACTTCTTTTCGATAATATTTTCCGTTGGTAGCCACTTTTATTCAAATTTTATGTAACATATAATTCTTTTTTTTTTTAATTGTTCATTTATTAATTTATTTTATTGAAAAAATTTAACTGATGTCGTAATATACCTATAACATTAATTATACCTATACAATTATTTATATTCCGATATACCATCTTATAATATTCCTTTATCAGCAGGATAAATTTATAATTATTTCAAAATTTATTGTGTTTTTATCATAACTTTTTGATATGCAGTTATCTTTTCTGTTATTTATAAACAATAGTGTTATTGAAATGAATGTAATTAAAAGTAGCTAGTGCTTTCTACTGTCTAATATATTATATTATATTACAATCTGAGCGAGGTTTCGTTATTTAGTTTCAACTACCTTGTTGGAATAGTAATAAATTTCTCTGATAAAGAATTTCATTACATACATGTAAATTTACTTAGCCAATTTTTATATTAAAATGATTTCCAAAAACTTTTTAATAATAAATATATTTTGAATAAATCAATAAAGTAAAGTATTCTAAGTAAAGCTAATTCCAAGAAGAATAAAAATAATATAATTTTATTACCCTTTATACTAATTGTATAAGATAATTTTAAAAAATGATTGAACATTAGTCTTTTTAATAAATTCAACAAATTTATCAAATTAGATTCAAACCATAACGCTTTTAGCTATTTATCTAATGTTAAATATAAATTATTTCATAAAAAATGTAATTACTCCGTACATCAGTTAAACATTTCCGAAACTTAAATATCGCTTAGAAATAGTGATTACAAATATAAACGGACAAATCTACTCAGTACGATAATAATTATAATAATAATGAAAATAATAGAAGCAAAAAGACACACACACACACACACACACACACACACATACAGACTGCAATTAGGCGAGTTTCATGTGTCTTAGCATGGTAATAAGTTTAAATGCATCTTCTCACGAATTTTATAAAGATTTCATATAAATTCCTAATATATTAACCCAAAAATATTCTATAGTTAAATTAAATATCAGTTCATTAATATAGTCAAATGAGCTACTAATTGTGACAAAGGGAAACATAATAACATATATTCATAACATATTCAGAAATTTACAATTTATAAATCTTACATGTCTTTTCTACAAACTTACTATTTTACTGAATTTAGAAAAATATTTTATATAAAGACAACAAAACAGACAAAAAATCTATATAATTATATTGTTAATCTTTTCATAGATCAAGCATAAATATTCATATACCACAATGATATTTACACAAAATATTGTTGTAAAATCTTCCGAAACAAAGTAGCACAAAATAAATTATACAACGCAATAACTTCTTAAAACAATGTATCATTTAAACAAATGGCTAAGTGCATTTTATGTGCATCTTTAGGAATAACAGCATAGTATACTTTACACAAATATATGTCAAACTCTAAAAAATAATAATAAATATATATTTTTAATTGAAATATAGCTTAATAAAGTAAGGAGATCATTTACAAATAACCGAGTTTATTTCCACATCATTTTGTCCACGCGTGGGCTCATAAAAAGACATTTTTGACAGTATATGACTAAATCACTGGGAAGTAACTTATTGTCAAAGATATGTTAAAATGAGCATTTGAAATTAATTAAAACAATGTATATTGTAAATATGTGAAAAAAATAACTGGCTTATATCTGTGTAAGTTAAGGACTCTGTAACTACAGAATTAATCAATAAAATATTCATAAATGTGTAAAAAATATTGGATAATATACAGATAAGATAATGTTAACGAAAATATTGTAAAATCCATCGATTCTGTTATTCGTGAAATATAATAACAAAAATGCTAAAGAAATTGTAAAAAGCATGGTGTTTAATACAATGCAATAATATTTATAATTAAAGTTATACATCTCATTGACATAAATTTTTTATGTTCTATACATATTTGTTGAAAATCCAATATGAGCGTTCCGAGCTTGTAATAGAAAAGGTCGCTGTCGATCCCTGAAGAATAGGTATACTTCCATGCTGAGATGTTGCAGTGTAAATCGAGGTACAATCACTTTTTAAGTTTATATTTTGTAAAAAAGCGACTTTTATCGGAAACACAAATACAATATTAAAACTTTATTTTTCTGAGATAGACAAATTTTCTTTAAAATACTTTTTGCAAAGCTCAACATTGTTTCATCAAGAAGATATTTGACATTATTAATTTCTTTAAAACGACTCTTTAATTTATAATACTTACATATTCATATTGTTACAGTGCATTTGGCGTCGAAGCATTTATGCTTTGAAAATTACATAAGCTGGCATCGGACTCAAATAATATATTTAAAACATTTTATAAAAAATTATTCGAATGAAAAATACATCTCCTGACCCGACGAGAATACACTACGCGACAAATCCATGGTGTTACAATTTCCCGAATGTGTGCCCTTTATTAGCAGCCATAACAATGTAGCTGTTGCTAACTTTGGTATCAAAATATTTTGATATGGTAGAACCCTTGTTAGAATTACGATGAATGAAAAATGGTTCAAACCGTAGAAAATGGGCAACTAAAATGGATAAAAATATAAAAAATTTTTTTGCTAGGAAATGATAAGAAAGTACGATTATTTTTCATTGTAAATATTAACCTAATGTCTAAAATATTAGTTAGTAATTACAAGCTTAAGAATCTTTTAATGGATTTTTATTGGAAGCTATTATTGAATTTTTATTAAATATAGTAGGTGGAATGTTAAAATAAAGATACACGAAATAATCTTTTAACATGAACTTTATTTCAAACGAGGAAAGAAAAGACGTCTGTCCAAACGAAAGGACAACGCAAAACTCAACTGCAGTACTCGAAACTGACAACTCTGCAAGCCCTTGTGAGAAACTTAAAACTTATAAAAACACATCAGGCATCTAAGCAATAAACTCATAAAGCATTTGCCGCGCAGGGCAGCAAAGACGCAGATCGTAATAAGACCCAGTGGACACATATGTTTACATCCTTTTACGATACTCTCCAATATTTAGTTTCAAGTATTTTTTGCTTTATTATTTATAGAAGGCTAATATAATCTAACACGCCCCCTCAAAAATTACTTGGGAAACCCAGCAAAACCTATTCAAACCGTCTCTATTACTAATATAAAATATATTTATGAAAACAATATCAATGATATTTTATTATTCCTCCATGCTCATTCCTTTTCTGAGTTCAAGGAATTTCACAGTTGGCAATGGCTTTGTGAGTGCATCAGCAATCTGCTCCCCTGTGGAAATATGTTTCAATATTATTACATTTTTCTCTATTTGCTCTCTCGAGAAATGATATTTAATATCTATATGTTTTGATCGCTTACTTGGGTTATTCGCTATACTTATACAACCGTTATTGTCTTCATAAATTACAATCGGTTTCATGATTTTAATTTCGATACTATTTATGAAAGACTTTAGCCATAATGCTTCTTTAACACCTTCAAATAAAGCCATATATTCTGGCTCTGTTGAAGAAGCTGCTGCAGATGTTTGTCTTTTAGTATTCCAGCAAATCGTGCATTTCTCAAATAATTTAAATAAGTAGCCTGTAGTACTTTTTCTATCAGTACCTTCATGACCACCCCAATCGGAATCAACATAACCACTTAAAATATTTTCATTGTTGCCTTTTTTATAAGTTAATTTTAAATTCGTCGAGCCTTTTAAATATCTTAAAACTCTTTTTAGGCATTTCCATAGTTCTGTATTATTTTTATTTGAATATCTACTTAGAAAATGTTTTGCTGTACTCAAATCTGGACGCGTATAAATCATTACATACGTTAAGCATTCGATAAGATTTTGAAAAAGGGCGTCATATTTGTTATCTGAATTTAAATCATTATAATTTATATTATTTTCAACTAGTGTGTTTACATCATCACAATCACTGATGTTAAATTAATTTCAAATCGTTTTTATATATGAACTCTAATTAAGAATAAGTACATCATTATGTCATTATTTCATTATTTCATAATTTCATAATTTCATTTGTCATAATTTCATTATTTAATAATTTAATTATTTGATAATTTAATTATTTCATAACTTCATTATTTCATAATTTCATGACTTCATAATTTCATTACTTCATAATTTCATTACTTCATAATTTCATTATTTCATAATTTCATTAATTCATAATTTCATTAATTCATAATTTCATTATTCCATTATTTTATAATTTCATAATTTTATAATTTCATTATTTCATTATTTCATAATTTTATAATTTCATTATTTCATTATTTCATTATTTCATAATTTAATTATTTCATTATTTCATTATATACATCATAATTACATCTTATTATAATTTTTTATTCCATGAAATAGATTAATTTCTTTTAATTCATTAAATAATTTTTAAAATTATTCATTGTGTGAATATCGGTTGTAACGATTACTAAATCATGTCCGTAGAGTATAACATATATATTCTTAGATATTTCTCCTTTATTTGAATATATATGCAACGATCGATTAATGAATTTTGAAAACCATTTGCTATTAATGTTTCATCAAAAGTTTTAAACCAACATCTTACTGCTCGTTTCAATCCATATATATATATATATATATATATATATATATATATATATATATATATATATATAGCTTTATTTAAATTACAAACTTGATTTGTTTTGTATTTAATTCCTTCGGGAATTTTCATGTAAATTTCTTTCTGCAATGAACCATTTAAAAATGCAGTTTTTACATTCATATGGTGAATAAGCAAATTATATTGCTTTGCAAACGTTATAATTAATCTAAAGCTTGTAATTCTTGCTACTGAAGCAAAAGTCTCATTATAATCAATTAAATATTTTTGATTGAAACTACGAGCAACAAGACGCGCCTTATATTTTAATGGATTTTCATGTTCATCATTTTTAATAGCGAATATCCATTTGCAATCTATAATATTTTTGTTTTGTGGCTTTGATACTAGTATCCAAGTTTTATTAAAATAATATGAATTTAATTCATCTTTAATTGCTTGTTCCCATTTTTCATTATGGATATTATTTTGAATATCATTGGAATTATTGGGAATTTCACAATTTACTGATTGTGCACACAAAACGTAATTTATTTCTTCATAAGAAATTCTTGGTCTATTTTTTTTTTTGACTCTATTACTCCTTCTTAGATTTGTATTTATTTTCTGTGTATTATATTTATCATTTTGAAATTCTGACTGATTGCAATGATCTAGTTCTATTATAGATTTATTAGACTTGTTCAAATTCTCATTTGAATTTCTTTCTATTTTCAAATCTTGTTTATCTGATTCATTTTTTTCAGATTGGTCTTCCAGAAATTTTTCTGATTTTTCATTATCAGATTCTGAAGTTCTACTGATTTGTTACGAACATCACGTTCATCAGTTTTCTTGGAATTTTCTATAACAATTCCTTCCAGAAATTTTTCTGATTTTTCATTATCCGATTTCTGAAGTTCTACTGATTTGTTACGAACATCACGTTCATCAGTTTTCTTGGAATTTTTTTTTTTCTTTTTTAACAATTCCTTCCAGAATTTTTTCTGATTTTCCATTATCAGATTTCTGAGGCTCTACTGATTTGTTACGAACATTACGTTCATCAGTTTTCTTGGAATTTTCATTACAATTCCTTGAAGCCTCATTTCTGGTCTCGAATTCAAAAATTTATTTCATCAGCTATCACATCCCTTGCTACAATAAATTTTTCTGAGTCTACATCCCATATTTTATAGTAAAATTAAAATTAAAAAATAACCAACTAAAATACCTTTCCAAGATTTATTATCAAAATTTTACTTTTTGTTTTTCTTATTTTATTATTCACATATATTGTACTATCGAAAACTTGTAAATATTTTACTATAGGATTTTTACCATACCATAATTGATATGGTATTTTATACTATTTTAAAGCATTAGTAAGGGTTCAATTTATTAAATACATAGCAGTTAAAACTGCTTCTCCCCAAATTACTTCCTCCAGTTTATCTCATTTATCAAGGTAGCACTTTTTCAGTAATTGTTCTAATCATTCTTTCTCCATTTAATAATAGAGTATGAGGAACTGTTAAATGATAGCTGATTTAATTATATTTGCAATAGTTCTTCATTTCATTCGATAAATACTTTCCACCATAATCACAATATAAATTTACTATTTTTAAATTAAAATGAGTTTGACTTTTTTTTTTATAAAGTCTTTGAAATAGAAAATACATCTGACTTTAATACTATTAAATATGTAATGCAGTAGTGCGTAAATTCATCTACAAACAATACAAAATAATTTTTACCATCTAATGGCGAAGGAGTGATTGGTCCGCAAACATCTAAATGAATAATAAAAAAATGGTCTTTTTATATGATTTTTATTTTTATCTTTTCTGAAAAAGGTACTCTTGCTTGTTCGCCAAAAATACAAGCTTCACACATATAATCATTTAGTTGAATATTATTAATTAATTTAATACCATTGACCATCTTATTATTTTTCATTTCAATAATTTTCGATTTGCCCATATGTCCAAGTCTTTGATGTTATCAACTATAATTACTGTTTATCGCATTAGAGACTTTTTATTATATAATTTATTAATAATGAATCCTATAGGAATCAAATTATTTATGGGCTTACCGACAAAAATTATTTTATCATTTTTAGTAACTTCATTCCCATTTGGATTGAAGTGAATGAATACTCATCTGTGCTTTCTGCATGTTGCTGACAGATAGTAAATTTTGCGGCACCTCCGAACAACATAAGACGTCCTCCAGAACACCTTTAATCCTTCCTTGCTGGTAATATTCAGGATACTTCTTTTAAGCGCAACTGACAAGTTTTATTATCTCTTGAATATTGCTGTTCATTTTTCGCATAGAATCCTTTATACGATGATTTTCTCTGCCATATTGTAAAACCATATCAAGACTGCAAAACTGTTTACGCCGTATCATTGGCTTTCACGAAACCCAAAAAAGAATCCGACAGATACTCCACTATTACACCTTTTGCAATTCGTTCACATTTTTTCCATTCTTCTGTCATTACTGCAGGGACTTGCTCATCAAGAACGTACAATAGATCCAGTTCAGATAGAAGAGATCGAATTTTAAACTTCCACACACTATATTTATCACAGTTAAAAGGATTAATATTCCTTTTTATTTTAATGGATTCCATTTTTCACTTACTAGAAAAAAAATTTTTTTTTGTTCTTTATTTGAGACAGTTTTATTTTATTACTAGATTACACTATACACAAAATCACGGAAAGTTTACTCGCGAAATCTGGGCCGATAACCTATTGAATTTTTATTAAATATAGTAGGTGGAATGTTAAAATAAAGATACACGAAATAATCTTTTAACATGAACTTTATTTCAAACGAGGAAAGAAAAGACGTTCAACTATCATATATCTAATATTGAGTTTTATTATATATTATTGTATTTACTCAAGTAATTTTTGAGGGGGCGTGTTAGATTATATTAGCCTTCTATAAATAATAAAGCAAAAAAATACTTGAAACTAAATATTGGAGAGTATCGTAAAAGGATGTAAACATATGTGTCCACTGGGTCTTATTACGATCTGCGCCTTTGCTGCCCTGCGCGGCAAATGCTTTATGAGTTTATTGCTTAGATGCCTGATGTGTTTTTATAAGTTGTAAGTTTCTCACAAGGGCTTGCAGAGTTTTCAGTTTCGAGTACTGCAGTTGAGTTTTGCGTTGTCCTTTCGTTTGGACAGACGTCTTTTCTTTCCTCGTTTGAAATAAAGTTCATGTTAAAAGATTTAAAAAAAAAAAAAAAAAAAAAAAAAAAAAAAAAAAAAAAAAAAAAAAAAAAATTCAATAGCTATTATATATCTATATATATATATATATATATATATATATATATATATATATACACACATATATATATATATTTATTTATTTATTTATATATAATAATGTAAATAATAATGTTAATGTAAACCAGTACATTATCGCAGTAAAAAAAGAACTTCTCGTTGTCCTCACTTTCGCGCAATAGAATTTATTAAAAAATATTTATCTCAAGAAAGAACAATTAGACATTATATCGCGAATATCTAAAAATTACCTTAAAATATATAATGAGATTCAACGTTCTCTGGTTTTCTTTAGCTCTCTCCAGTCCTTTTAAACTCTCGTTCTTATCGCCCACACAATGTTATATATGAATTTTGATGTACTGTTTACTTGGCGTTGTATTACAGAAGAGAAACAAGAGAGCTCCGCGAGAGCCGAAAGAGAACTTTTGGAGAACTTGACTCTCAATCGGAGTAGCCCCGCATCTATAATGCATAAATATATGAATTGCATTTATTCGGCATTGTAAATGGCTTTCGATTTATAGGTGTGAAACGATGTTTGTACAAAAATTAGCAAAGAAATAACAATTATAATCAGCAAAATATCTTTAGAAGTATTAAAAATAAGGAAATAATATAAAAATCAAGTTTTGATATTTTAGAGGATATTTTATTTATTACAATTATTGAAAACATAATGCATTCCATTAATAATTATTATTAAATTACTAATAATATTAAATTAAATTAAATCGTATAATATTGTATCAAGATGACATGGCAGTAGTATTAAATTAAAATTTTATAAAAGAAAAATAATCCCGATAAAAAATTATTTATTCAATTTAATAAGATTTAATTTAAATACATCTTTAACTTAAATGCATCTTTAATGTAAATACATCTAAAAGTTACCTAATAATATATATTGAGATTGGACGTTCTCTGGTTTTCTTTAGCTTTCTCCACTTCTCTTCGACTCTCGTTCTTATCGCCCACACAATGTTATAGATGAACTTTGATGTACTGTTTACTTGGCGTGGTATTACAGTAGAGAAGCAAGAGAGCTCCGCGAGAGCCGAAAGAGAATTATATATATATATACATATATATATAATATTTATGCTTCATGCTTCTGTATAACAACATTTAGCAATATTCAATATTTGCAATCACACATACACACACGGGCGCGCGCGCGCGTGTGTGTGCATTAGTAATATGTATCAGTTAAAAAGTTACTCTATGAATATTAACATTTATTATCAGAAAATTCACTAAAATGCCGTATGCTCGTACTGGTAACGTACGCTTGATTTTTCAGCTACATTTTACTCGCAACTACTTGCGACAGAGCAAGGAAATGAAATTCGATCCTGCAATAAGAAACCACGGTACGAACGCACTTTCGTCCAATACATCGACCGCTAATAGATGCAGTATTCATATATGATCGTCAGAAAATGTAGAATAATATAGCTTTTTTTCTAAAACTTATAATAAAACATATAAACTAAATGAGTATAGATACATATATTTATTTATGATAGTTTTTAATCCTGTATATTCATAAAATAGTTAAAATAATAGTAAAAATTTAAAGCACAGGGCCCCCTTTACTTGATTGAATTCGTACGATATTGAGCGTGGTTTGCTACTCCATCTCTTTCAA
This sequence comes from Sycobia sp. Sy_11, assembly GCA_018907035.1. Lineage (NCBI taxonomy): Eukaryota > Metazoa > Arthropoda > Insecta > Hymenoptera > Epichrysomallidae > Sycobia > Sycobia sp. Sy_11. Next base: position 1,319,800 of record JACCIC010000162.1, on the reverse strand, counting down.
AACGCAGCAACTATATTTCTGTCTGTTTTGCCGACAACTATAGTTATTTATTGGATTTATCGTTACATTGTGAAAGCAATTTACTTTTTCCGTTTTCTCAAAATATGTTGCATGTAGAGCGATAAAACAAATTTTATTTGGTTCATTATTTTATCCTACAAATGGGAAAACTCGAATTAGGTGCTCAACAAGTACATAGAATTCACAATAAATGTTTTCTTTGTAAGATCTGAAACACACTAGACTGCGTGCATGAGACGATTCGTAAGATAAAATTTTTTGAACTGTTTTTTCCTAATTTAGAAAAATAGATTAATTCATATCTCTGTTTTCCCACTTGTGGAATAATCTGAAGAATTTTTCGTAAAATGTTTTTTCTCTCTAATTAATGAAAAGTCACGATAAAAACTGAAAAAGTAAATTTGTTTCCGTTTTAGTAGTTCATCGTAGCGCTGCGAACGCCCTAAGGAGCTCTCTTAAGAGTGCTCCATACCTCTGACGGAAGTTAAAATCGATTGAAGCGCCTGATTTTTAAATACTGCGGAAGTTTACGGAACTCGAAGTGTACGAAAAATCCTGTTCTATTTTATCGATTGTTCCAGTATTAATCAGAGCCGTAGTAGCCCAAGTTAAATATGTAAATTATAAATGATCCATACAAAATTTATATTTTATAATATTCTTATGAAATAACTAGCAGAGTAGCTGATCATTTGTCACAAGAAGTTTATAATATATATATATATATATAGTATATTTAAGTGTAGAACAAAGCGGAGCGGGATACTAGGAGACGAGCAGCAATAAAGAAGCATCAGCTCGACATCCAGTGTTTAATTGAAATACACATATATGTTTGCGTATCCACACACACACGCGCGCGCACACACACACACACACATACACACACACCCAGTGTGGAGTTTTGTTGCTTTCTCCCATCTGGCGCCTACCCAGGTTGCGGATAGGGGATGGCTCGCTACAATGTGTAGTGGACACCGAGGAAATAAAATACTCAGGGCGGACAGAAAAAGCTAATAGGGAGGGCATCCCGGATTTAAGGCCAAATATGATTAATGTTTAGTATAAACAAGGATATGCCCCAGGGAGTAACTCCGGCAAGGCCGGTCAATCTCCTCACCGATTCCGATAGAGTGCAAGCCTCTATGGTCGGTGGTAGCCCCTCGGATTCTGGGGAGGGCAAATCAAACATCATCATAGGTAGTACATTAAATACTAAGGGAGATGCCATGACGGATCAAGAAATGACGGATCGAGAAATTTCTATCACGCACAGAAACAATCATCTGGGGCGACTTGGTGAGAAGATCAACCAACTGTTGGATTTTGTGAAAGATAGGCATAACGTCCACAAGACCATTAAGGATCTTGCTCGTTCTGTTAATGCTTCATACAAATGCATCAGTATCGCAGAGGATGATCTGTTGCAGTATCACCGTCCCGGTACTCATAAAGTGGTGTCACAGACTACGCCGAGTCTACGCTCTGATACCAAACGAAGCACAGCCGAAGGGATAGAGTCCACTCCTAAAACAGTAGGTATCCAAAAGACGAAAGAACCATCACTGGGCTCAAGGAGACCATCAGAATCAGTTGGAGTACCTACAAGGAAAGCTGAGGTCAAGGAAAATCAATGGCACACCATCATGCGGAAGAAGCCCAAAGGTAAAGATAAAGAATTACCTACTGCACGCAGGCTTATTGGACGAAATAGACCTAATTCCATCTTGATTAAGGCCAATGAAGGAGTTACATACGCGGAGGTACTGCGTCCAATAAAGAATGACCCGGAGTTATCTCATGTGAAGGATGAAGTTAACAGAATACGCAGAAATGCAAGCCGTGCCTTGGTACTTCAGTTAGAACTGACAGCCAGAATTGCACATGATTTCGCTCGCATTGTTGAAATTAAGGTTGGCCATAGCACATCCACATCGGTCCTGACTAATCTTATTACATTGGAGATTAAAGATATAGATGTGGTTACTACAAAGAATGAAGTCTTAGAGGCTCAGAAATCACACCTCGAACTTAATGAGACTAACATGCTAATCGCTCATTCCTTGCGGCAAGCCTATGGGGGTACTCAGATGGCGGTGGTCTGTGCCATACAGCCACGCAGCAGAATTCCTACGTGCAGGGCATGTTTGCATCGGATGGGTCAGCTGCAGAGTTCGAAAAAAAACAGAAATAAGGCGTTGCTTCAGGTGTTGGCAAACTGGGCATTTAGCGGCAGTGTGCTCGGGCGCTGAGAGAACTAATCTTTGCAGGCACTGTGGAGGAAAAGACCATCAATCCAAGCCGTGTGTAAACGAGCCCTGCTGTTTATTCTGTAAATGTGAAAGAAAAAAAGGAGATTAATCATTCAGCATACAGCTATAAGTGCCCGATCACTGTGAAGTTTTTAAACAGACATAAAACATGAGAATACTCCAACTGAATACTAACCATTGCGTAGCGGCCCATGACCTGCTGAAACGGACAATAAAGGAGCTAAGAATAAATATTGCTATAATCTTCGAACCATATTGTGACAGGGCCAGACCACAACGCTGGATAAGTGATAAAAGCAATAGAGCGGCCCTCTGGATTGGTCAAAATAGGCAGGTACTAAAGCAATCTAGTCATCGGAGCGCATTGATATCCTGGGCTAAAATACAAGGAATATACATTTTTAGTGTATATGCTCCTCCAAGTTTGACGGACAAGCAGTTTGAAATTCTTGTAGGTAAATTAGTTGACGAGGCCATGAATAAGAAACCATTATTAATCGCTGGCGATTTTAACGCGTGGTCCACAGACTGGGGAAGCGCTTCAACAAATAACAGAGGTAGTATACTGCTTGATGGCCTTAAATCTCTTCAACTCCACGTGGTTAATAAGGGATTTGAATCCACTTTCATTAGGGGAGATAAACAATGAGTCATTGATGTAACATTCGCCAGTGATGACCTGATTCAGCGGATCGTTAATTGGAGAGTAAGCGACCTTTACACTCACAGTGATCACACGGCTATCTTGTACGAGATTGCAGAGAAGAAAGTGAAGAACAAGTGGAATAAGTGGATGCCCACACGAACATGGAATATCAGATCGCTAGATTGTGAAGTGTTCGCCACTATCATATCAGAAGAGCGTTTAGAATATAGTGTACCAGGCCATCTGGTAAATGCACTCATGAAGCATATCTCTAAAGCATGTGATGCGTCGATGACTAGGACTAAAAGCGGATTTAAACATTGTCAATCTGTCTACCGGTGGACCAATGGAATTGCAGAATTACGCAAGCAATGTCATCGCGCACGTAGACTTGCCCAAAGAGCCCGCACCCACCGTGATACATTTAATAGTTTATTTAGAGAAGCACAAAGAGCGCTTGTCAAGGCTATTAACCCAAGCAAGCGTCGATGCTGGCTTGAACTGTGCGCAGAGGCGAACGATGACTTATGGGGACGACCATACAAAACAGTCGTGGCACAATTGAGTAGGCCACCAATGCAACCCACTAGCACGGTATTGATTAATAAGATTGTTTCCACTCTCTTTCCCAATGACACCCATGGGACTATACTGCGCATGCAACACTCTGACGATATACCTCCTATAACAGAAATGGAGTTACATAATGCTTACGCTAAGATTAGAGACAGTGCTGCCCCTGGCCCTGATGGTATCCCTAATACTGCAATTAAGTTGGCGATACAGAAGAACCCATCTATATTTCTAAAAGTATATAATACTTGTCTTCTTGAGGGTATTTTTCCTGATTGCTAGAAAACTCAAAGGTTAGTTCTGTTACCTAAGGGCAATAAGCCACTTGATGATCCGTCATCATACAGGCCATTGTGTATGCTCGATTCGGTAGGTAAACTATTTGAAAACATAATATGTAGCCGACTGGAAGCATTCACTGAAGAATTGCACGGCTTATCCTCACGCCAATTTGCATTTCGAAAATCAAAATCAACAGTCGATGCTATTAAACTGGTAGTGTCTATAGCAAGAACTGCAATCAGTGGTAAGAGATGGTGAAGTGGCACTAAACAGTATTGTGCCATTGTCGTTCTAGATGTTAAGAATGCCTTCAAATCAGCGCGCTGGTCTTCCATTATGAATTCTCTTAAAGAGTTCGGAGTACTTAGTTATCTACAGAATGTTGTGGTCAACTACTTTGAGAATAGGATACTATACCGAATATTATACCGAGAATATTATACCAAACGGATGAAGACATTGTATCGCATAAGGTTACTGCGGGAGTCCCCCAGGGTTCGGTTATGGGACCTATATTATGGAATATTATGTATGATGGCGTGTTGAGGATTCCACAACCGCCTGGTTCAATAACAGTAGGCTACGCTGATGACATCGAACTAGTAGTGACGGCTAAGATCCTTGATGAACTCACTGAAAATGCCAATGAGGCAATCAACAACATCAGTAGATGGATTAAGTCGGATGGTCTACAATTAGCGGAGCACAAGACGGAAGTAGTTCTTGTCAGAAGTCGTAAGAAGGTCAATAGTATTATTCTGAAAGTTGGTAGCTGCCGCATTAGCTCTGCACCATCTTTACGATACTTTGGTGTACAGCTCGATGCCAGATTAAACTTCAAAGTGCATCTAAAGATATCTGGTGAAAAAGCGCAACGAGCTGCCGTTGCCTTGTGTCGGCTCATGCCTAATATTGGTGACCCACGCACACCCCAGAGGAAGCTAATAGCTCATGTTGTTAATTCTGTCAGCATGTATGCAGCGCCAAACTGGCATCATGCATGTGGAATTAAATCGAATTGTGAGCTGGCCATTGCAGCCCGTCGCCGCTCCTGTAGATGTATTAATAGTGGTTACAGTACAGTATCCACCGACGCTGCTGAGGTACTTGCCGGAACTCTTCCTATTGATCTAGCTGCAGATGAACTGGCTAGGCTACACAACATATGTAAGGCCGCAGTGGATTCTCCACAAGATGCTAAAAACGTGGAACGTCATCGTTCTATAGAAATATGGCAAAAACGATGGAACGATTCTAATAAAGGCCGATGGACTTATCGTATCCTTCCAGACATACAAAGATGGATCAACAGGTAACACGGGGAACTAGATTTCCACCTAACACAGTTGCTGACTGGACATGGTTGTTTTAGGTTCTATTTCTACCGTTTTCACCTGAATAATAATGATTTCTGCCCCATCTGTCCGACATAGGTTGAGGATGTCGAGCACATATTAGTGAGCCATCAATAAGCCAATAAGACCAGAGAGCATTATATCAATAATGCTGGAATCTCCTGAAAACTGGAAGGCAGTAGCCAGTTTCGCAAAAGAGGTGGTGACCAAACTTAGAAATGCCGATAGAATTAGGCGAATGGCCCAGGATAAATTAGACTAGCTGACTCTATTTTAAGTTGCAGAGGACGAACACCGAACCCCTGATCACTTGTGTGGATGGGGGACGTAGGACAATGCCATAGGAAGAGAAGCCGTATAGGCTAACTAACAGCCCCGCCGAAGTAATATTCTCTGATAGTTCCGGCGGGATGCTGATTTCGAGAGGCCACTTATGCAGAGCTTGCTCTGACTACGCCTATTAAGCACACACACACACACCCAGACATTACCATATATAATTTCCATACTCCTAATTTCTAACCAAATAACTTACTCAAAAATGTCAAGGGCCGTGATGGTCGCAAACGATTAATATATAGTAACTTCATATTGAGTTTATATCAAAACTTGTTTACCAATGATTTACACAATTTTATACGAAACTTTGGTTTATGGAATGTTAGAAAAAAAATGATAAAAAATTAAATGATATTAATTATCTCATTAATGAATAGAATGGGATCTCTTAATTACGAATATTGAAATAAGTATAAAGATAACAGCGAATAATATTTCCAAATTAATTTTTTTTTGCGAAAATTTAGGTATAGAATATTGTCAGTTTAAGGTAAATAATTGTAAAATTAATTATTATACTTAATTTTTATGATGACAAAATCCAATACACAATAGACTTTATTATTTTATAATTCTTTCAAGCTGTTAATTTATGTATTGTATTAAATTATTTTTTAAACAAGTAACATAATAAATTATTATTCTATAAAGATTAATTTCTTGCAGTATAGTAATTAAAACTTGCATATGAAATAAAATTATTATTTACTAGACAGAAATAAAAGGACCTAGTTTATACCTTTTTCTTAATTTTACTATAACAATGTTGAAATTTTTTATTCTAAGATTTGTCTATTTTATAACCATAATAGTTCAATTATTTTTAGTTCGTAGTGACTAGATTTCAGCCTACTTAAAATTATTAGATGTCTACGAGATGATGTATAACTCTAATTTTCGATTCTGTTCTGAAAGTTTTGAAAGTATTTTTTCTGCTTTTTTTGGTCATTCTTTGATTTGTTTCTAATTTTTCAGTATTCCTGTGAAATTCTACTTTTAATCTATTCTTGCGCAATAAATTAGCCATTATAACTCCTTTTTTCTACACTTAAATTTGGAATTATTTTTTAGTACCAGGAATATAGTCTAAGGCATTTTTCTTCTTCATTTTATAGAAAACCAAGTTGACATTCTTTACACGTATAATTATTAGATATAAATAAATTCAATATTTTTATTTTATTGGCTTTATGTTTAAAATATTAGTTTTGTTATTGCAATGCTATAATATATAAGTAGTAAATAAAAATATTAAATTTTTATAATTTTGCGTATTATCTAAATAAATTTGAATTTGTCAGGATTGCCGTGCACTTTTTTATTTATAATTACATTTTTATTGTATTATTTTTTTTTACAATTATATCTTATAAATCTGTATTTATAAACTAAAATTCGAATGGTAATCTATAATTTGTGTCGAACAGAACCGTACTTATTCTAAATAAGCGTATTTTGGAAAAAAATAAATTAATAAAAATTATATAATAGTTGAAAACAAACTTCAATTGTTTTTATTCATCTATATTACAAAATTTAAAAAACAAATTCGAATAAAGATTGTGTCATTTGTCTGATGCAGTGTTCCAAATATAGATATAAATATAGGTCTTATATAAAATCCCTTCTGAATTTTGCAACACAATATGATATAATGTTATCTGAAATTGAATCGATCCTTTAAGCGGGGATACCTGCAGATTACCTAAACGTAGTCGGATGTTTTTGATGTTTGAAGCATAATCTGTTTTTATTTTATATTTTAATATTTTTCATATTTAACATTTTCTGGGCATAGTTTTATGTTTTAATTTTTAGTTAAATTTTTCTCTGTTATTTCTTCTTTACCGCTTAATTAAATTTGTTAACCATTTTTTTAAAAATAGGTTTTGAACATTTTTTTTATTTATTTATGCTTAATTATATTAATTTTTTTAATTATAGGTTAAATAAGATCTTTGGATTAATATTTTAAGAGTGGTAGTTGATTTTTCATTATCATTTTTTCTTACTTAGTTTTTACAATAAATATTGCAATTAAAATTTCAATCTGTAACAGTAAGAATGACCAAAAATTCAATTACAATACGAAAATAATACAATAACTATAAAGAATAAAAATACTACGTTTAAAAACCAATTTGTAAATTTCATTTATTTAAAATTAAATATGACATAGAACTTTTTATAAAAAGATACATTCACTAGCGAGTTTAGGTTCTTCGTGGCTTGGTGATAAAATCACAGCGTAGCCCCCATCTATGTTACGAAAATAGGACTTTTTTCGAGGTAAAGAAATTTAGATTCAAAAATTTGGTCTAATAAATAATAAAAATTTATTCAATTTTTAACTACTTAAAAAATAAAACTACAGACTAAGTATACATTTATAATAAATTTTTTAAGAAAAGCAAAATAACTAGGCGAGTTTGATATGTTTTTAGAATATTAAGAACTTTCAAAAATAAATAACTATTATTGTAAAATTTAACTTGGTTCGAAAAAGTTTGTCTTTATTGTTTGTATTTGTGTTTTTTTTCTCTATCCATATATTACTACAATATATTTTTATCGCATGTAGTACCATTCTTTTTCGTATTAACATATTTGCGGCGTTGTTAATACTGTCCGAACATGCGAATAGCTGGCACCACGGAGGGCGACGAGGTTTGGAAACTCGTCGTCCCGTGTGAGAAACGCAAAGTAGTGCTGCAAGAATGCCACGATGAACCGACGACTGGTCACATGGGCCGAGAAAAAACTTACGCCCGCGTGACTGCTTATTACCACTGGCCTGGCACTTACGATGACGTGGCAGCGTATGTACGCTACTGTCATGTATGCCAGCAATGTAAAGTGGAACAGCGGGCTCCTGCTGGTTTGATGGGGAGACGCGAGGCCAGCCGGCCATGGCAAATAGTCGCGAGCGATATTATGGGCCCTTTTCCCAGGAGCACGCGAGGATTCGAGTATATTTTAATTTTTGAAGACCTCTTCACGCGGTGGATCGAGTGCGTACCGATCCGAACCGCGAACGCTCGTGCGATAATCCAAGAGTTAAGTGAGAGGATTGTCCTACGCTACGGTATGCTCGAAGTGTTTTTGACAGACAACGGCACGGAATTTAAAAACCGTGCCATTGAAGAATAGCTCTCGTCTTTGGGGGTGAAGCATACGACGGTGCCTCCGTATCACCCTCAAGCCAACCCCGTCGAGCGCGTCAATCGGACGATCAAGACCATTATAACGAGCTTTATTGAAGGAAATCATCGATCGTCGGACGCTAACCTCGCGGAACTTACTTTCGCGTACAACACGGCGGTACAGGCTTCTACAGGCGTAAGTCCGACTTCGTTGGTGTACGGCAGGCAGCCCCAACCGCCCGGCACGGCCCGACGATTGATGGAACGGTCCGCCGTGGAAAATGAGGCCGACTTGACGCTGGGCAGATGGAGAAGCCGCACAGAGGCGCTCCGCGACTTGCACGACGACGCCGCCGCGCGATCACGCGCGGCGCAAGACAGGCAGGCCGCGTATTACGATAAGAAAAGGCGGCCTGTTCAATACTCCCCGGGAGAGCTCGTATGGAGAAGAAACCGAGTTCTCTCGTCGGCAGCGGAAGGTATTGCGGTGAAATTGGCCCCGAAATTTACCGAGCCGTACACAGTGATATCGCAGCTTAGCTCGAACACTTACGAGCTGCTCGGCCCCGCCGGCGAGATCGAGAAACCGATCCACGCCGAGCACCTAAAGGGATGCTCCCGAGCCAAAGGACGCCAAGACGAGGGCGCTGAAGCTCCGTCACCGATGGACAACGGATGGTTCATCAGCGATGGGCGACCCGCTTCGCGTGCGAAGCGACCGACAAAGCCCTCGGCGCGTTGAGGCCAATGTAGCACGCACCGAATCTGCACCCCGATCAACGAAGTACGATCAACCGCGTAACACTGTAACGGTGGTGCGCCGGGCTAGCGAGCGTGCGAGCGGACGTGCGGACGATATGACTAGGCCGAAGCGTGGCCCAGGGCGTCCGAAGGGGTCGGCCAACAAGCGAACTGACGCGGGGCGAGCTCCGACCACAAGCGCAAGGCCGAGGTGATTGCGGGTGCAACGAACGCTTTAACGATACTATCGTCCCACTAACAAGGCCTTCCTTCTCTCTCCTTTCAGAAATCCCGATCCACGCAGCGGCAAGATGCAAAGAGGCCGCGAGAAAGAGCCCAAGCGGGTAGAGGGGCGGGGAGATATTCGGGCAATGCGGCTGCTGATAGTGTGGAGTGCTATCGCCGCCGAAGTACTTTTGGCCGCGCACGAGGTGTACGCCAAGCCTAAGAGAGGGGGTCTACCAACCACGACCCTTGGCCTTAGCGCCGGCGCCTCCCGACGCACAATCAACCAAGGAGCAGCCAGGACAAAAATCGAACGCGCACCCGAGCCAGGCCCCGCCCAAAGTCGGAGGGATCGAGCAGCAGTGGCCCTACTCGAGTCAGCCGCGGCGCGTGTCGCAAACATAAACACTGCACGACCTCGGCCGGCCGGCCAGCGGAGAAGTGCAGAGCGGGGGAAGGGGGAGCGTAGGGACGTCGCGGAGAGGAGAAAAGAGTAGTTTCTTTTTTTTAGTCTAGTTTCGGATAGAAGGAGCAGAGTCACGCGCACCCGATTCGGGAGAGAAAGAAAAAATAATAGTATTGCAGAGTTGTCGGCGTGCGCGTTTTCTTCACGTTCTGCGGAGGGAAACAGGACCACGCGACTTCGCCCCGACCAAGCGTACGAGCGGAGTACGCGGACTGAGAGGAGCGTCTACTGAAACCGGCGTGTTGGTGCTCGCGTCCGTTTAGTGTTGGCGCAGACGGTGCAGGCGGATCGCTGCCGTTCTGTGTCCGCGTGTGATTGCGTGTGCCGCCCGGCGACGACGCCAGTATTCCTGGGGGACGCCCCGTTGAGAGTAGACTCAGGTTAGTTTGAGCGAACGCGCCGTTGCACGGCGCGTGAGAGAGAGAGAGAGTGTGTGTGTGCGTGCGTATTACGGCTTGCGCTTTTCGCAGACGCTATCGCAGGCGCACGAGCCTCGCGTCTTTCCGTATTGTAAACCGGGATGTAAATGAAATTTATATTGCCGTGCCTGTAAATGAAATTTATATTCGAATAAAAATAGGCTTTTATAAAAAAACTTATATTCGAGCAACACGTTCGCGTTCATTCTTTCGTTTCCTTTCCTTTCTCACTGTCAGTTACTAACTCCCCTGCATTATTTCCCGCACCGCGCTAACATCGCGCGCAGGATCCACCCGCCTCCGCGGGCACGGCGAAGAGTTTCCGCCGTGCGATCTGAGTCAGCTGCGGACGCGAGCCAATTTTTTTCTTTGCAACGGGCCGACGCGTCGAGACTCCGCCGCCGATGGGTGCTTATACCCCGGACGGCAAGAGGCTGGAACGACGTGGGTTGCACGTGGACCATACGGGAGCGGTTACGCGTCGTTATTCGATCAGGAGTTCGAAGAATCGAGTCCACCCCGTTACAATATATATATATATATTTATTTATTTATTTATTTATTTATACCCTTAGATATACATATCTCGGGGTTGAGATATTTTTTAATTAACTTATAATAATTTATAATTACTTTTTAATTTTTATCGATATATATATTTAATAAGGTATTATTTTCAATTTTCAGTTAAATGAAAATTTAATTAATCATTATTTTTAATTAATACAATAGCTTGTGTTGATGAATTACTTTATCATACTAAAACTATAATGATCAGATAAAAGAATCATGTATTTGAGTATATGGTCAATAACTGTATTACGGGCATCACGGTCCACGTTCACACAAATCGTATCATTGCGCTGGCAGCTGGTGTATTCTATCAATTCGTTCAACACTGTTTCCAAAATCGTGTAAAAAGTAGTGGCAACATCGCATTGTATACGATTTGATAGACAGCATGCGAGTGTTTACGATTTTCTAAACGAATGAACCACAAATCCGAACAGAGTCGACCCAACCTCTCGACAAATGTCGTACAGCTGATCCGATAATATATATATATATATATATATATATATATATATATATATATATATATATATATAATGCAGGTATCCACATAATGATTACTTGATGAATGGAGATGGGTCTTGATACAATTCTTGGTCATATATTTTGATGGATTATTCTTTTCTCTCCTATAATGTTAATTATCTCCAGATTTAAATTTTTCTGAATTAAAAATAATAGCTAATTAAAATTTTATTTCAATAATAATTGTAATTTAATGATTAATTAAATAAACATGTAAACAATAATTCAATAAAAATTATTAATTATTAATGGCAAATTCATATATATATAATTTATATCAGTATATATTTCATTAAAAAAGTAGAGACAAACGATTATATACAGACGAGACATGACGGGCACCCAAAATTCAAATAAGTTCAGTTATTTAAAATTATAATGTGCAAGCGATAGACAAAAACCTATAATTTAAGGTGCTATTTTTGAAGGGAAAAAAATTATTAAATAAATTCATCAAAAATAGGAAGCCTCCCAAAAGACAATTAGCTTCATCTCGGGGGACTACGATGGCTCGATCGCTAGAGCAAAGGACTAGTAACTTGGTGATCCGAGTTCAAATCCCGGTCTTGGCCGATTGACAAGCACCGCTGTAATAATTTACATGTGCTTTGTTTACAAACACATCATAGACCTCCGTCGTTGATTAGCACCAATATTTGGAAGCGTAAATAGAGCGACGTTAAATAACATAAAAAAAAAAACAAATAAAAAAGCTTCATCTCCCCTTCCCCAGAGTGGGACACGAGGGTATGAAGTATTTATATTTATATAATAAGATTCTTATATGTAAAGAAAATAAAAATAAGGTAATAGTACAAACATATTAATTTATTACGTATTAATAATTAAACAAATCATATAATACGTATGGCCTTCTTTATTTTTAATTTTAAAGGGCTATTTAAAGTATAAATAATTATAAAAATAATGATAACTTAAAGTTTTGAAGGGGGCGGTTTGATTGTTCGTAAGTGATAATATTAATATTATAGATATAATCTGATGTTAATGCAATCAAGATAGCTATTATTTTAGTTGCAAGGTGTCTAATATGCGATATAGTGAAAAATTAGAGTGGGAAGAATATATAATTTTTACTTTAAATGAAAAATATAAAATCACCATCTTCTGGGAAAATAAGCAGAATAGTATGATTGTATATTGAATAGGATTGGATTTTACATAGGGAGCAAGAACAGCTTCTAAATATAATGACATATTATACTCTACATTATAATTATTTAAAAACAGTATGTATATATATATATATATATATATATATATATATATATATATATATATATATATATATGTTTTCACAAAAAATATTTCTATATTATATATCGTGATATTTTTGGCGGCAAGATATGTATAATTTTTGTATTTTGAATATTGACTTTATTTAATCTGACATATTTATTTCAAAAAATTACAGTGTATAAAATACTAAAGAAAACTTTAACCGTACAAGAATATATTTTAAAATAAAATTTTTATAATTATAACTATATTATAATATAATTTTTATAATTATTTTATAAAATAACCTATTGAATAGATAGTAATGAAACTATTGAAAAGATACTTATTGATAAAGATAGTAATTTCTAATATATAAAGGCTATTGTCAAATAGTGTTACTTCATTGAAAATTATTTTAATATTGGAATCTGTAACAGTTTTCTTACAAAAAGTTTCTATAAAAGCTGTTTATTATATAAATTATACAAAGTGTCAATAACCGTATAATGATATGTAATATAAGAATAAATTTAAAAATTGCTTTATATAAATAACAATATATTTAAATATTTATAATATTATATTTTAATTTAGGAGTTGTACTTACTCCTTACACAAAATTCAGTATTATAAATACACAATCATGCTCTTCTACATTCCAAAATAATGATGGTTTTATGATATTTTACATTTGAAGTAAAAATTATATATTCTTTTCACGTTACTTTTTCTTATCCGTTTTATCTAATAGGAGTGCATATCGAAGTAATAACTCAAATGCATCAATTACACGTTGTGAACACTCAAAACTCTCATTTCCTCCTAAATATATGAGTTTTAATTGTAGCTAAAAGACTATCCTGTAAAAAAAATAAACATGTTTAAAATTTTGGGAATTAAACAGCTTTAGTTGTCATAAGAAACAATTTATTTAATAAAAAATTTTTAGAATGTATATAAATATTAAATCTGCGTAGGCAATAATAACATTTTTGCCTACATAAATATTATATATACTTTAGGTTAGGAAAAGAACAATTACTTTCCTATTATATTTTTATATATATTTATTGGCTCAAGCTCGTACATCTCGCACCTCTCTGGAATCTCAAATTTCCGTATTACATTACTATGTTGCAATGTGTTTGTATGTATGTATGCATGTATGTATGTGTGTATGCATGTGTGTATTTATATGCATATATATATATATTTTTTTTTTCTGCACCAGGCTTTATAATTCTTTATTTGATTTGTACGGCATTGAATATTTTCTTCAGCGCCACCTATTCAAAAAATCAGAAATTAAAGTTCTCACTTTTTTATGTACAGAATTGACATCTTGAATGATAACCGTAATAAAATCGTATATTTCGTTTCACTCCCTCAATTCTATGAATAGAAAGATGAAACAAAGTTCATTCGATTCATTATTCAATTCTACATCCGGGGCTATTCAAGTTTGATCTGTACTATGCGTATAAAATTTATAATATTTGTTGTCATTTGATGTTACTGTAAAGCCGCGATGTCTATAGTGCAGACGACGGTTATATGCACATTATCTTATTTTTTTAAACTAACTTTGAAACATATTATAAAAGCAGTAAGGGATACCCCCGATTGTAGAATTTTTCAAAGATTCGTATAAAATTTGTTTCAACATTGTAAAACGTAAAATGAGGACGCAAAACGAAATCTACGATTTACACATTTTCATTTCCGTTTTAATAGTTCATCATGGCGCTGGGATCGCAGTATGAAGTACTCTTAAGTTAACCACAGAGATAATAAGGGGAGATCGCCGATGCCCATGTTAGACATTGCAGTAAAATTTTGACACTCAGCGCTACGGCGCTGAACGTCGGTACTCCGTTCGTGCGATATTCCAGATGTTGGTTTTCGAGTTAGTGCGATCGATGGAGAGACGGCGTTCAGTAGAGGGGGGGGGGTGCTGAAACAATAGATGCAATAAAAGGGATTAACTGGTGTCGAAATTCTTGAAGTGCATACAGATTTTCTTGCCTGTGTGTGCAAATGTGTATGATGCAGTAATATACACACGTATTTTCTTCAAATTTTAAATTCGCTGCGTGGCGATGATCGAAGCTACGAAAAGGTATACCTGGGTATACGCACTTAAAGAATTTCTTCGTCGACAACAGTGCATCCCATTTACTACACTCAGCTGCCATATTTTTAAGAATACACACACACACACACATATATATATACGTATTTTCTTAAAATTTTGAGTAAAACTTGATAAGATTGCGTAGAACTTAATAATAAGACTAATTTGATATAAAAAATTATACTTTCTGTAAATTATTTATATAATAACATTTATTAAATTTTTATATAATAAATTTTATTTCATTACTATTTACATTATATCATGCATTCATTAAAATTAATTCAATAGTTATTAGAATACAACAAATATTTATTTAAATTTATGTTTAAAACAGAAACATACCTATTTAACACGAATGAATATTTTGTAATTTAGAGTAAACCATATACTTGAAACAAACAATTAAGTTGATTTGAATAGCGAACATATATTTATTACATTAAACTAAATAAATTATTGAAAAGTGATAAATAACGCTTGAATTTTACTAAACGGAACTACGTATACGTAAAAAATAAAGTTAAATAAATAAATATTTAAAAAACTATATATTTACTCAAATGTAACAAATATAATCAATTTTTGGGAAAGCTATTCAATATGAATAATTAAATAGCTTTATCAAAAGGTGCAATACATTTATTTGATTAGACCCAACGAGTAGTTAAAAATTAATAAACATTTTTTCGATTTTATTAAACGAAGCACAAAGATTTAAATATTAAATTTAAAGGAATGAATCTTTTAATAAAACTATTTATATGTTATAAGTAAATAATTTTTTCAAAAATAGAAAATATTTTTTTGATTTATATATATATTTTGTAGTTTTTACTATTTATTTATTACTTTTAATATTTAAATCTTTGTGTTTCCTTTAATAAAATTAAATAAATATTTATTAGATTTTACAACTGGCAGGGAATAATCAAATATATCTAATCCACCATTTGAGAAAACTAGTTCATTCTTTTGAGTAAATGGTTTTTTAAAAAATTGAATATATTTCTTGTATATATATATATATATATATATATATATATATATATATATATATATATATATATATATATATACTGAAAAAAAATCATTTCTAATATCAAGCTTATTTTTTCTCAACAGCAGAACACAAATATTGGGAATTAAATGAATATTTTTTTATTTTGGGGAAGTATATCCTCAAATCAATAGATTCAAATTTAATATCAGGAAAATAAATTCTTCGATTAATTAAATATCTCCTAGATTTTTGTCAAGATTTTCTAGAAAATGGCTAGCTGAAATTTGTAATTGAATAAATATTTTCTTATCTAAAGAAACTATTTTCTTCAAACGATAACTGAAAATTTTGAATAAAAAAATTTATATATTTGATTCAAGCCGACAAAATTAAGTGAATATATACTTGGATTAAGAATTTCAATATTTCACTCGAGAAATTGAATTTAAAATGAAGAATTCGATTCCTATCTTTAAAACAATAATTACTTGAAATACGTTTTTATTTTCAAAAACATGAAAATTCAAGTATGTTAAATGTTTAAAAGTAGTTCATTGATTCAAGGCATTATTTTCTTGACTTTAAAAATCAAAAGTTTAAACTAAGCGAATAATTTCTTGAATTCTCATAATTAATTTCTTTCGCTGAAAAGAACTTCGACCTAACCGGGATTCTATCCACAGACCTTTGGATTCGTAAGCTAACATCTTAAAGTCAAGAAAATAATGCTTTGAATCAATGAACTACTTGTAAACATTTAACATACTTGAATTTTCATGTTTTTGAAAATAAAAATGTATTTCAAGTAATTATAGTTTTAAAAATACGAATCGAGTTCTTCATTTTAAATTAAATTTCTTGAGTGAAGTATTGAAATTCTTAATCCAAGTATATATTCACTTAATTTTGTCGGCTTGAATCAATTATCTAAATTTTTTGATTACAAAATTTTCAGTTATTGGTTTAAGAAAATATTTTCACCCATTTTCTAGAAAATCTTGACAAAAATCTAGGAGATATTTAATTAATCCAAGAATTTATTTTCCTGATTTTAAATTTGAAATCATTGGTTCCAGATAATATTTTCTTTAGATAAGAAAATATTCATTTAATTTCCAATAGTTGTGTTCTGCTGTTGAGAAAATATAAGCTTTATGTTAGTACCTATCTACTTGGTTAAAGTTTATGCGATTACTTGGTTAAAGAAAATATTTACTTTTAATTTTAGCAGTATATAATTTTAATGAATTATTTCGAAAAATCTATTTCTTAAACTTAGAACATTTTTATTTAATTCATTCGATAATATTGTTCTTTTGATAGAATCAGAAAAATCTTTGACCACAGATTTAATCAATCTATAATTTAAGTATTTAGATTATTTGCAATTCTAGCTATTAGATTTTCTGAATTAAATGAATTACTTTTTTGTTTTATTATAATAACCTTCTGATTCAAAATTTTGTTTTCTTAGATTAAGAACATATTTATTTATATATGTATTGTATAACTCTGTTCTATATATACTGTATTCAAGTATATGATTACAAAATTTAAGAAATTCAGGTTTTTCATTTTAATTTTGATCAGCTTGTTTGAAAGAAATGTTTTCTAGAAAATGATAATGCTTATTTTTAGATTATGATGAGATAAATTTAAGTAATTAGAACATTATAATTAAATAAATATTTACTTGACTGAATTTTTGTTCATAAGAAAATCTTTTTTTTTTTTTTTTTTTTTATGTCATTTAACGTCGCTTTATTTATGCTTGCAATTATCGGTGCTAATCAGCGACGGAGGTCTACGATGTGTTTGTAAACAAAGCGCATGTAAATAATTACAGCGGTGCCTGTATCAATCGGCCGAGACCGGGATTTGAACTCGGATCACCGAGTTAGTAGTCCTTCGCTCTAGCGATCGAGCCATCGTAGGCCTCCATAAGAAAATCTATTTTCTTGGTTTAAGAAAATCATGTTTTTCCTGAAGGTAAGTTAATATTTCGATCGCCTTCTAATTTTGAATATGTATTCTATACGGTCAGGATTAAATGATAGGATATTTTTTACTGCAAATATCACAAAAAAAAAAAATAACAAAATGATGGCACCATTTTTTGCATGTATATCGGTAAACTGCCTGCTAGGCCTCGTACAACGTGCGTGCAGATGGACAGGTAATAAACAGTGAGAGCCGGTGAGAGAAAGAAACGAAACAGTATAGAGGACACTAGCGTACATGCAGGTACATGATATGGCAACACTCACCAACATCGAATAATCCACGTTAATCCCCTTGGATTTTTCTTTTCTCCCCTCCCCCTTTCGCTCGCACATTCCCATTCTCTCTCTCTCTCTCTCTCTCTCTCTCTCTCTCTCTCTCTCTTTCTCTGTCTTCTCCATACAAGGTAGTTATGTGTCACATATGATTATATAGGATTCTGATATGATACTCCAAAAATATAAAAAGCAATCAAATAATTTTTGGAAAAGTTTACAATCTATAATTAGCAGCTTTTTCGAGATCTATTGCATTCGTAAACATAAATCAATTGCTGACAATGGCCATGAATATTGTCTTAATTTTAAGTTAATTTTTTTAAAGCGTACATATATTTTGTTGCAACTCAATAATTTTAGTTCAATAGAGAAACATTATAAAATTAAATCAAATATACATTTTTTTAGTTCCAAGTAAAACGTATGTCATAGAAATAAGTCTATACTGAAAAAAATTTTATAGATTTAAATAAAGGGTTGATTTGTATACCATTAATTAACCATTTATTCAAAATAAGTAATTTATACATTTAAAATACTGAATGTTTAGTTAAACAGTAAATTTTTTTTTTATATATATGAGAACTGAGAATTTAAATAAAATATAACATTCAACTGTAGTATTTTAACTTATTAGACCGTCGTTTTCGTAATCTCCAACGATGTAAACGTACACTATATATTATATTGCAATAAATACTAACTATATTTACATATTTTTCTATCATTTTTATTGTAATATATATATTATATGTAATATATTTGTATTATACGAAACGCAATGGTAGTGAATGTTCAACACAAACAATCTGCCGTTCAAGCTTTAGGCATCCCGATCAGAATGTTAATTAAGGTTATTATTAGGACTGATTCCTAATAAATAGAGAGTGTTTAACTGTTTAATAAGGCAGTTAGTTACATGTACTCCTCAGCACTAAAAATCTTAATTTTAAAAATTACTTACACAACTAAAACATACTTTAAATTTATTTTATACAAAAGTATAGAATAAGGCCAGTATGGTGTATTAGAAATTCTAATCATTTAAAAATATTTTTAAGGTAACAAATATTTTTTGCTCTTTAAATAAACTCAACTATTCATTTCAAATACACGTTTATTTCGAAATTGCAGAATATTCGTTCCTATTAAAGCTGTATATTTTTGTTTCAATAGAATTTGAATGAATGTTTGTTTGGTTGCAATAAATATACTTTTATGAAATCGACTCATTTGCATTTGGAATTGATTTCAGTGTGTAGTACCATGTAAATAATATTGAGGCCTACGATGGCTCGATCGCTAGAGCGAAGGACTAGTAACTCGGTGATCCTAGTTCAAATCCCGGTCTCGGCCGATTGACACAAGCACCGCTGTAATAATTTACATGTGCTTTGTTTACAAACACATCGTAGACCTCCGTCGCTGATTAGCACCAATATTTGGAAGCATAAAAAGAGCGACGTTAAATAACATAGAAAAAAAAAAAAAAATGTAAATAATATTCTTTAAAAAATTGCGCGAGATGATAATGTAAATAGAAAGAATTAAAACTTGTAATATAAAAATATAATACATATGATGTTATATATTTAATTTACATAAACTGGAATTATTTATATATTTGCAACGTAACAAAGACTTTTGCTCTTTAAATAAACTTAACTATTCATTTCAAATACAGGGTTGTTTCGAAATTGCAGAATATTCGTTCCTATTAAGGCTGTATATTTTTGTTTCAATAGAATTCAAATGAATGTTTGTTGGATTGCAATAAATATACTTTTATGAAATTGACTCATTTGTAGCGCAACGCAAATTATGTTATTAGATAAGTAATATTATATTTATATAAAGTTGTAGTCTTATCGTACAGTTTATAAATTCCACGAAAAAACATATTTCTTATTCTATACATTTTTCTGTACCAAGAGTTGCCAAAAAAATATATTCAAACTAACGGAGGATATAGAATAGTCAATGAGAATATTACGGTGAAGTGCATTGTTGTTAATAAAAAACGTTTAAAGAAAAAATATATAGATTAAACAATATGTATTTTGATGAGGTTTTGAACTTTTAGTTCCATCATTTAATGGAATTTTTTGTATTTCACGAGATAAGTTAGAAAAACAATATTTTCACTGAGTATTAATGTGATTTATTATAAAATTGAAAATATCACCAATTTTTACTACCATATATATAATCAGAATCCTAAAAACGTATATATAAAAATTTTAATAAAAATCGCGTTAGTCGACTACTTGAAAAATTTGGTAGCTCTTTGCTATTAGAGATTTTCTCAGCTTTGATGTTTGCCAGTTTTCCTTAAAGTTGCCGTAGGTTTCAAAACTTCAAGCTGCTTGCTAGCTGCTGCGAGACTATATATATATATATATATATATATATATATATATATATATACATATATATATATATTTATACATGTAGCAATAAAATTTCTTTTTGGTCAGTATAAGCTACTCATTTTTTATTGCACCCCCCGCTGACAGCCTATTGTCTCGACAAGCTTTTCCTCTGCACGCGCCAAAGACAGTCGTCTCCCCCTCGATCGCACCATCGCACGAGCTCGAAAAACAACATCTGGAATATCGCACGAAACGGCCAGTACCTCGCTTTGGCCGCCAGAGGCCCTCGTTTTCAGTCGAAAATTTTTACTGCAGTCTGGCCCATAAACGTCGGCGATCTCCCCTTATTATCTCTCCTAACTACGCTGACCTTAGAGACGTTCGACATAATTCAAGATGCCATCTATTGGCCACTCGTGAAACTTACCGCCAAGACCGTTAACTGCGTTCTTAATTTATTAATGAAAGTAAAACGATTTTCAATAACAATCATGGCCTTTGTCCTTCCGAAGGTAATATAGAATATATATTTTGAATTTCAGAGCAATCAGTTTAGTAGTTTTTTTGTTTCACGTGTACAAACAAAAACACGCTTTGTCTTTATACATTAGTATGATATGATATGATAACCAGATCTCTATTCAAATAATTGAGATTTTATGTTACCATATTATTAAAATTATCATAATGGTTTATTTACAATTGAGTTCATTAGTACGAGAAATCAACATATAAAGTATTAAGCTCTAACAGTTAAATTATTTGAACATATGTTAGAAATTTAATTAATATATGCTTTTAATAGTTAATATTATAATGAAGTATTAAAATGTAATCCTGTATCATACTTTCAAGTGAGTGTTTCTAAATAAGAGTAAGTCTACAAACAGCAAGGATGAAGTTAACATATATAGTATTACATCTTTAAACTGTGAAATCTGTTCATCGGCTACGTTTGGCTCTCTATTTAAGTTTTATCTAGGTAACTGTTTATGCTGGATGTATCCATATTGTGTATCCCTGCAATATATATTACATCAATAATCTACCTTCCAGAAGTAAACTGCGCGTTCTTCAAAGAAACATGTTATAAGTAAAGTATTTTTCTTATAAACATTTATTTAAAACCAATATTAGAAAAAATTCAATTTCCCTAGTGAATGTTACAGGTGTAAAACGAATGAAGATAAAAAGTCAAAACTATTCCAGATTTTAATTGTTTATTAATTAGAATTACGTATTATTCTGAAAACATATATACATTTGTACATATATTTTGTATCTTGAGGTACTTGTATGACATTTTAAATACATATTTCACAATATCATTTGCTAATTGATACGATCATTCGATCGCGCTACGATTAATCATACCATCATTAATTAATTTTATATTTCTTTTTATAATACAATTTTAAAATTCTAAAATTATGAGAGCATCAAACAGTTGTATGAAATTATCGCTCAAATATAAAAAAAAAATTCTGTTCTTTATTTTCTTTTTTATATGAATAAAGTGCTGTTTCAAAAAAATATGTAAACTATCAAATATTTTGAAGAAAAAAAATTGTAATTGTGGGAAATTTATTATCTTAGATATATATTTTTATGTTTCATATCTATAAAAACTAATTTTTATTTTAATTTTCTCTCAAGGTTTTGTTATGAAAAACTTCGAACATTTCACTACGTAAAATTCAAGTAAAAATAGAAAAATAATTCACCTCAGCTTATCTGTAGACTAGTTTTCTCTTCACAGACTTTGAAATATTCATGTCATCAAAGAATATATAATCTATGTCATTGGAAATTCTGAAAAAATGACATCTATGATGATTAGATACGCACATTTATTAAGTAGAAAAATAATTTATGGCAAATAATAAATTCTATTAAGAATTCTTTACCATTATATTGATAAAAAAAGTAATGTATGGAAATTCACTTCACGTAAAAACTTTCGTCATATGTAATAAGCAAAAAATAGGCGTCATATTCATCAAAGACATTATATTTCCAGAATTCAGCATGAAGCTGGCTGCTCAGAGTAACATTTGTATATAAATTTCCTTCAAAGTTGAAAATCACAGGCGCCACCTGTAAATTGAAAATATGCACTGTGGCACGCCCGGACACGCCTCCATTGCCCACCGTCCTTTTCCTCTTATATTCCAATTTTCACTATTTTGTATCATATTTTTATTCAGAGTTGAAAATGTTTATTATATTCCGACTTTCCTTACTGAATTACAAAAGATCATTTATAGTAAGTAAATAATAACAACAACACTAATAATAATAATAATAATAATAATAATAATAATAATAATAATAATAATAATATTGATAATGATGATGATGATGATAATAATAATACAAATTCTCCTGATTTGAAAACTATTAAAAAGATTTTGAAATTTCATTCCTTTAAGTTATGTCTAGGATTTATACAATACTATAATGCAAAACCCTAAGAATTTTGGGTAATTTTATTTTATTGATTCATTAGAAAAATTAAATCGTTATAAACAAATAAAATTATATCAATAATTATATACAATTATATAATTGTAATATTGTTTATTCTCACTTTAGTGGTTATCACTTTATAATCGTTCTATTAAATAGATGCACAACTATTTGAAACAAATATCCGAAATCATGGAAGTTCTAAATATCAAATCAAAAAGTATTGAAAAAATAACAAATGATTCATTTGATACACTAGAAAGCGCGTCTTCGTAATTTGTATTCAATATTTTTTTAAAATAGTTTTCACTAGTGCAATTGAGACGTTTCGATAATCCGAGCGAAAATTTGTGATTCAAATAAATATTAGGTTTTCCGCTGTTCATGAAATATTAAATTAAAATAACCATGTATTCAAAATAATAGTTTAGATCATATTTATTTAAATCAGCTCATGTTTTTCTCAGTGTACTTTTGGAGCCCGTGTATAAAAGTACGATATATATTAAAAATCATCGTTCACGCCGAACTGAAAAACAAGAATTTATTTAGCAGACGCAGAGTATGGTTTATTGACGAGACTACACCTAATATCATACGTTCTTCTTAGTTATTACATTACATACGTTACTCTTTCATATAATCATAGATATCCTAACTATCGTTTCAATATTGCTTCATTTATCAGGTATATTTTACGTAAAACCTAAAATGTTACGTACGTTAACGTAAAACGTTAACGTACCAATTCATTTCTATTTTCTCTTTATATTATTACACGAAACCTTGTATTTACTAATTCTTTTTCATATATTATTTTCAGTAACCCATGCATTTATACCATTTATTTATTTATATTATTTTATTTATTATTAGTACAATTCAATGCCCAAATCGGAATGCTTATTGTTTAATGGCCGGAAATACTTTAGTCTATAATCTTAGTGGTTTGAATATCAATCCTTAAAAATTTATGAAAAAGTTGAGACGAAATTTACATATGTATATAAACACAATAAAAGTTACTATTTTATTCACCTGTTCTAATTAAGGCAATTCTATAGAATGCACATAAGTTTAAGGATTGATCCAAAGGTTGACTCGAACTAGTCAAATAGGCACAGCTCTATTTTATGATTTGGCTTTATATTTATTGCTTGTTAAAATTATCGCATTCAAAGAATGATATAGAATATTAATTACAAGTGATTTAGGTTTTAATTATTTTTAAGCAGTTTTCTTAGAGTTTAATTAAGCATAAAAGCATTTGTTTTGTGAATGTTAGAAATAAGTAAGTAAAACAAAGCTAAATTACAATTTCAATATTTTAACAAAAATTTAAAAAATGTTTTATTGGATGCTTATAGATGTATTTTGACTGTCAAATTGAAAATTCATAAAAATAGTTACTCTGTCTAAAATATATGGTTTCCCCTGTAATACATAGAGTAATAATAGAGTAATACCAAAGAGTAATAAAATTTAAAATTCAAATAATACTGAATGTGCGCATTTTCAAGATAAAAGTTAAGAAAATGTAAAAGGAAAATGTTAAAAATAAAAGATGCAAATAACTATAGTAAATAAATTCATAATTGCACTAACTCGATTAAAAAATGATTTAAGCTAGATTGGAGACATAGTGAGGATAAACTAAATTTAAATAACATTGATTATTAAATCTGCAAATTTTAATTTTAATAAATATATGAAATTTATTAGAGAATATATAAAATTGTGATACATGGAACAAAATATTTATAAATGAACTATA
The DNA here is from genome assembly GCA_018907035.1 of Sycobia sp. Sy_11. NCBI lineage: Eukaryota > Metazoa > Arthropoda > Insecta > Hymenoptera > Epichrysomallidae > Sycobia > Sycobia sp. Sy_11. The sequence goes on along the minus strand of JACCIC010000162.1, from coordinate 1,294,946 downwards.
AAATCGAAAAAATTTACGATAAGTATAATTTGATTTATTGAATGATTTTAGAAGTATGCATATGAAAGAGTTAAGTAATAAATAATATATTATTGACACAAAAAAATCAAAGGAAAATGGTTTTGTTTTCCTACTAAATGGATGAGGATATTATATTAAGATGCAGATTAAATTGTACGTTTTTTGAAGTTTTAATAAATTTATATGCTTAGGTTTAGTGAGAAATTATTCATTTGAAAGAAAAAAATTGTAACCAGATTCACATAAATTCTTGACCTAGAATTATGAAGCATTAAAAGATATCAATAAAAATAATCTAGAATTTACAGCACTTTTAGTGGTTTCAGTTTAGTACTAGTTCACTGGTGTTTAGATATTGTCAATAGATATTGACAGAAGGTAATACATACATAAATTGTATTTGCATCTTTAATAGTGAAACAGCCGAAGATAGGTTTCAATATAAATAAAAACTTTTACCATGCATGTAGCAGTTTTGAAGAGATACTAAATAAAACCTATTAGAAATGAGTAAAATAAAGTATACGCATGCAATATTTGTCAGGTACGTTTTGTAATAAGATATATGTAAATTGACTATAAAAATAAAAGGACCATTATATAATTAGCATTACACGATGTTTTATATTTAGTTTACAATTATTAATAGTAAAAAGCAAACTAGGTTAGGTCAAATTAACAGCTAACCGATATCTATTTGCTAAATCTTTAATGCTTTATGTTTCATTTTAATGTTGATAGTAAACATTTAAATATTATGAAAAAAAGGTCTTATATTTCAACAAAAAACGTTGTAAACTAATGTTGCAATTGTATAAATGATCCAATGAACTGTTCTTTTAGGCATTGATAAGTCTCGAAGCGTGTAAATAATAAAAAGAAACATTAAAAATTGATTTTTATTTTAATAAATAAAATATATTTGTAGAGCAAATTTACATGCGTTCTAATGATTATTGCGTTAGACGTGCATTGAGTGTTGAAAAAATAATTAATTGCACGCGCATACGCCATTTATTTGCATGATTGTATGTGCATGACGCTCCAAGCGCAGCTATCTATATGTATAAGTTCTCACGTCTACGCAGATTAAATTTAGATATAGTTCGATCACCTATCGGTATAAACGCTTGCTTTTGATTATCGTCCTTTTATAGTTACACTTAATAATGATACATATTTAATTAATTATATTTACTCCGTAATTTATCCTCACATACCTCCAACAGTTATTATTTGATATTTCAATATTTCATTTACAAATTATATACTTTTATCAAACATCACAGCAAAAAAACTTAATAATAACTTAACATTCAAATGTGTACGCTTATTGCGAATGCTTTAGAACGCGAATGTAGGTAAGTCACTCGCTCATATGGAGATCTCTTTTATGTCTTTACAGGTGGAATTTTGGGTGCACGATTTACTTGTGCTTTCTTCTTGTGCGTTTCAAGGTGTTTCATCATATGGTCCTTACGTATGAATCCCTTACCACAATCAGAACAGGCATAAGGTTTGTCACCACTGTGCAAGCACATGTGTCGCCTAAGGTCTGTCTTGTGATTGAATTGTTTCGGACATACCTCACATTTGTAAGGCTTATCACCCGCATGCTTTTGCAAATGCTCGTTGTGTAGATATTCGTGAGGAAAACGTTTACCACACTGATTGCATTTAAAAGGTTTGTCACCCGAGTGAAAACTTTTATTATGCTGAGTCAGGTAACAAGCCTTGTTGAACACCTTGTCGCATTTGATGCATTTATGTAATCCATTGTGTGATATGTAATGGGCACCAGTATTAGTACTAGTCACTTGATGTTCTTTCGTTACGTTGCTGTTACTATTCTCCTTGTCCATTTTCCTGCTGGAAACGTTACCGTATAGTCCCTCTTTCATCAAGTTTGGTAGATTATTATTAGTCTCGAGAGGCACTGGTTGCAGGTGTGGATTGTTTTCCTGAAGCAATGCATATGAACTGATATTGACCGGAGTTTCTCTGGAGGGCATCTCCATAGCACTTATGGTATTGTATCGCGACGGTGAAGGCCGATATATATTATAATTAGATTCTGATGACTCCAGCGATTTGTCTTGAGGCACATTTTCCTCAGGATTAAGCCCCCCCACGTTAATGGTCTGAGATTGACCCTGGCCTGTCAAAAATCCACTGACTCCATTAAAGTTACGCAGCAGTTGATGCTGTTGGTGATTGCCAAATGCGCTGAATACGGATAACATGTCTTGTTGACGGCTCTGCTGAATTGTCGTTGATATGGCGTGCATATCAGAATTACCAGTAGTTGTTGGCTTGCTGGTAATAGACTCCAGTAGACCCGGGTTGTTGGTAATAGCTGTAACGTGGGGGGGCAAAGCGTTTGGGTACGGCTGATGAGGCATCATAGTACCCCCCATTATGGGACCCACCGTGGGCGAAACCATCGACACCGGGACCGCTCCCGTTGTTATTGGCGAAGGCGAGTTCATGTGTTGATTGACCGAGGCTATTGGCGAAGGCGAATTCATTTGCAGTTGGCGCAGCGATATGGGAGACGTGCGGGAATTCGTGGGATGGTGACCCGATGCCCCGATTTGCGAGGGAGAACCCATTGGTAGATGGGGGTGGTGGAGCTGCTGCGATGATTGTTGTCCCAATTGGTGTGATAGGGAATCCATTTGTTGGTGCACGTGCAACTGGGACTGTACCTGGTGTTGTGCCATTTGGGATGATCCCGGAGCACCGAGAAATACAAGATTGGACGCCAACATGATCGTTGAAGACTGCTGCCGAGCCTGCAACTGTTGATGATGCTGTAAGAGCTTCTGGTCCAATGACGCTTGGACTGATGTAGACTCGCTGCTGTTGCTGCTGGAGTTGCTGTTGGTGTTGCTGGATATGGTTGTGGTGATGGACGTGTGTAGCAGGCCCCTCGTTGCCTCTCCCGAGGGACCTGCCATCAAGTTTGGGGAACTACTAGAGGATGTTAATTCTGGCGAGGTTCGACTGGTCATAGTACTTCTTGCATTGGAATCACGGCTAGGATGGTGATGCGCACTAATTGGCAAATTAGCTGGATCAGGTTGGTTGCTTTGTTTCACCGCATTTTTGTGCAGAGTAGTGTTGTAATGCCTTTTGAGATGACCCGAACTAGTAAACCACTTGTTGCATGCTGTACAATTATAAGTCTTTGGCCTACGCGCCTCGTTACTTTTCCAAGACTGATTACCAAGTGGAGGAGGCTTAGGATTTTGTTGTATCAAGCCGCTAGGTAAAGAGTGACCTGGTATCTGTTGAGTACTTGTAATAATAGACGAACTGGGGTGTCGTGCTGATTCACCTGATACCATGTGCTGTTGATTGCGCAGAAATTGATTTTGTTGTTCTTGAATCGGCGAAACGTGACTGACTGACCCCATTGGCGAAATACCTGTGTGATACTCGTGTGTTTGCGATCCGGGTGTCCAACTAAGCAAAGAACTAACAGAATGCGAAGCACTACGCGATGAGTGCTGTTGCATCGCTTGATGTTGTAGATGCATTTGCATTTCTTGTTGATGATGTTGAATTCTAATGAAATCTTCTTCACATCTATCAAATAAAAAAGATTCATTAAATTTTAACGAAAAATTCGATTGAAAGCAAAAGTTTTTATAAATAATTAACTATTGTTCTACATTATTGTAAGCAAATAAATGAAAAATTGTTGTAATATATTTTATTATAATGCTAACAATATATTTTAGTACAAATGCTATATAGGTTATACATATAAATAGTATATTTGTTTTTCTTACTAATATATAATTTACAACTTCATGCATTAAATTATACAAATTGATCATGAAAACCAAAACCAAAACAATAGAATATGGAAAAATGTATTCTTTTGTTTGATAATTCTTCTTTTATTAATGAAAGATTTTATATTATAGAACTTATGTAACAATAGAATAGACAATACTTTACTCAAATATAACGAAGAAAATAATACTTGAATTATTAGAATTCGTATTGATGAAAATGGAAATAGGTTGAGTAATATACCGATACGGTATGCTTGCCGCTTGTTTATATAAAAATATTGTCAATAAAGTAAGTAGATTATTATTATCATTTACTAATAGTAGATTATGTAACTATGTAACTAAATTTGCATTTACTGAATATCACTACAAACGTATGTTCTGTATACTAATTTTCAATACGAAACAAGACTCGCTTTGACGACCCTAAGATAAAATACGTTTATTTCTCAATATTTATGTAAGCGTTTGATTATTTATAAATATAGATTCGAGATAAAATTAAGTTCTGTGCGCTGACGACTTCACTTCACGCATTTAGAAGAAATAAGTCATTAGCCCATTCGGCCTATAAAAATTACCATTAAAAATCACATGATTTGAATTTTTTTAGAAATGATTTCTGAAGATCGAGTAAATTGAACAGCAAGTATGTGAACCAATTTTTTGACATAACTTTTTTTGCAGATGAAGGTAGAAGTGAAAATTTTGAAATTTGACAAAAAAAATAGAATATAACGGTAACAAAACATCGGACGAGAAAATGACAATAGAATATTTTAATTTATAATTAAATTTTACAAAAAATAAAGCATTCCCGAAACTTGTTAAAATGTAAAACTGTGTTTTTCGTTTAAACATTTAAAATAAAGTAAATATAAGTGTATTTCGTTGTAAAGTTGTAAATCGATAGTTTTCGCTATGTCAAACAAAGATCTTTGATTCAGTTTCCCTCCGCCTAATAGTTTTCTAATTCCAAAATTGAATTTTTACGCATAATTATTCTAAACAATATCTCATCAACAACGATTCGTTTTTCCAACCTGCACCCTTTATAAATTTTTGCGTGTTAATTAAAAATTTGATTTAATATTTAAAAATTAATAAAACTTACACACTTTTTATCAGAGTTAATAGTTAATTTAAATATCTTGAATTAGAAACTTTCTTGAACACAATATCTTAACTGTATTCAGCAATACGAATAAATAAAGTTTATTGAAAAATGCAAGCGAACTATATAAGAGAGAAGCATGAGATAAATCCAACGAGGTTTGAAAGAAAATAATATTTAAAAAGTAGACCAGTTTTTTGAGTTTAAAAGGCTTATACTGTTTTCAACTTGTTGCATTAAGCATATAAAATTAAAAAAAAATGTTTTTTAGAAAAACTGTCTTTGAAATATTTAATTATAATCAGCTAAAAATATTAAAATTTAATATCAAAAATCACAAAGAATATTGTTAATATTTTAGAATTTCAAGTTCATAACCGCTTTTGTCTTGATTTACTATACCAATGGAAAATCACAATCGGTACATGGAAATTCCAGAAAATGTAAATTTTTCTACAGAAAGGAATTGGAAGAACTCGATCGCTGCTATATCTAGTTTTCATATTTTCAAATACTTCCGTCTCGCCAAATGTTCATCAAAAGCTCCCGAAATCTGGCAACTTTGGCGGTCCAAACAGCCGCGCGTGATAACGTTGTCAAAAAAGAACTGTTTAAGAGTTTAATTTAAAAAAACTATTAATGTATTTAAAAAATACATCAGTTGTTCTCATTTTTAAATGTTCAATCAATTTGTTGATTAAGTCGAAAATTACGAAAAATTCTAGGTTCCAAATTGAATAAAGTAAATTTTTTCATAAGATCATATTTCTAATGATTATAAACGTATTTTAAAAATTTTTTATATATGTTAAGATGAAAACTACCAAACGGAAGGAAAACGGATCAAGAACCTATTTTAAGCATATTGAATGCTAATTTACAGCTTTACAACAAAATATATTTATGCTATTTGTGAACAAAAAACATATGTTTACGTTTTCATCTATTTTGCATTATAAATATAAACTTTTAAATCTCAGGAATGCTTAATTTTTATGCAAACTTTGATTCTAATAAATGCTCGTCATTTTCTCGTCCAGTGTTTCCAATATAATTCACATTTTCTGAATAAAACTCCGTAATTTTTTGTTTCAATCTTCATTCCCAAAAATATTTATGACGAAACATATGGTTCTCAAACTCACTGTTCATATACAATCTATTCAATCTACATCTGCTCCTGCTGAATCATTTTTGGAGAGACAACGGATATATCAAAACATTTGATTTTATAAGGATAGTTTTTATAAAACTAGAAGGGTTATTTCTAGGCATATTTTTTTCAGCTAATATAGTTTTATTTTAGATTAGTCTACGGGGTGATTTTTAATAAGGACAGCCTGACTGTCATTATATATATATATATATATATATATATATATATATATATATATATATATGTATTGATATTATTATGTATTAATTTTATTTTATTTAATAGGGCTGTAAGACGAATAGAAATATTTATTAATTTATTTTCTAAGCATATTATAAACATGCGCGATAATTCGAGTTTCGGTTTTTGGAATTTGCTATTTGTGTACGGCAGAATAGAATAGGTTTTTAAAATATTAGAAAAAGTATGTTTAAAATATTCTAAAGTTTAGTTTTTATACTTTTCTTAAATATAATATTTAGGAAAAGTTTAGTTAGTTTAGTTTAGTATAAAATATTTAGTTCAATTTAGTCCCTGATGAGGAGCCGTAGCGAGCTCGAAACGTTGGACTACATTTTCAATTAGCTAAGGGTGGTGGGGACAATCAGACTGAACTTTACTAACAAAAAAAATTTTTTCAGCTAATATTTTATTTTCAGATTAGTCTACGGGGGTGATTGTAAATAAGGACAGTCTGACTGTCATTATAATTTTTAATTTTTTATTTTTATTTTTGTTTTTATTATTTTTGTGTATTGATGTATTAATTTTATGTAGATGTGTATTGATGTTGTTACGTATTGTTTTTGATTAATTTGATTGGATTGTAAGACCAATGAAAAAATATTTATTAATTTAAATAAAATTTATATTCTCTTTAATTATTTACCGCCAATGCATCAATGGCGTGTTTATAAAAATCCAAAAATTATGTAGAAAAATATTGTAAATAAAACATTGAATAAATAAAATCAGATAAAATTAATATTCTTCAGAAAAATTAATATTAATATGTATATAACTGTACATTGTTATCACAGAAACATTACTGAATATTAATTTAACTAGAATATATTTTTTATTTATTTTGTTATAGTCATTGATTAAATTATGTATACATCTAGGAAAATATTATATTTTGACATGTATGCCATCTTCATTAGTTCAGTGAACAAATGAGAAGATTTTCAAATTCGAGACGAAATAAATGTTTTGAATTTTTGATTCAGTGTAGATTCTGTATACTAGCGTTATTGTTTCGTTAGCGTTTTCGCGGTATACGACAATCGATAAAATATACTACAATCGGCTTCAATAATGCTTAAATAATATATTAATAAAGATTCGACAAGGTATTAACAAGACTTTGATTACCAAGGTGTTTTGTATCGATATAGAAGTTAATTAATACCAAACCAACCTGTGAGTCTGTACTTTGTGAGAGTCAAGATCGAGAATCTCAGCCTGTTCTTCGGGTTCTTGCTTAATTTCGGTCTTGACCATGGCACTTCTGCCGCCACTGAAATCGGGTGCAACATAGCCCGGCTGCGGGGGGTGTTGCTGCTGCTGTTGTTGTTGGCTTAGCGGCGGTCTATGCGGCGACGACGTGTGCATCGACTGCTGTTGCGCCTGCGCTTGATTCGCTGACGACTGCGTAACCTGCTGCTGCTGCGGGCTACCGGTGACCAACTGTTGATAGTGCGGTGGCTGTTGCGATTGAGTCGAAGGGGGTGGAGGCGCTGGGTACAAGCTCGCGCTAGGTGACCTCGAGTGACTTGAGGACACGTGCTCGGCCAGCTGACTGGTGTCCTCGTAGACGGCACCGCACTTCTCGCATTGCAAGGAACTTTGTGGACTAGTGGAAGTGACGGAGCTGGTTTGGTCCCCAAAGTGCTGTGGATGGTGTTGCTGTTGATGATGGTGGTGGTATGGGTGATACCTGTCGTAGCCAGATTGCTGCTGTTGCTGGTGCTGATGCATACGCGAAGGCTGAACCTCGTCCGCCCTGTCGGGAGAGTAATGGTGGGGCAGTATGTACGATTGCTCGTTATGGACAAAGTACTGAGTTTCACTAAACATCGGCGAAGTGTATTGCGGGTTAAAAGTCTGCTGCTGCTGCTGTTGAGGTCGCGAGACAATAGAACTCGAAGTTGGGTCCCCCGAGGACGGACGCGAGGATGCCTCGGCGCTCGAGTCTGCAGGCGCACTGACGCTCTCGCGCTTAACGTGGCAGCCACTATTGTTGTTACCGGCCTTGCTGTTGTTGTTGTTACTCTCTTCGGGCTGACCAATCTGACTGGTCCATTGACTCAACAGGTTCTCATGGTGGTAGCGCAGGTGTACTTCCAGACTGTTGCTGCTATCGAAGTTCATGCCACAGTCTTTACAACAGAACTTGTCGCTGGCATTTCCAATGCCACCAATATACTGCTGTTGCTGATGTTGGTGCTCATGCTGCTGTTGTTCGACAACGCTCGTCATTTCACTCATAATAATTTATAGTTGTTCTTTGTCTACCAAGATTCAACTGATATCAGTGATCAATCGTGTATTCAATGACGCCTTGATCATACCATTCTCGTGCTTGATTTTATTTATTTAACCGAAAGAAGAATCAAACAGAAAATAAAATTGTCATTTATATGCGTTCTACATTTATCATGAATGTGTGTTTATTTTGTCCGACGTTCTGAGCACGCGCGATATCGAACTGTACCCGATGATTGTCGAGCGTGCGCGTTCACTAGCTGATTTGAAATCGCTTTTCATCGTGATTCTCCTTTCAATTTTCCAACTTCAAAAACCACACACATGCACGTACACACAGACTGGTATATTCAGGACTTCGGACTTTTTAAAGAAAAATATTAGCATCAAAAATAAAAATGGAAACAAAATTAATAAGACAAGGGTTTTGACCGGCGAGTCACATGTTACCGAAATTATTTTAGTTGCATCAAAGGAGTATAATAATGATATAAATTATAGAAATTGTATATGAACGAGGTTTAGTTACACTTTGTTGTAGATTTCTCGATTTGTCGCGAATAAATAATAACGCTACTTGAAAAAAAATCCTTGTCAACACTTCCTACTTCTTCTTCGACCAACTTGAACATCCTTCCAAAGTACACCTGCCGTTTGTTTTCCTCGTATATCCATAGAGGCTTCAAATTTGGTAGTAAGTTTAAAATTAAACTCAACTAATTTATCAAAGTAGTCTAAAGATTATCGTTGTAATCTTTACCACAATCCATTGTCCCCGTAAAATTGCACTGTGGTAACAATGGTTTTTGTTCACCATTACCGGCAGCTAACGATTCGTATTTTTGTGTTTAATTATATATGCAAAAAAAGAAAAAGATATATAGATGAGTTTGTATAAGTATTACGAAGAATTGTATATTTGTAACAAAGTCGAATTCGACATTTACGCGCGGTACACTATTCGATAGATACGTGTCGCATGGCCGACGTTACTGTTCTGTCTGTTGGAATTCCACTATTCAGTTCCACTCCTTCGGTATTTGGCTCCGTGCTCACGGTTCCCAGAGCCCCAGAGGCGAGAGAGAACAAACTGATCAGGCCTTAGATTCGCTTTCTCTTTCCCCCTCGCGCTATCTGCCTAAGGAGATGCTTCTCCACTGCCCCCTCCCGGCAATCACGACGGAACCACCCCTCCTTGGCCCCTCTTTCAGCAGAGGCTTTCTGTCCTCCTCCTTCTTTTCTCCCCTTCGCGCGTACTGCTCTCTCTTTCTCTTTCTCTCTCTCCCTCTGTCCAGTGCGCTCCCTGCGTGGAAGCTGCGTGTATTACACACACACACAAGCGCGCGCGCGCGTATGCACACACAGGCATGCTCTCATATGATGTACTATCCCAACTTATATACCAAGAATACCGAGACTGGATCTGCTATACGTAGTGTCGGGTAGTATAGCGTTATCCCCCTCCTCGACTCGCATGTTGCTTTGTTAATCCTGCGCCCCACCAAGGACTACCTCGAGATGCCAAGAACTCTATATAGAGGCAGCCAACCAAATTTCAGACGTTCATCTCTCTCACTCTAACAACTTGTATATATGCCTACCTAAGCTGGCATTGCTCGCATCTCCTCGTTTCCTTCTCTTTCTCGAACACTACAATCTCCACCCGCCTCTCTTAGTTAGTCAGTCATTCTCTTTACTCTCTCACACACACTCTCTCTCTCTCTCTCTCTATCTATGTGTCCCGCCCCATAATTTTCTCTCTTTCTCTTTCTCTCTCGCATGCATCTTTTCCTCTATGACACGCACCCCGTTGCCGATATGTAGGTTCTTCTCGAATTTCATATTCCTTTTATTCTTCTATCCCGTTTCCTTCCCACACACATATGTGCGCGAACATGCACACGCACACGCATAAACGTCTTTTTCCTGAACTTGCATTGGTATAATCCAACCAGATCCTACATCTCGTCCAGCTCCTTCATAGCTTCATCTTTCAAACATGGGCTCGCGAAGTGGATCCTGTATTACATATAGATGGCCGATTCTCTAATTTCATTGCTCTATATGCTTCTTTTACGTATAATTCGTATACATTAAAAATCTGTGAAACACGTATGATGGTCTTCGTAGATTCAGATATAGAAATAGTAATATATAAAATATTTGAAATATATGCACTATACTGTGCTGGAGCTTGTTTTGCGCAAAACCCCTATGTAATACCATATAATACAACAGATAAATTATAATAACTCGTTAAGACCCTGATATTGCTTAATTTTACCTAGTCTTATATAAATACGATCTGTTTTATTCAATCGATACTGGACATGTTTGAGTCTAAAGAAGTCAATTTTGCTTTCCATAAAAAAGCAAATATTTTTATTCTTGCCTCACTCTCATACTCGTCTATTATATCATGAGAATAAGTTAGAGCAGGGCAAAGGAAAAGGAGCGAGAGAGGGGGGGGGGAAAGGAACACCAGGAGAAATCGAAGGTGGATGCGACACTGTAATATATATAGATATATATATATATATATATATATATATATATATATAGATATATATATATATATATATATATATATATATAGATATATATATATATATATATATATATATATATATATATATATATATATATATATATTAGATATATATATTAGACACTATAATATATACATATATATATTTATATATATTAGAGCGCTGAGAGCTGCGCTCGCTTGATCGACTGGGCGAACGAATTAGGTATGTAATTAATCGCAAAACCCCATCAAATTCAGATAAGCCAAGAAAAGTAGCATATATTTGACACATTGTCTATCTTGCATTATCTATTGTTATTCTCGAAGAAAAACTGATATACGATAAAGGTCCAGTCAATAAAGGTTGGAAATTGAAACATGCTGCATTTTTAATATTTTATGTTTTCGATCCTCATGAATTCGAAGTTCAAGATGTATTCCACCTGCAACATGTACTACGGGGTTCGTTTGACAACAAACGACGTGTTTCACATATTTCTCGGTAACTAAAAATCATATAGAAGTAAAAGGTTAAAATAAAAGTTATTAATCGTAAAATGTTACATCGATTTTCACTTTGTTTCATAAATTTATATCCATTGAAACCCCTGTTTTATTTATAAGATAAATTAAAGTTTTATATTCACACTCTCTCAAGCAAACACGAATAGAGTGCGGAAGGGTACTGCTACTGCGGCTACGCCTATGCCGCTCTATACGTGCGTATAAATGAGTGCGGGGTTCAAGCATGGATTTATTGCGGTAGAAAAAACCTTGAAAACCCCGAACGTTTTTACAGCAGCGTTTTTATTGCTTTCCCTTAGAGAACTCCAGTCCGCTGCTCTTCTGACCTGCTTGCGCGCGGGTCGTCGGGTTTGGAAGTAAAATTTAGAAAACAGACACGTTGGAGCAAGTTGTGTAGTTTTCTACAGTTTCTAAATTTTATTTCTCGAATCCTTATGTTATATGAAAGTACATGACATCTCAATAAGCACTAGGTGCAATTCTCGTATCCAATCACAAACTTTATATTGTGTTTGCCGATAAATTAAAAAAATTAAAAGTTGTACATAAAAATTATTTATTATTTTAACAAATTACAACATTTTAGTTATTATTCATTATTAAAAAAAAATTAATTATTAAGTTTTTCGGATAAACTTCAGAAAACCACCAAGCCTCGATTTTGATGTAAATTTATATACTTATGGTTCGTGAGCTTCTGATTACGAATATGATCGTAGTGGCAGAAATTTAATTTTCATTACGAAATCTATAACCGTGTAGAAATTTAGTTTAGAGTCCTCTACGGATCGAATTAGTAATTCCTATTTATGATTGAGATCTAGCAAGGAAATCTTAATAAATTTTATTGTCTGTATGTCCCATACTATTCAGGATATTAATGGGAATATCCATCTAAATCCTAACATGTAAGACTAATTAATATCTAAAGAATTCTAAATCTATTTAAAACATTTTTATTTGAACTCGAAATTTTATTTCATTCTGTCTTGCCAACAACCGAAATATGAAGTAGAATTAGTATGTAGAAAATTAAAATATGCAAAATATATTTAATTCAAGTAAAAATGAATTTAAATTAATTACGTACACATTTACGTTGTTTCCAATAAATAATTGTATTCTATTTTGGAAATATATATTTAAAATAAAAATGTTAATAATTTACATTATTTTTCAGTTTTTTAATTTTTTACATTATTTTATTTATTATATTATACTAATTTTTGAAGATTTTTTTTTTGTTTTTTTTTCTTTTGTTTACATATACATATCCTCGCAGAAATGCTAATCATTTTTAAGCTATAAACAAGGTATTTTGTTATGAAGAAATTTAGTAGCAAGGTATTTAACTTCGGCAGTAATGTAGCTTAACATGTAACATTTTTTTTCGGTCATTTTGACTGATTTATAGATACATTTTCTAAATATATTTTTTAGGTATTTAAAGCCCATAACAGTTGGTTTCGCATCAATGTATTTTTGGTTATGATTCAAATTTATCTTAAAACAAGATTAAGCTAGACATAATATATAGCCTGACAAAAAATTAATATCATTGTTATGCATTATTATATATAAATCCATTGACGTTGATAGTTCTTTTAATTAATAAATTGTAAATTTATATAGAGTTCCTAATTTTTAAATTAAATTATTTTATACGCCAGCTATAATTTATATATATATATATATATATATATATATATATATATATATATATAATACATATTAAAAGCATCAATAATAGTTTACACATTCGCATACAATATTATACAGTACGAACTACGAAGTCTTAATCGAGCTTATATATTTCAGTCCAGTCACCAACATGCAGTGTCTACACTATCCATAAATTAAAATTTTTATATAAACTCAACTTCACATAGGTTTTAAAAAAATTTCAAAAGTATATTATTTATTAAATTATTTATTTTATAAATCAATAGAATCATTCATATAATGAATTATCAATAATTGAAATAGGTGTAAGATAAAAAAATAATATTTTTGAAGTTGTCTCATCAGTAATGTTTTAAAAATTTAAGCAGTGAAAATTATGTTTAAAAAATGTGTACTTATGATCTTGATTTTAGTTTTTTGTTGAAACGTTTTAATTCGTTTGCATGCACTGTGAGAGTAGCCAAAGCTAAGTACCAATTGATGTAACAGTATCCGAGTGTCTCAACTCTTAAAGTATTTTAACCTATTTATCAAATTATATATAAATCTACTTTGTTGATATTAAAAAATATCAAATCAGAATGTAGATGAAAAACAAAAGAATAATTATCAAAGAAAGTATATATTGAATAATATTTACAGTTTGTTTCTGAAGAATAAAAAACTTTTATATTCTTTCAATTTAAATTTTCTAACTATTTATAATATACAATAATCATAATATTATAATTATAATAATGGCATAAAATTATTACGCGTATAATAATTTTTCTTATAATACTTCTTATATCAAATGAATTGTACTTCTGTCGACTGCCCATATACAAATTATTAAATATTTTTTTTATTGGTCTTACAGTACAATCAATTCCATCCAAAAATAAAATAAAATAAAAATAAAAATAAAATAAAAACAAAAAATAAAAATAATAATAAAAAATAAAAAACAAGAAATAAAAAAATAAAAAATAATAAAAATAAAATAAAAAAATAATTTTAATTTTCATTATAATTTTAATTTAATTTTTAATTTAATTTTTATTTTTAATTTTTATTTTTTTATTTTATTTTTATTATTTTTTATTTTTTTTTTATTTCTTGTTTTTTATTTTTTATTATTATTTTTATTTTTTGTTTTTATTTTATTTTTATTTTTATTTTATTTTATTTTATTTTTAGATGGAATTGATTGGACTGTAAGACCAATAAAAAAATATTTATTAACTTCATATACCTCATACTATTTTGAATTACGCACGCGTTGCATTGTCGAACATTGTCTGTTAGCTCGCTTGTACGTCAGATATTGTACCAGAGATAATAAGGAGAGATTGTCGATGCCATATACGAAAGGATCGACGATTTTCGAACGCCGGGAACATGCGCCCTCAACAGGCTCAACTGCTACACTAACGCGCCAACGCGACGTCACAACTACGTCAGCATAAATTACTGTGCGCACTTGCCCACGTCAGCCTACGTCACGAGCTGTGACGTAGACAATAAATCTATATAGTTATAGTTATACGCATTTGTCCAATGCGACGTTGCTGTTTTTCATTACAGAGGCTAACTCAAATAATATCTAATATGCGCACGAGCATCAGAAAGCAATTCAGACCCAAACTCCAATGCCAACTTCATCATGCAGACGAATTTTTGATTCTGCAGAATGTCAAGACTTTTCTTTCTTCCATTATAGAAATTTCAAATTGAGTCTAATGATTTTAAGCTAAAATAGATATTCCTTAATTAGTTTAAAACATTTAATTTTAATATTTAATGCTTATATTATATTGTAGTAAATAACGCGTAGGAACAACAAGAGAAAATCCATTAATTGTCTCCCATATTAAACATATAAATAATAATATAAATCAAAAATAGAAAATTGAATTCTTGCAATTAAATGCTAAACTAAAGTAAAATAAAATAAAAGTATAGAAGTATTTTAACTTAGTTAAAAAACTAAGTTTAAAAGTTTTACGTTATTTAAATTATAACCACAAGATATAAGATTTACATTCTACAACGGTTTACAATAGGATAGAATTTGAAGTTTTGTATTTTCTACAATATGCATTATAAATAAAAAATGTATAACTATTTTAAATAATTCTAAGTAATAACACGTGCTTAAACATATTTTTAATAAATACGAGCATGATGTGGATTTTAATGTTAACCTAGTGGATCAACCCATGACTCTGATACTACATACTAAATATAATTAATAAATCACATACATTATTCCTAGTTTTTTTCACATTCAAACAGCATACTTTTCATTTATATGTATTATAATCTAGTCTGTATTGTTACTTATTCCTATTTAAAACAATTCATGTAATTACGATTTAACACAAAGATTGGTCTAAGGAATAGTCATTTTCTGTATAAACTAATAATGAAATAATTCTCTTTTTTTATTTAGAATATTACAGTAATTATGAACATAACCTCACTTATAATAAAATGATCTATTGAAGAAATTGTTAAAAATAGATTATTTGAATTACTTATGTATATTATAGAGTAATTACAATAATTTAGTCAATTCTGAAAATTATAGTATTAAATTTGAAAGATTACATAATAAATCGTTCATAAGATTAAATATGTATTATTTAATATATGTAATTGAATGCAGAGCTATCTCGAGAAACTTGTCAAATTTATATAAAAAACTGATAATAATTCTAGATAGATATATTACGTATATATTTTGACCCGCTTGATTATAAATAATATAGAAATTGATAACAAAAAAGGTTTTGAAATAAATTGAATAAAAAATTATAGACGAGATCAAGATATAACACTTATTTTCCATGAAATTTTTCTCTAAAAGAAAAATATATAAACGAATACAAAAAAATCGATTAAAAAAGAAATTGCAGGGAAAAAATTTGGTGAAAAAAAATTTGTGAAATAAACAAAAATTTGATAAAAGTCAAACCACTTCAAAAATCATAAGACAAAATCCAGAAAAAAATTAATTCAAAATATAAAAAAATAAGTTAAAATAAAATTAGTCCAAAAAAGGTAAAAAGAAAAGAACGAAATAATAAAAAACTCCTTTTGTCAGATTTTTTTACCCCAAAGTGGTCTGGCGATACTTGCAGATCCAAAAATATCTCCGAACGTTGTTTCTAAATATCGTATCTTCTAAAATAGTTAACGGACCAGCTGTACATAAAAAATTTGATTTTGAAAACAACTATCAATCAAACAATTTTATATAAAACATAAGTTTTCTTCTATTAATTAATGCCGTCTATTACTATTCTTTTAACTAATAATAATACATTGGTAGATTTTTAATTAGTAAACTAAAAATATTTATATATGTAAATCTTTTCGTACAAAAACAAAAACAAATGTTCGTATATAAGAACAATATTCATATAAAATATTTTTCGGAAATACTCCGAAATGCATTAATAAAAAATAAATCATATAACGGAATTACAGCTGACAACAGTGGACCATTAAAACAAATGGCTAAGTACATTATATATGTATCTTCACAAATAGTGAAGTTTGACTTGAAATTTTGACTATCAAGCGAGTCAAAATCTATACGTAATCTATCTATCTAGACTTTTTATCAATTTTTACGTACATCTGAAAATTTTTTCCAAATAGCTTTGTATTCAATTACATATATTAAATACTATATATTTAAGATTATACACGATTTATTATATAATCTTTCAAATTTTATACTATAATTTTTAGAATTAAATAAATTATTGTAATTACTATATAATATACGTAGTATAAGTAATTCAGATAATCTATTTTTAACAATTTCTTGAATAGATCATTTTATAATAAGTGAGGTTCTGTTCATGATTACTGTAATATTATAAATAAACAAACAGAATTATTTCATTATTAGTTTATACAAATAATGACTCTATTCCTTAAACCAATCTTTGAGTTAAATCGTAATTACAGGAATTGTTTAAAATATCAATAAATAACAATTCAGTGTAGATTATAATACATATAAATGAAAAGTATGCTGTTTGAATGTGAAGAAAACTAGGAATAATCTATGTGATTTATGAATTATATTTAGTATGTAGTATCAGAGACATGGGTTGATCCACTAGGTTACCATTAAAATCTACGTCATACTCGTATTTTTTAAAAATATGTTTAAGATCGTGTCATTACTTAGAATTATTTAAAATATTTATACATTTTTTTATTGATAATGCATATTGTAGAAAATACAAAACTTCAAATTCTATCCTATTGTAAAACGTTGTCGAATGTAAATCTTATATCTGGTCGTTATAATTTAGATAACGTATACATTTTTAACTACTATACTTTTATTTTATTTTATTTTATTTTATTCTATTTTAGTATTTAATAGCAAGAATTTCATTTTCTATTTTTGATTTATATTATTATTTATATGTTTAATATGGGAAACAATTAATGGATTTTCTCTTTTTGTTCCTACACGTTATTTACTACAATATAATATAAGCATTAAATATTAAAATTAAATTTTTCAACTAATTAAGGAATATCCATTTTACACAAAATCATAAGACGCAAATTGAAATTTCTACAATGGAAGAAAGAAAAGTCTTGACATTCTGCAGAATCAAAAATTCCTCTGCATTATGAAACTGGCATTGGAGTCGGGTCCGAATTGCTTTCTGATGCTCGTGCGCATATTAGGATATTACATATGTTTTGGCTGAGCCTCTGTATGATTTAAAGGAAAATAGCAACGGCGCATTGGACAAAAGCGTATATGTATATCTATATATATTTATTATTTACGTTACAGTTCGTGACGCAGGCAAATGCGCACATTAATTTATTCTGATGTAGCTCTGACGTCGCGTTGACGCGTTAGGGTAGCAGTGGAGCCTGTTGAGGGCACACGTTCTCGGCGCTCGAAAATCGTCGAGCTTTTCGTATATGGCATCAACAATCTCTCTTTATTACCTATTCTGGTGACTTTCTGGGATATCGTTCCGTAGCTGGTTGCTGTTGGTCGCGCCTATATGCATGTATGTGTATAAGCAAGAATTAGTGTAAACGTTTGCATGTGCATTACACATTTGAATTTAAATAAAAGACTTGGTTTAAATAAAACAACGGTATTGTTAACTAGAATCGAGCTTGTACTGGGAATATGTCCATGATATTACTACACAGAAAATACAAAAAACATAAAAATTTTGTTTTTTTTTTTAATTTATCTTTGAAAATATGAAAAAATGTTATTAAAGTTTTCCAATAAGAGTTGTAGATCTCGTCAAAATACATGCTTTATGCGCTATATATTTTTTCTAACACAATTGTTGTACATAATTCGATTATCTGTCAATTGAAATAGGCTTCAAGAAAATACGAATATTAGATAAGTTAAAAATTAGAAAAGCCCTTTGTAAATATCTGTATTCTCCACTGTGGCGACCGCGTACGTACGAGCCGAGAATAAGTATGAATCAGTAATGGAAATACCGTTAGGTTCAACTGCAAGACGGTTCGGTTCGAGACGCTCTCCGCTCCACTCGCATCAACGCCAAGCGCTCTCTTTAGAGTTGTCGTACCTGTAAACCTCATCAGTAATAAAGTGTCGTTTGTATTATATTGCTCTACTAATTCATTGTATCCCATCCCCATATTGGTGAACCCGACGTGATTCGTTTATACAATGGAGTGGGAAACAGCAGATTTGAACGCGAGTGAAATTAGCGGAAAGAAGGATTCAACGACGAGTGCGGGTAATATCAGTGCAAAAAGAACGGAAGGTGATTCCCGCACCGGCGACGTCGCTCGAGAATCCATAAGGATGCCGCCTTTCGACAACGAGGACCCCGAGTGCTATTTCTGGATGCTAGAATCGCAATTTATAATTTGTCGCATCTCTGCGGATGATATTAAGTTCCGCCACGCTGTATCAGGACTGAATACGAAGGTGATACGGGAGGTACGCGACATCATGCGCGATCCACCTACGGAGGGCAAGTACGCCAAACTAAAGGCGGAACTGATTAGCCGATTGTCAGCGTCCGAGGACAGCAAGTTGAAACAATTACTTGCACGCGAGGAACTCGGCGACAGGAGATCTTCGCAGTTCCTCCGGCACCTGGAAAGTTTAGCACATAATGTGCCTGAAAAGCTTTTGCGGACGATTTGAATCAACAGGCTTCCAACTAATATTCAAGCTATATTGGTCATACAGGCGGACAGCCCGCTCTCAAAGACAGTAGAACTGGCTGACAAGGTGTATGAAACATTGACACCACAGCCACGTATTGCTACTATCGCTCCTGCTCCACCTGTAGCCGGAATCGCGGAGTTGACGGCGATGGTGGCAGAACTGCTGGAAGACAGGAAACGCGGCGGGAAGCGTAGAAAATACAGTCCCCGTTACAGAAGTCAGAGTCGGGAAAGAAACAAAAGCAGGTCAGCTAAGTGCTGGTACCATAGGAAGTTCGGGAATTATTCGACCAGATGCCGTTCACCGTGCTCGAGAAAGTCGGGAAACGTGTAAAACCGTCAATGAAGGCGACAAACACCGACGGTAATCAAACGCGTCGCATTTTCGTTCGAGACTCTGTAACAAAGTTACAGTTTCTTATAGATACGGGGGCAGATTTGTGTGTTTTTCCACGAGTGATAGTGTCCGGCGAAAGAAAAAAACCGATTTCGTGCTTTCCGCGGTAAATGGAACGCCCATCGCGACGTACGGTGTTAACGTTACGCCTTAATTTCCGAATGCGGCGCGACTTTACGTGGCAGTTTGTGGTGGCAGATGTTGAAAATCCGATTATTGGAATCGATTTTCTATCTCACTTCGGTCTACTCGTCGACGCGCCAAATCAATGTCTAGGATATATTAACATATACATACTAGATACATTAACATCAGTGAAGACGCGCGGACAAATAGCGGAAAACGAGATCGATTCGACCCGTACGATTTTCGGAGACTTTCGGTATCATCGCATTTTATCCGAGTACCCAGAGCTCTTGTGGCCAGTTATTCATAAAAATGGCGTAAAACATAGCGTTACGCACCGCATCGAAACGACGCCCAGTCAACCGGTATTCGGTAGACCAAGAAGACTGCCGCCGGACAAAATGAAGCTCGTCCGCAACGAATTCGAAATAATGCTACAACAAGGCATTATAAGGCCTTCCAAGAGTCTATGGGCCACACCGTTACACATAGCACCCAAGAAGGATAGTAGCCTGTGTCCGTGTGGAGATTACCGCGCGCTAAATAATCGCATGATTGCTGACCATTACCCCGTGCCGCATATCGAGGATTTTTCGCACGCTCTTGCTGGAAATTCAATTTTTTCTACGATTGATCTAGTAAGAGCGTATCATCAAATTCCAGTAGCTGAGAACGACGTTGAGAAAACAGCGGTAACAACACCGTTCGGGCTGTACGAATTTGTCCGCATGCCGTTCGGATTGAAGAACGCAGCGCAGACATTCCAGCGATTTATCGACGAAGTTCTGCGGGGACTGGATTTTTGCTATGCTTATATTGATGATATATTGATTGCATCGCATAGTGAAGTGCAGCACGAAGAGTACTTAAGAATACTCTTCAACAGACTGAGTGAGTTCGGAATAGTGTTGAATCTCTCCAAGTGTGTGTTCGGCAAGCCACGAGTGCAGTTTCTAGGTTATACCGTTGATAGTGAAGGTACGCGCCCACTCGAGCAAAAAGTAACGGCGGTCAAAGATTTCCCCAAGCCACAGTCGGTCAACGAGCTACGGCGCTTTCTGAGGATGGTAAATTTTTATCGGCGTTTCATTCCGAAAGCAGCCGAATTACAGAGACCACTCAACGAAATGTTGGCCGGTCCAAAAAAAGGCAAAACTCCGCTCAGTTGGACAAAAGAAGCTGAGAATTCATTTATAGGCATGAAAGACGCGCTTGCGAACGCAACGATGCTCGCGCATCCTATCCCCGGGGCAATGCTTGCTCTTACGGTCGACGCCTCTGAGTTTGCCATGGGCGCAACAATGCAACAGCGTAAGGATGACGCTTGGCAACCCTTGGCCTTTTTCACGAAAGCTCTGAACGGAGCTCAGCGTAAATACAGCGCCTATGATCGCGAATTATTAGCTGTTTACGCGGCTGTGAAACGTTTTCGCTACGCCATTGAAGGACGTCCGTTTGCCGTATTTACGGACTACAAACCACTTATTTTTGCATTCCAACAAAAGTTAGAGAAGTGTTCGTCGAGACAATTTCGACACCTCGATTACATCGCGCAATTTACACCTGATATACGACACATCAGTGGCATAAATAACGTCGTCGCAGATACCCTGTCGCGCATCGAAGGTATCACGTCAGTCGTTCAACCAGAGGAAATGGCAGCAGCACAAGGGGAGGACGAAGAGCTACAGAATTTTTTAAAAACTGATTCAGGCTTGAACTTAAAGTACTTAAAACTTCCAGGATCTGAAATGAGACTTTACTGAGATATATCGCAGGAAAAAGTTCGCCCATACGTAGCGAAAGTACTGCGTCGCTAAGTTTTCAACTCGCTCCACGGATTAGCGCATCCAAGTGGAAGAGCTACACAAAAACTAGTGTCTGAACGTTTCGTGTGGCCCGCAAAACGTAAGGACGCCCAGCAGTGAGCAAGAGCATGTGTCGCATGCCAGCGAGCAAAAGTCACGCAGTACGTGAACATTCCCGTAGGCACACTAGCGATCGCTGGTAGGTTCGAGCATATATACATAGACATCGTGGGATCCCTACCTATTTCACGCGGTTACCGCTACCTTGTGACGTGTGTAGATCGTTTTACGCGGTGGCCGGAAGCCATCCCAGTGCAAGACATTGAAGCTACGACCATATCGAAGGCGTTTGTAAATGGGCGGATCTCCCGATTCGGAGCACCCGTGAAAGTCACTAGTGATCAGGGGCGACAATTCGAATCTGCCTTGTTTAAGAGCTTTCACGCTTAACAGGCAAATGGAATGGTAGAGCGATTTCACCGTCAGTTGAAAGCAGCAATGAAATGTCATCAAAACGAGTCATGGGCAGAGCTGCTACCGATCATCCTCCTCGGCATACGCACAGCGATCAAAGAAGATTTGAAGGCAACGGCAGCCGAGCTGGTATACGGAACGACGCTACGCCTCTCTGGAGAATGTTTCACCCAGCAACACGGAGAAATTCTATCGACCGAGTTTGCCAAAAACCTGTCAGCTGGATTTCGTACTGTACGGCCAAGCCCGGTTGCCAGACATGAAGACCGAAAAATCTTTGTATTCAAAGAATTAAGATCGTGTTCTCATGTTTTCCTCCGGATCGATGCAACAAAGAGTTCGTTGCAGTCGCCATTTGAAGGGCCGTATGAAGTTATCGAAGGAGCAGAGAAAACTTTCGTAATAAGAATCAACGAAAGAAGCTCGCGCGTCAGCATAGATCGCCTAAAACCAGCGCATTTATTACGAGAAGATGTAAGCAAACCTACATCAACACGGAATAACGGTCGGAGAGGCGGCGATCCAAACAACACACAAGTAGCGACGGAGCAGCTGTCTACGGATACTGAGAGTAGCCGATTGACGACAAAATCCGGCCGCTGAGTGCGCTTTACTGAGCATTTGCAGGCTGGTTTCCAGTAAACAGTGTTTTCAGTTTGCAACAATGATGTGGCGACCGCGTACGTACACGCCGAGAACAAGTATAAACCAGTAATGGAAATACCGTTAGGTTCAACTGCAAGTACTAGAGGTGAGTGAGTACGAAGCGTCCCTGCGACAGTTCGGTTCGAGATGCTCTCCGCTCCGCTCGCATCAACGCCAAGCGCTCCCTTTACAGTTGTCGTACCTGTAAACCTCATCAGTAATAAAGTGTCGTTTGTATTATATTGTTCTACGAATTCATTGTACCCCATCCCCCTATCCACTTTTGTCATTTATTATAATAACTTTTATAGAAATCAAATTTTGAAAGTCAAGAGTGGCATTCATGTTGCGCTGCATAATGTCTTTATGCAAAAAATTTATGGTAGTTTAAATTTAGTTTAAGTAATTTAATTTATTTTTATTGGAATTTTCTGAGGTTTTCAGGATACGTGATTCGGATGGAGGAACGTATCAGGACAAGTTTTCGGGTGAATGATTTGATACTCGTTTTCTTTATGTTTCAAAAAAATAACAAAATATATTTTCCTATAAATTATACAATAAATAAATAAAAAAAATAGTAATAAATTTTATAATAAAAAAAATAAGAAATAACTTCTACTCTATTGGCATCTCGGTGTAGATACCCTGCAACACAAAAAAAAAAGATTTATAAATTAATTATTAGCGCTGGCATTTTATTTTATTTTCTGTCTACTTATTAATTGGCTTATCTAAATTTCTACGAATTCAGACGGCCTTGACCCAGCGATTGCTCGCTTTGTTTACTCTATTTACTTAAACGGATTATAGAAGCGGTCCGTCTATTTACATGGAGTTTCTTTCGCAATATCGGAATAAATCTTTATTCTCTCTTTTATATCACGCTAAGGTGCGCCTTGGCTAGTGATATATAAGAGTTCGATGTTTTACTCAGGAATAAGCATTTCTTTTTCCTTAGTAAGACTCCGTTTTCCTTTTGATTTATTTTACAGCATTTACTTCTTATATTTATAATATTAGTTGATCAACGTTATGATTACTTGCAGATTTTCGGTCAACGGTCGGTCTGGCATTAATCCGAGGTGCGCCTCGTGATGAATAGCCGTCTGGTAATTTAATTCGACGAAAAGGAGCGCCTTTTCCCCGAATTAAATTAGGTCGATTTTAATTTTGTCTCCCGGCGGCTTTTCTGGATTATTTCCTATGTGAAAAAGAATTACTTTATCAGAAGTCGGGAGCGCCCGTTCTTCTGAGTCGGTAATTTTTAACTCTTTTCTTACGAGTAAAGGGGTTTTCCTTTGGCCTCGAGAAAGAGTTTTTTTCATTTAGGAAAATACAGAATATTACCGGTCGGTAGATGACAGATCTCTTCGTTACTCGGGAGGTATCCTTCCTCGACGAGTGCCGAAAACGAACCGTGCTCTTTGCAAAATTTAGCGTACTTTTATACACGGAAAAAGTACGTTAACAAAAATCTGATTGGTTATTATTTATTTAAAAATACGGTAATATTGTTCCTATTGGTTAAATTACTTTATTGTACCTATTCTACTCTATGTTGTGTTTGTTTGTTTATTTATAGCAATCATTTCGTGTATATGTCTGCCTGTTTATTATGATCTTATATTTATAATAATTCTTGTCACGGTAATAACTTAATTTATCCTACTCTTTTTCTCGTTACAATTTTAAAAAGATGATGTTAATTAATGAAATGATTTATGACGATTAATAATAAAATCTAGAGTTATTATTACTGTTATTCTGATTATTTGAATATCGATTAATACCTGCTACTTTTTTTTATCAAAATTATAGTTTATACGAAATTAATTTAATAATTACTTTTATCGGTCTTGCAGTTTTATAGTATAGTATATTAGCTGAAATAATGACAGTCAGACTGTTCTTGTTTATGTTCACTCCCATAGAATCTGAAATAAAACTTATTACTACAATAAATTATATTAAAATTAAAAATAAAAATAAAATAAAATTAATAATAAAATCAAAATAAAAATAAAATAATAAATCAAATCAAAATAATATAAGCAATATTCTATGTTAGTAAAAGACAACCTGATTGCCCCCACCATCTTAAATTTAAAATCACCTTGGTGTTCAACGTTTCAACCCGCTACGGTTCATCCTCAGGAACTAAACTAAATTGAAAATCCTAGCATACCACTTTATATACCCCATCCCCACTCTAAATTTATTAGTATAACATTTATAGGACCCCCTTTCTTAATTTAAATGCGAAATATAAATTTTATATTAATAAGGAATGATAAGTGTTCTTCGATTTACTTGACTCTAACATTAAATTTACATTATTGGGATTCTTCAAAATATGAATATTCTCAAGATTTTCTCTTTTATATTTATTTTGAATACCTTGTTCCAAAATATTTACATTTTCAAAATCGAAACATGTAACAAGTTTAAACTATATTCTTTTAGCCTGGATGTACCATTTATGCTTCGTAAGTTATATTGATGTTCATATTTTCATTGTTTTAGGTATGTTCCCGTTTGTCCAATATAATATTTGCCAAAATCTTTACAATTTATTTTGTATATCACTCCTATTTTCAAATATCTATAATCCTTATCTTTAGAATTATTAGATAGCATTCTAATATTATTACCGGTGATTGCTAATTTGGTAATAGAAAAATTAGAAAATATTGCATTACATAATTGAACCAATTATCTATAAAAGATATATTGATGACATCTTTACAATTGTGCCAGAAAGATGTGCAGACGAAATGGTGGATGTTTGTAATTCCATCCATGATACAATTAAATATACAAAGGAATTAGAATTAAACAATAAATTAAGTTTTTTGGACGTCAATGTTATTAGAGTTAGTAATAACAGAGTAAAATTAAATTGGTACAGAAAACCTACATGGTCAGGTAGGTTGTTAAATTTTAACTCACATCATCTATTCCCTGGTAGAAATCTAACAAAAAACGGAACCTATATTAGTGCACTTAAAAAAGGTATACTGAATATTACCAGTAAGGAAGGATTAAAGGCGTTCTGGAGGACGTCTTATACAGAGGTACCGCAAAAATTTGCTATCTGTCAGCAAGATGCAGAAAGCACAGATGAGTATTCACTTCAATCCAAATGGGGTTGAAGTTACTAAAAATGATAAAATAATTTTTGTTCGTAAGCCCATAAATAATTTGATTCATATAGAATTCATTATTAATACATTGTATAATAAAAGAGTCTATAGTGCATTAAACAGTAATTATAGTTTATGGCATCAAAGACTTATATGGGCAAATGAAAATTTATTGAAATGAAAAATAATAAGATCGTCGATGATATTAAATTAATTGATAATATTTTACCAAATGATAATATTTGTGAAGCTTGTATTTTTGGCAAATAAGCAAGATTACCTTTTTAGAAAAGCAAAAATTAAAATCATATAAAAAGACCACTTTTTATTATTCATTTAGATGTTTGCATCACTCCTTCAACAATAGATGGTAAAACTTATTCTATATTGTTTGTAGATGAATTTACGCACTATTGCATTACATATTTAATAGCATTCAAGTCGAATGTATTTTCTGTTTTCAAAGACTTTATAAAAAAAAGTCAAACTCATTTTAATTTAAAAATAGCTATTTTACATTGTGGTAATTGTAGAAAGGATTTATCGAATGAAATAAAGGACATTTATAATTGAAATAGATAATTGCAATCAGTCAGAATTTCAAAATGATAGATATAATACAAAGAAAGTAATTATAAATCTAGGAATGAGTGATAGAGTCAAAGATAAATCATGAATTTCTTATGAAGAAATAAATTATGTTTTGTGTGCACAATCAGTAAATTGTGAAATTCAGAATAATTTCAATGATATTCAAAATAATCTCCATAAAGAAAAATGGGAACAAGCAATTAAAGATGAATTAAATTCACATTTTTTTAATAAAACTTGGATACTTGTATCAAAGTCAGATAACAAAAATATTATAGATTGTAAATGGGTATTCGCTATTAAAAATTATGAAAAATTCTTAAATGATTATAATAAAATTTTTGCTACTGTAGCAAGATTTACAAGTTTTAGATTAATTATAGCGTTTGCAAAGCAATATAATTTGGTTATCCACCATATGGATTCAAAAACTATATTTTTTAATCGTTCATTACAGGAGGAAATTTACATGAAAATTTCTGAAAGACCTCAATACAAAGCAAATCAAGTTTGTAAATTAAATAAAGCTATATATGGATTGAAGCAAGGAGTAAGATGTTGGTTTGAAACTTTTGATAAAACATTAATAGAAAATGGTTTTAAGAATTCATTAGTTAATCGTTGCATATATATTTTAAATAAAGGAGAAATATCTAAGAATATATATGTTGTACTCTACGTTGATGACTTAGTAATCGTTACAACCGATATTCACACAATGAATAATTTTAAAAATTATTTAATGAATCAATTCAGAATGACAGATTTAAAAGAAATTAAACTATTTCTTGGAATAAAAATTATAATATAATGTAATTTCGTTGTATACGAGGGCGGGTTGATAAGTTTTCGGTCTGACCAAGAAAAACAACGTTTTTAAGAATTTTTTTGTATTTCTCAACATAATCTCCTCCAAGCCTGATACATTTCTCATAGCGGTGTTCTAGTCTAGTAATGCCATCTCTATAGACTGGTTCGTCAAGCTCCTCAAAATACCCATTTACAGCTTTGATTACTTCTTCATTGTCCGCAAATCTCTTACCGCCAAGCCATTTTTTAAGGTTAGGAAACAGATAATAGTCACTCAGGGCTAGGTCTGGAGAGTAGGGAGGGTGCGGCATCAATTCAAACGTCAGATCGTTGATTTGAGCCATCTCAACGATTGACGTGTGCGTTGGTGCGTTATCGTGATGATACAAGATTTTTTTCTTCGCCAGATGAGGTCGTTTAATTTTCACTTCGTGGCTCAAACGTTGCAATATTAATTAAAGGGTAAAAATATTAATCAGTAATATTTTTACCCTTCTCAAGGTAATTAATGTATATAATGCCATAACCTTGTTCACCAAAAAAATTGTTTTTGCCGTCTTTGGAGTTGGTTCCCCTGGTCCAATCCACTGTTTAGGCTGTTGTTTGGTTTCAGGAATGTAGTGGTGGACCCAAGTTTCGTCAACGGTTACGAATCGACGCAAAAATTCGCTTAGATTACGCTTATACTAGGCCGAATTTGTGGTAGAAATGTTCTTTCGAATCAATTTTTGGTTGACTGTTAGCAAACGCGGCACTCTCTTGCACAGAGCTTTTCCATATACAAATGTTGGTGCAAAATATTTTATATACGTTCATATGACATTTTACAGGTCTCGGCTATCTCACGCATTTTTAATCAGCGGTCTTTCAGCACTATTTGATGGATTTTTTCGTTCATATCTGGAGTTGTGACCTCAATGGAGTGTCCTGAGCGAGGCTCATCAGAGGTGCTCATACGACCCTTTTTCTACTCGGAAACCCACTGCTTAACGGTTGAATATTATGGGGAGGATGTCCCCAGTGTTGAGTCCATCTCTTCTTTAATTTCCTTCGGCGTGAACCCCTTCAAATAAAAGTATTTGATGACAGCACGATATTCCAGCTTTTCCATTTTTACGAAAAACACAGAGACGTCTTGTTCAGCGTGTTCTCAAACCTAAGCTAATATGGCGATCGGTCTGAAACTATAGGTACAAGCTATCTAAGGGTGGTACTATACAACGCCACCTCAAGGTAGGTCTAGTGGCGCCATCTCTTGGTCAGGCCGGAAACTTATCAATCCACCCTCCTATAATGAAATAATGAAATAATGATGTTCTTACTCTTAATTAGAGTTCATGTATAAAAACGATTTTAAATAAATTTAACACGAGTGATTGTGATGCTGTAAGCATACCACTTAAAAATAATATAAATTATATTGATTTAAATTCAGATAACATATACGACTCCCCTTGCAAAATCTTATTGGATGCTTAATATATGTAATGGTTATATACGTCCAGATTTGAGTACAGCAATAAATATTCTAAGTAGATTCAAATAAAAATAATACAGAACTATGGAAATGTCTAAAAAGAGTTTTAAGATATTTGAAATGTTCGATGAATTTAACATTAACTTATACAAAAGGCAACAGTGAAAATATTTTAAGTGGTTATGTTGATTCTAATTCGGGTGGTCATGAAGGCACTGATAGAAAAAGTACTAGAGGATACTTATTTCAGTTATTTGAAAAATGACCGATTTGCTAAAATACTAAAAGACAAAAATCTGTAGCAGCTTCTTCAACAGAAGCAGAATGACGGTGTCAAAGAAGCATTATGGCTAAAGTCTTTAATAAATAATATAGAAATTAAAATCATGAAACCAATTGTAACTTATGAAGACAATAACAGTTGTATAAGTATAGTGAATAACCCAAGTAATCATAAGCAATCAAAACATATAAATATTAAATATCATTTCACGACAAAGGAAATAAAGAAAAATATAATAATATTAAAACATATTTACACAGGGGAGCAGATTGCTGATGTACTTACAAAGCCATTGCCAACTGTGAAATTCCTTGAAGTCAGAAAAGGAATGGGCATGGAGAAATAGTAAAATATAATTCATATTGTTTGCATAAATGTAATTTATATTAGTAATTGAGACGGTTTCAATAGGTTTTGCTGGATTTCCCTATTCCTTGCAACAAATATTGAAACGTGTGTAATTTCCCAGATCAAACGAGGAAAGAATATAGACTGAAAGGAACGATCGTATATATAATATTAAGTCATATATTATTGTATTTACTCAAGTACTTCTATTTATTGCAAATCAAATTTTTCTAAAAATAACCAATATTAGAAAAAATAAACATATTTGCTCTTATATTAAACTGGTTAATTAATTTTCTGAAAAATTTTCATCTTTAAAAACCTCTTTTAATTTGTAAAATATTTATTCATAATTTCTTACAAAACAATATATAAAATTAATATTTTATAAAATTCTATACTAAGAAAAAATTTTGATTTGAAGACAATATTTTTAGTAAAAAACTTTCATTGAATTAACAAAATGTTTATTTCATTTCGGTAAATGTTTCTTAACTTAAACAAGTATGTACTTAAAGTTTATTATTTTTGCATTTAAGAAAACCTACTTGAAATAAGAAATAATTTCTTGAATTAAATCAAGTGGCGCGGTAGCACCACGAAGACGAGTTTGAGAACCGCCGGCATGGCGCGGCCGCTACACTATTTACTTCTAAATTGAGATTTCGAATTTTCAATCTACGAAAAGAATTATTTATCACTTCTTTATCGATCATTTTCCAAAGCTTATCTACGATTTATGACCTTCCGGTATTTTTGGCTAAAAAGTAGTTTTTTATAAGAAAACTAGGTGGCTATTGAAAATAGTCAGAAACACTTCTTTTTAATATATATAGGGTCTGTTCTGAAATGTCTCCGGTAAGTTGCCGATAAGTAGATATGGCAATGCTGGAATGCAGTTTCCTATATTCCCTATGTAAATGTCATAAACGGTGATGGAACTGCCAGTTTTCTGATTATGTCAGTGCAAATAAACGGTCAGGTATGGTATTTTGATTTGCTGGTGACTTACTGGGATACCGTTTCGTTGAGTTTGCTTCACTAAGCAGCTGATCGTGCCCATTTTCACAAAACTCCGTCAAACAGCTGGTCGCTGCTAGTCACACCCTTACACATGCATATGTATAAGCAAGTATTAATGTAAAAGTTTGCATGTGTATTACACATTTGAATTTAAATAAAAGACTTTTTAAAGAAGGTTTCAAATCGAATCTTAATAGTTTTATTACAAAATCTATACTTAATAATCAGTTTTCTTTAGGTGGGGCCTTCAGTTCAGCTAACACACGCGTCCCCGGGGTTGCGGATAGGGGAACGACCGCTCGCGGTCAGTCACGAAATAAGCACTTCTAAGAGTGACGAATAAATGGCCGTGGACAAGAAATTCGAGCGAAAATCGTGGTATTCGCCCGTCTACATACCCACTCATCATTCACAAACCTACATATCTGTAAGATAGCCGTACTCGGACTGGGGAGTATATCGGGAACTCTATAAACGAGTTTCCCACGAATGGTGGAGATGGAGACCCTATAAACGGGTAACTTCCAGGCGGGTTATGAATGAATGAGAGGGCCTATAAACGGGCATCTCTCACGTATGAATGTGACCAGTTTAAGCGACGGTAAGGTCTTGCGGATGCAGAGATTACTTGTTGATTGGTGGCATTAGCTGCGAGGGAATCACTTCATGCTTATGTGCGTTCCCCTTCTGGGGGGTACAGTTGTTAAACCAGATGGCACTCCTGGGTCGCCACAAATAGGGGGCCCGAACCCATTCTAGCCAACATGGGAGGCTGCCCTACACAGTGGTAAGACGTCGTCAGACGTCAAATCTCGCTTCAGGAGCAATTTTAGACAATAAGCAGAGTCCTAAGTAAAATGATAGAAAGGACTTACATACAAAAAAATGTAAGTCAAATAATAAAAAACGGTCTGAATGAGATCAATGAAGCAGTGGAAATCGGACAGTATGAACTGAAGCGAATGAGACTGCTCCGACAAAAACAGAAAGATAAAGGACGGAGTGAATGTGAGGAGGCAACTCCTCAGAAACGGAAAAGAGACCGTCAGACCCCTACTCCGGAGCAGGCGGCCGCACAACAGTGGACGATCGAGACCGAAACATGGGCAACAGTGGTCTCAAAACATAAAAAACCGAAAACGACCGAGACGGACAACAAACTGACAAAAGAGCAGACAAAAGCGAGACTCCAAGGTCGCGGGTCTGATCGCCCTAACCTCAAAGCCAGGGGAGGAGCGATCATGATCAAGCCGGCTGAGGGACAGACGTACGTAGACGTGGTACGAACAATACGGCATAAGGTGGACCCTGACAAGTGTAATACTCAAATCAGAACAATAAGAAAGACAAAAGACGGCGCGGTACTTTTACAGCTCTCCAGACAGAACAACGAGACGGTCTTCCGACAGGTTCTTTAAGACGCTGTTGGAGAGACTGGAAGCGTAAAAGATTTGACCTCCAGGCTGACACTGGAATTCCTAGACTAGGACTGTGTCACGACCGACGAGGACATCGCGAACGCGTTAAATCGGGAAACGGGACGGACTACAGACCGTCGGCCCCGTGTTTTCGACGTTAACAGTCGAGGACAGGGAATGGCGGTCTGCGATTTTGACGTAAAAGAGGCTACCGACCTCTTAAAGAAACGGCGTATTAAAATCGGGTGGGTTATATCAAGAATAAGAGCAAGGATACGCGTCTCGCGATACTATAGATGTCTTGGGTTCGGTCATGTACGGAAAGACTGTAAAGGATTGGACAAACGAAGCTGCTGCTGGCGATGCGGTCTCGAGGGTCATTCCCACAGGGACTGCAAGAGTCGTGGAGAGTGTTTTCTGTGCACTGGGGATAATATCCGAGATAGGGGACACTTACCCGGCTCGTCCTCGTGTGCCGCGTTCAGGATAGCACTAACAGAACAGAAGACAAAGACAGTCACACAATGACGATGACGATACTCCAATGCAATATGAACGGGAGTAGCGTGGCAGACGCACTGCTCCCGCAGATTGCGGCGGGACTGAATATCGACGTGCTGATTATCAGTGAGCAATATAAAGACAGACGATTACCGACTTGGCTCACAAGAGTGTCGGGCAAGTCCGCAGTTTGGTTACGTGGAAAGGGTGCGGCGAATATCGTACGCAGCAGGACTGAGGAGGACTGTGTCTGGGTGACGGTCGCTGACATAACCTATGTCAGTGTTTACTTGAGCCTAAACAGCAGTGCCTCCGAGTACGCGGCTAAACTTGGAAAAATCGAGGACGCAGTACGAGAAATCCCTGGTAACGTGATCGTGGCGGGTGACTTTAAGGCGCGGGCAATCGAGTGGGGAATGCCCTTGACCAACAGACGGGCAAGACTGCTGCTGGAGATGGCCGCAAGGCTGGACATGGCAGTAGTTAACGAAGGAACGATACCGACGTACAGACGACCGGAGTATGGTAACCTCCATACCAGTCGTGACTCTGACCTCGGACAGAATTCGGACTAGGATAAGGGCGTGGCGAGTGATCCAGGGCTATTCGGCCAGTGATTACCAGTACATTGCCTTCAAACTGACAGACGCGACGAGACAGACGAGGAGACGGGGCACAAGGTCTACGGGGTGGAACCTCAAACGCCTAAACATAGACGAACTCGAAAGGTATCTGCAAAATGCAGAACCTCCCTTCCGAGAGGTGCCTCAAGAGTTGACGAACCGGGACAGGGTGGAGGCGTTAGCGCTGGCAACGACTGGCTTTCTCCACCGCCTATGCGATGCCACCATGCCCTGGAAACGGAAAGTACGAAACAGACGACAAACATACTGGTGGACAGCCGAGATCGCGGATCTCAGAAGCAATTGTTTGAAGCTGAGACGGTAAGCTCAACGAGCCCGAAGTCGAGGCGTAGTGGGACTATACTCTACGGAGTATAGTCGCGCCAGACAGCGACTGAGTTAAAGCTGAATCAGGTCATGAGACGCATGAACGAATGGATGACAGATCACGGACTGCAGCTCGCGCTGCAAAATACTGAGTTGTTGCTGCTGACTCGCAGACGTATACAGACGGTGGTTCCGATGACGTTAGGGACGGAAAGACTCGAAACCAGGAGCGAAGTCATGTACCTTGGCGTTACCTTGGATACGAAGCTGAGCTTCTGGCCCCACCTACGAAACGTGGCGACAAACGCAGCAAAAAAAACCAAGGCTCTAAGTAGACTGATGGCCAATACGAACGAACCGAAACAGAACGTTCGTAGACTGCTGATGAGCGTTACCCACTCGATTTTGCTTTCCGGGGCGGAGGTTTGGGCCGACGCGATGAATATCAGAAAACGCGCGAACGCCATGAAAAGCGTACAAAGGGTGGGCGCGTTAAGAATCGCATGCGCGTATCGTACCGTTTCTGAGAGCGCCGTTTTCGTGATTGCTGGGGTCATTCCCATCGATCTGCTCGTGGCCGGATGGAAGCGAATTTACGAGCGGAGCCCGAACGTTCGAAGGGAAGACGCTGTGACTGAAAAACGGACGAAAACCATCGAGACATGGCAGAGACGGTGGACGACGGACGAAAGAGGACGATGGACGAAAAGACTAATACCCGAAATCGGACCGTCGAAAGAGAGGAAATACGGAGAGATGGACTTCTACCTTACCCAATTTCTGTCCGGACAAGGATACTTCCGTAAGTACCTCTGCAAGATGAATAGGGTCGCCTCTTCAGAATGCAAGTACTGCGGATGGGCTTGGGACGATGCGGAGCAGACATTTTTTGTGTGCGAACATTGGACTAAGCCACGACTAGAGATACAGACGAGGACAGGAGCGATCACGCCAGAAATCGTGACGAAAATTATGATGACGGACGCGGCAGCTGGCGGTCGATCGCAAAATACGTTATGAATGTGCTTCAGAACAAAAGAGCAGATGGATGTCTGGACGATTGAAAGTCTATAAATAGTGAATGTAATATCGATTATGCATGAGAATCTGGTATGAAAAATATGAACGTGAAATGACCACGCAAGGATGGCCGCCCAGGCTGAAGTAATGTGTATAACAGTTCCGGGCTGGTGTCGGTGCAACGCGGAGATATGTGTTTAGTGCGTAGTGACATGAGTTTTCTGTCGAGTCGCACATACTCCAGTGGTCGTTTTTCAGGACCATTCTTGCTGAACGACCATCGGAGATGCATAAACAGCATTCACAGACTCCGCAAAAAAAATAAAAAAATAATAATAATAATAATAATAATAATAAATTATTATAATAAATATTTTTGTTATAATACTTCATATATTTCATGCTATTTTGAATTACGCACGCGTCGCATTGTTGAACCTCATCTATCAGCTCGCCTGTACGGCAGACATTGTACTTCCAGCAACATGATGTGACACGATGTGACTTCTTTTTTATATAAATATCTCCTCAAAATTACCATTGATACTTAACTTTCAAAATATCATTGAAATTTTTAAGAAATATCAATATGTGTCTCATTTATGAATAGGATCTTTCATTTTTTTAAAGAGTTATTATCTCATAAGAGTTAATGCGAAACCAGAATAAATTTCTGATATTCAAAAGGCTTATTCTCAAAACAGACTTTATTATTTTTTTACAATTCATTCAAACTATTTACGCATTGTATGAAGTTCCTTTTATTCTATAAACAGCATAATATTATAATATTGTAAAAATATTAATTTTTTCGATTGTAGTATCTTTATAATGGGGATGGGTTATATAAAGTAGCATGCTGGGTTTTTCAATTTAGTTTAGTTCCTGAGGATGAACCGTAGCGGTTCGAAACGTCAGACACTAAGGTAATTCTAAATTTAAGGTGATGGGGGCAGTCAGGTTGTCATTTATTAACATAGAATATTACTTTTATTATTTTTATTTTATTTATTATTTTATTTTTATTTTCTTTATTATTTTATTTTTATTTTTATTTTATTATTAATTTTATTTTTAACTTTTAATATAATTTATTGTATTAATAAGTTTTATTTCAGACTCTACGGGGGTGAACATAAACAAGTACAGTCTGACTGTCATTATTTTAGCTCATATATTATATTATAATGACTGGAAGACCGATAAAAATATTTATTAATGTAGTAACTGAAACTTACATCCGAATTCAAATGTTCATTTACTAGCCAGAAACAAGATTCCAGCTTCAAACCTAGTTTCTACCTATTTTTTAATTTTATTGACAATGTTCACATTTTTCATTCTAAGATTTGCCTAATTTTAAGCTATGATAAATTGATTCTATTTTTAATACCTAGTAACTACTTTCCAACCTATTGAAAATTGTTAGGTTTCTACTAGGGCAGGCATCATTGCATTAAAAGAATAGTTAAATTATTATATATAAATTAATTTGCCACTCTATATATTGTTATTACCATTTTGACATCTCCATTAATATGTAAAATGGAAAGCTATATCAAATCTTCTAAAAACTTAATTGGATAATTTATTGAGCATTTTCAAGATATTTATGGACCAAATTATGTATTGTATAATGTACACAGCCAGATAGATTTAACTGCCTATAAAGATTATTCATTCATAGGTTTCACAATAACTTTCACAAGAGCATTATCAAGGTTCTCTCGCTTCTGTTCTTAAAGATGGAAACCACTACAAGATCGCCCAATTCCGTACATACAAAATAAACTGTACTAAATATAACAATAAATGTATATTAATAGATAGAAAATATATTGTGAAAGTTCTAAACATAATTAAATGTAGCGTAGAATAAATTTATGTGATAGGTCGAAAACTGAAATTCATTGGTGCTTTATATAAATTTCCGCGTGCATCGAGTATTATAGGAATAAATATCATTAGTGAGCATAATAGTGTTAATAATGATAGTGTCAATTCTTTGAATATAAAACGGGTAAATGCAAAATTAATGAAGATACCTTAAGCACAATTTCGCTACATTTCCCATCTTGCATACTTGCTCTGCATAATTGTACATCTTAAAATCAGTAAAAATGTTCATACAATGTTATTATTTATTTTTTATGACTGTCTATATACTATTATCTACAAAATATTTTATACTGGTACTCCGGATTTTTAACTTATTTATAAAAAATGTATGAGATTTTTAAAACGATTCTAGTCTTGTAATATTATAGGATTTTACTATAATCATAAGAATGTGAGTAGGAACATCATACGAAATTCATTCCGAGGAATCGCTCTATATGTACATGCATATGTATATCGATTAATTAATTTTATATCTGCGATGGTATTATAATATTTTGTTTTATATAATATATTTAATACAACGTACCTGAAAATAATGGAAAATATTATGATTGATAAAATACAAATGTTCGTGTTCGAGTGTATTTAGATTGTTATATGTATAGCGTAATAAAAATAAAATTACTATGATTAAAAGAATATATAAATTATTTTTTCCAAAAATAGAAAAATTGCATCATATAATTATTTTATATTTAAACTCACAGATATGTTATTCAAACGTTTCAGCTATGTAGCCAGCAAATATACGTCTGCTACGTAGTTGCAACGTTCAAATTATTATACCAATTTGATTCATAGAAATTTTTCAATACGCAAGTCATGTTTATTACGCTACGTAGCTGCTATCAGTACATTATTGTATCAATTTTTTATGAGCGAATCACGTTTATCCTATTTAGCTGCATCTGCTTTCGTATCGCGAGTTTTACACAGCAGCTATGTATGTTTTGACACCAATGCGGACATTTTTCACATTGTAATAACGTAGCAATAACATTTTCACTATTGCAAACGTTGCCAAAACCATCGTAGCCACAAATAATGCTATATGGGATTATTATTGTGGAGAACGCGAACTGAAAACCAGACCAAAACTCTATAGGATAGAAATATAAAGAACGATCGGTGCAAATTCCGCTAAAACCACCAAAAGGTAAAATGAAGAAAGGGAGCAAAGAGGAGAACTAAATTTAATTGTGCCGAACGCAAGAACAGCAGCAGCAGCAAATAAAAGAGAGGGAATGTGAGGAAGAAAATAGCAGAGAAAGAGAGAGAAAAGGAAAGAGAAAGGAAGACAGAAAGAGGAATAGAAAGCGAGAGGGAGAGAGAGAGAGAGAGGTGAGGAACGGTCGAGGAGGTGCTCTTTCAAGGCCAAGTAAACCACCTTCTGCTCTCTTGATCATGCGAGTTCTTGCGGCGGGGGGGGGGTGCCATCAGGATGCAGTTAGACTAGTTTTATAGCCCAAGGTTCCACCATTCCAACTGAATTCTCTCTCTGTCTCTCTCTTGCCTTCAGCCTTTTTTCGTATGTATGCTTAATATGTGAGCTTATTTTGTTTAACATTCGATTTAAGAAAGTTTTGAATAAAAGACTGCTCCTAATATCTGTCTTCTTTTGTTGATTTCCCTTCCATGTTGCCTTTTTGCTCTCTTCCTCTTTATATATATATATATATATATATATATATATATATATATATATATATATATATTATACATAAAGTACACACACACCTATTAAAAAATAATTTAAATCCTGTATGATTTCATCAGACTAATTCACAATATATTAAAAAGTCTAGTTTTGATTGAATTCATTTTATAGCTTATAATAACAAAATTATTATCATAGAAAAGATTAGATTTTGATATATAAAATATGTTCTTGAATTTATCTTATGCTCATTGACATTTTTCAAAATAATTTCTATGCATTGCAATAATTTATTTAATCTTCTTTATTAAATAACATTTATTTTATACATTTTTAACAGTGTTCAGTTCAATTTTTTTGTCCGAGATTGATTTTATCGAGTGCCACGATACCATCACGAATGCGAGTTTGAGAACCGCTGCGGCAATGGCGTGACAGCTACACTATTGGTTTTTATAATGGAATTTCGGATTTTCAAAGCATGAAAATTAAATTAATAAATATTTTTATCGCTTTTACAGTCTTTATAATATAATATGTTAGCTAAAATAATTAATATATTTAATATATTAATATATTAAAATATTTAATATATTTCTTCAAAGCATGAAGAAATATATTAAACTTTGTTTTATCAATGTTTCTTAAACGTACATATATATTATTTATGAACTAAAGAATCATTTTCGCCAAAAGTATTGACTAAGAAGCTGTTTTAAATATGAAATCTTGTATGTGATACATAAAATGCTCAAAAACATATTTTCTCCAATTGTATATATAGAAATAGTGAATCATCTTACGAAAACTTTCTTCAGATGTATTAAGATAGTCACAGAAGTATATATTTACTTATCGTCTATCTTTAAAATATTAGAAACTAAAAACATATATTAATAATTGATTTGTATTAACTATATATTTATATGTATATATTGAATGAATAACTTAGTTTCACCTTTTTACTTCTTATTTAAAATCAAAAAATGTTTATAATGAATTATATTTGATTTTATAATGAAGATTGATTTAATGAACATAATCAAATTGTAACAAAATCTAAATTCGCGTTAAATGAAATTAACATTCAAATAATCTTAATGGCCATTGCCAATATTTGATCTATGTTTACGAATTCAATAGATCTAGAAAAATTTTTAATTCTTAAACTTTTTTCAAAAGTTATTGATTGGTTTTTAGATTTTTGAAGCATTCTACATAATCACGTTTGATATATAACCACCTCATATGGAGAATAGATGTGTATATATATATATATATATATATATATATATATATATATATATATATATATAATTAACGGGGTTTATAAAGTTCGATATACATATTCATTTAATAGCGATATATAGGATCAGGTATATCTATTATTAACATTCTTGCAATTTATTTTATTATGTACACAGTTTTTTGAAAAATATATGCAAGGAGATTTATAGAGCCGAAAATATATATTATATAATCATATAATGAGGTTTATCGAACCCAAAATATGTATCATACATATATCACGTGGTTTATAGAGCCCGAATAGAATTTTCTTGAGTACGCGCATCATCATATACTAGCTCGTAATTTAGAGTTAGTTAGGACTTGTGCAGGCTGTCTAAATATCAAGAAAAACTTACAGAACACTCTACAGAAAATATTTATATTGTTACTTGTTAGTGTTGACGATGAAACCAAAGAAATAGAATGGAGATAATTTTTATAACCATAATTTCGATAATATAAGTGTTAAAAAATGCCGTAAAAGACATATTAACGATGTTTAAAAAACAAATAGCTTTAAATATATATTTTACTGATTTTTTTTTATGTGATTTAACGTCGCTCTATTTATGCTTCCATATATTGATGCTAATCAGCGACGGAGGTCTACGATGTGTTTGTAAATAAAGCACATGTACAGCGGTGCTTGTGTCAATCAGCCGAGACCGGGATTTGAACTTGGATCACAAAGTTACTAGTCCTTCGCTCTTGCGATCGAGCCATCGTAGGCCTCATTTTACTGATTTGTCTTATAAAGCTCTTTTTTACTTAGTAATTGTATTAATACATTTGTTTTCTGAAATCAATTGTAAGTATTTATTGAAATTAATAAAAATTTTCGTCTAATCTAAAATAATTCTTTACAAAAGATTATTGAATCTTAGCCATGTCTATATAGAGCATGTTTCTTCAATTATTTTATTTACACCCATATATCAGCTTGAACATTTTATAATAAAAATTTTAATATTGGAATAGCAGTCTACGGATTTAACTTATGAATCTAAATTAAGCCTGTTACTATATTATCAGGGACATAGTATTATATACTAGACCGCGCGCTGAAACGGACGCACTGAAGTCCATATTGAATGACAGAGATATCACTAGGGTAATGCTGTCTCTCTTGTTCCGGGAAAAGAGTAGGGAGGCAGCCAAACAATAGCAAAGGTATATAAAGTATAGCAGATGCGCATATTTCTGTTGCGTACATTTCTACTCCTACTGTTCCCCTACTTTTCGTTATCCCCACTTTCTGGCTTTTAAGAAAAATACTGTCTATATCGCTCTTTCACATTGGTTTAAGCTTAAACTCTATTCGCAGAGCGCGCGATCTAATATATAAGTCGATGATTAAGGAGAAAGAGATAAGCAAACGAAACTTTTATGGAGCTCATTTCGCAAAACTATCTCGTTTTTTCAGTCGAAATTGCAATGTTCACCAACAGATCCGACATGGCCTATTGAGTTACTACAACGCCACCTGATAGGTGCATAGCTGATTCTGTCGAATAAGTTTATAACCTAAAACCTTTCAAAATCGCAATTTTCATTATTTAACAGAATCAGCCACCGCCAGCGGCGATCAACGTGGCGCTGTAACTCAATAGGCCTCCTCGGATTTGACGGATAAGCACGATCGTGGCCGGAAAAACCGGAACATTTTCATAACAAGTAGTTTTATCTCCTTATCTGTTCCTCCCTCCATATTATTTTTAATTGTCGGAATCACGGTCTTATAATAACAGGTCTGGTAACTTTCGAAATGGAGGATGTTCCCAGTTAGCATGGAGATAACTCTTCGGCTATTTTTAGCGAACTTCGACCAGAAAAAGAGTATTTAAACGAAATCTTAAACGACGCCCTCTAGATATACGACAAACGTCTTATTTCTACGATGAATGTGCATTACTGCTTATCGTAAGGAAAACTTATAGATATCTGGAAGTTTATTTTACGATTCAATAGTAAGATTCGAAAATGACATCTTACAGATAACTGTAATCGATGTCTATTCGACACATATAATTTGTTTTGATGATACCTAAATGATATTATATACAATATATTTTACAGGTATTGACGTGATTCGTTATCATTAATCTATGCATATGAGTAAAATTAAGAGATCTTAAAATTTGTAATAATTAAATTTTATGGTAAAAATGAAATATGCAGTTATTACTTATATATATATATATATATATATATATATATATATATATATATATATATATATATATTTAAAATTTAAAAATAAGAAATATAATTGTTTTAAAAGTTTAATAATTAACCACAGAAATTTCTACAATTTACTTTGTTGTTTTTTCTATTCATGATTAGA
Organism: Sycobia sp. Sy_11; assembly: GCA_018907035.1. NCBI lineage: Eukaryota > Metazoa > Arthropoda > Insecta > Hymenoptera > Epichrysomallidae > Sycobia > Sycobia sp. Sy_11. The sequence goes on along the minus strand of JACCIC010000162.1, from coordinate 1,253,213 downwards.
AAATTTACATTTTTAATTTATGTATGTTATATTTACGTATATATTTATTTATATTTTTAATACAATTCAAATATGAAATGAATGAATAGTACATATAATTTTTTTCGCTTAAGATATTTTTGACTTAACCGAGTCTTGAACCGTCAAACCTTGTACTCGCAATCTTATCGACTTACTCACTATGTTACGTTTTATATGCGTTAGAATCGCTAAATACCATACATATTATATGATTTTTTGAAATTAAAAGATTAAAATTATAAATCACGGGTTTCATATTATTTTAACCACACTTTTGTAATAATTACTACTATTTTAATACTACTTTTAAACAACAATTTATATGAAAATTTTTCAACAATCGCTTTTTTTAAGGCATCGAAAACTATTCAATATAACTTGAAACTTTTATAATGTAATTGAATTCTTCAAATTTATTACAAAACCATACATAATTCAAAACTGTTTATTTTATTTTGTAAAATTGTTATCATTATTATTCATGTTTTTCCAGTTATTTGGGTAATTTTTTTTCAGTATTTACAGAAGAGTAATATATTTTTTTATGATAATTAAACTTTGTCTATAAATAGAAAACTAATGATGTCTTTTTAAGTTATCTTATAAACATTTGTATAACTGTACATTTTTGATATCTTTTTACAATGACTAAGCTTTATCTTGAAATGGTAAAATAATGGCAACAATTTAAAGTAATTGATATTTATCTGAAAAAAGTAACATAATAATACCTTTTTACAGTTAACTTAAATTTAACTACAACTTGGCGTGTCAGAGATAGCGACAAAATGTTTGTCAAAAAATGTTGCTGCTTAGATACCTTTTGTGTAAGTATTTTATGATACTTCCAAAAGGCAGAAATTAGATATCTTACAATTATCTGTACTAATTGACTTCCCTTAAGTGCGAAGAAATGTATTTTACTTCTTCGCTAGTAGTAGAGTTGCCGATCCTACGACCACTACATAACGCGCATGCACGCCGGTATGCTTCCAAGCTTGCAATATGGGTCTGTTACGAAAGGCCTCCAGTATGTTGCCGACAAGTAGATATGGCAATGCTGGAATACATTTTACTATACTCCCCATCAGACCTCCATGTAAATGTCATGAACGGTTATGAAACTGCAAGTTTTCCGTCATTTACGTAATCAGAAAAAATAAATAGCCAGATGCGGTATTTTGACTTGTGACTTACTGGGATATCGTTCCGTTGAATTTGCTTCAATATATAGCTGATCACGTCCATTTTAATAAAATCCTGTCGAACAGTTGGTCGCGTCTCTATACATGTATGTGTATAAGCAGGTATTAGTGTAAGCGTTTGCATGTGTATTACACATTTGAATTTAAATACGACTATTTAAAGAAGGTTTCAAATCGAATTTTTATAGTTTTTATAATGGACAATCGATTACAATGGCTTATAAGGGACGGGATGGAGCTCAAACTGTATACTTTATAGTCAGTTTTCTTTTTACTTAGATTATTGAATTTCATCATGAATTTTGATTATTGAATTAAATGAATATAAAAATGTTATAACTTATTTGTGTTATACGCATACTTGGTATAAATATTTAGCTTTTTACATTTAATAGAATTATTTATATTTAAGAATTAATTATATATATATATATATATATATATATATATATATATATATATGCGTCACAATGTTTAGCGTACCGTTTATATACAAAAGTTTAAGATAAAGGTCCAGCTGCAGTTCCGAGGGTCGCCATCTGTTATAGGCACATTCGGGTTTTAATCGTGCAATCGGCTGGTTCATTGTTTTAAGATCTAGAGATTACATTTTGTAATATTCGAAAGTATATTTTAAAGCAATCTACTTGTGTATACCATTTTCGTGCGTTTTATGTGCTGCTTGGTCATTTTGATTTGGTTGATGAGCAGTGCACATGGGTTTTTTGCCTCGTAGATGAGGTTTAACCTGCTTCTGGGGTACGAAAAAGCGAATACAAACTCCCTTTGGTCCTTAGGGGTGGTTTCTTACCTGATACATCAGAGTTGACCTGGTGTACCTCTGCACCTCCCACACTTTGTAAGGCACCAGAGCGAGCTGTAAAATAATAATAATAAGTGTACTTAAAGCGTGAATGATCATTCGATTTAACTATATTACCTTCTAACGTTTAATTATTGTATTTGTTGAACATTTAACTATTGTAAGGCTTTTTCCTCTTTTATATATAAGAGGTTTTTTATGTCAATAAATTTTAGTGTTTGGTTTATTATTATATTTGTGTTCTATAATACTATTTTTATTTTATTTCTTTATTTGATTTTCATCTTTCCTTAATTCTCCTTATTATTTAGACACACACACACATACACACACACACACACACACACACACATTATACGATACATTTTTTGGTGCCCCGGGTGAAGAGGTGTAATCGAATGAATGAATAGTTCTTCATTCTGTTTCGCTGTTTCGAGACGGTTGTGTTTGACCATAAAGAAAGTTTAAAATCATATTTTTCTTTTTCGCTAAGCCGTTTTAATTTTTCATTGCGTGATCATGGCTTCTACGGTTTCGAAACGTTTAATAGCAATGCAAAGTACTCGATGCGCAGAAATTGAATTGATAAATGAGCAGACGAGAGCTCGAAACGAAGAAAGTTTGAATAAACATATTGTTCAATCACGAATCGATTCAATAAATAATATATGGTTCGAAATACGAAATACTCATTTTGAAATTACATCGCGTGGCGACAGCGTGCTTGATGCTTATATTATAAATGAAGAATTCAAAAAAATGAAAGCCATTTGGGAAACCACGCTTGATTTTTTATTAATGCTGTTAGCCAAATTCGATGAGAATCTAACTATTCTTGATGCTACTCAACCAATTAGAACGTTAGAGGATAATTGTAATAATTTCACGACTCGCCCAGCGAAGCTCCCTAAATTACACTTCCCAATTTTCACAGGAGCTTACGAGGACTAGGATAGCTTTTCAGATTTACTTAAGAGTCTCGTTCATAATGCACCTCGAGTTGCCGATGCAATCAAGCTACAGTATTTGAAGTCCTGTCTGAAGGGGCCCGCAGTAGATTTAATAAAAGATGTTGCGATTACTAGCGTGAAGGATGCTTCAGCTTAGAAAATTTAAATATGCCCGTAGGTAAGTGGGATACGTGATTTATTGAAATATTATCTGCGCGCCTCAGTCCTAAATCTCGAATGATCTGGGAGGCATAATTAAACGCGAGGGAGCCGGCAAGGCAATCGGAGACTTTGGAATGCGACAATGACGAGGACATTTTTACTATTTATACTATATTGATACTAAATTTTTTAAATGCGTTTTTTGTTTGGAAAAGTATTATATAACAAAGTATCTGAAATTTCTTAATGAATCCGCCTATAATCGTCGTGATAAAATAAAACGCATGGATTTATGTTTTAACTGCATGGATAAACATATGAATCGAGAATGCCGATCCAAGGGTCAGTGTAGTATCTGCCAAGGTAAATATCATACAATGTTATACGTTGATAAACCGTATCCTATACAGAATACAGTCACAGAGCTTACGTCAAGCGTTCAAAGAAATCTAAGACACGCTTAGCAGATGAAGCTAAAATACAAGCGCATTCAGCGTGTTTATCAAAAAATAGACATTTTGTTTTTCTCGCAACAGCTCAAATCAAAATTATAGGACCTAGTGGCGTTCATACTAAAGTCCGTGCATTACTAGACTAAGATTCCGAAGTAAGCTTTATCTCTGAGTATATAGTTTAATTACTCAATCTGCCGAAGGAATGTTTTATCTGCCACTTTCAGGTATTAGTACGAGCGAAGCTTGTGTTGTAGACGCTAAAACGAGTTTTTGTTTAGAGTCACTTATGGATTCAAAATTTTTTAATAAACATTAAAACTTTAGTTCTCCCGCGTCTTATATCTAAATGACTAGCCCGAAATTTCTTAGATTGAAAATTACAGGATTTTTCCGAACTCTGCTTAGACGATCCATAGTTTTATATGTCGAACACCATCGACGTTATAATAGACGTGGATGTATACGGTGAATTATTTCGATCAGGGCTAAAGAAATTCGAATCTTCGATATTAATCGCACAAAATACTGCATTAGACTGGATGATTTCCGGGTCTGTGTAATCAAGTGTGCCACGGTGGGCGGAATCCTACTTAGCGAAATCTATTAATGGTTTTTATTGAGTGGAAGACGATGGTTTAAATTACATGGACTATAGAGGAATTACCTCAAATATCGCCTGCATTAAATCCGAAAGAGAAAATGTGTGAAGATCTTTTTAATCAAATACATCGACGTAATTATAACGGGCGTTACATTGTAAATCTGCCTTTTAAAGTAAATCTCCGCACGGTTTCTTTAGAAATGCGTCAATTTGCTTTAAATCTCTTGTTGGTGTGCACAGATGATTTTTGCACGATCCAAAACTTGCTCGAGATTACGTTGATTTTATGACAACGTATGAAAAATTTGGCCATATGACTCGGATGCCGATAAAGGAAATAAATAATGCAAAATTTTCTTATGTACCGCATCATGCAATTGTGCAGATATGTAATAATCAATGGAAAGTTCGTGTTGTATTTGATGCTTCTAGGTGTACCAGCGAGCAGTATAGTTGAAATGATTTTTTGTTGTCAGGGTCACCACTTCAATAGGATTTATCGCTCATACTTCTTAACTGGCGCCGCTATCGCTATGTGTTTAGCCCCGACATTGTAAAAATGTTTCGGCAGATTCTCGTAGTCAATGAAAATCAATATTTGCAAAGAATTGTTTGATCTCCTAATGCAAATGAAGCTCCCGTAGACTATCGTTTGACAACCATGACATATAGCACAACATGCGCTCCGTATTTAGCTATACGCAAGTTTTTGCAGTTAGTGAAGGACGAAAGATTGCGATTTCGCTTAGGAGCTTCTTACAGCGAACACAACACGTACGTACATGATACTTTTGCTGGTGCGAATGAGATATCCCGCATGACACAAAAACATACGGAACTAATAGAAATTTTAAAGTCAGCCGGGATTGAGTTAAATGAATGGTCTGCCATCATCCGTGTCTGTTACCATCTGATATAAGACCAACTGATAATAAAATAGCCAAACAATTAGATCATGATTATGCAGTCAAGGCACTCGGAGTGTATTGGAATCCCATTGTCGATGCTTTTAATTTTAGCGTGTTGAAACCGAATATAATGAACGGGGCATTCACTAAGCGAACTGTTTTATCAAACATTGCCCGATTATTCGATCTCTTAGGCTGGCTTTCACCAATCACTATAACTGCTAAAATTTTGTTGCAGGATCTTTGGATCCTTCGGACTGAGATGCACCGTTATCTTTCGATATCCGCGATAAGTGGTTAAAATACCGCGAGTCGTTCGAACAGCTGTCTACTTTATTGGCAAATAGGTGGTTGGGCATTGTTACAAATACATCATGTCAGATACATGGGTTTTCCGATGCCTCTGCGCGAGCCTATGCAGCCGTTGTATATTTATGCGTTGATGAAGGTAATGGAAAATTTCGTGTATCCTTGTTAGCTGCGAAAACTAAGATTACACCTGTAAAAACTATAAATATTCCTAACTTGGAACTATGCGGAGCTGTACTTCTTGTCAAGCTTATATTGCATTTACAACAGTTAAACTTTATACAAAATATCCCTCTGTATATGTGGGTCGATAGTCAGATTGTGTTGAATTGGTTGAGTAAGCATCCTCGCGTATGGAAAACATTTGTAGCTAATCGTGTATCTATAATACAGACCGGAATACCGTCGGTTATATGGTCTTATGTTTCAACGAAAACTAATCTGGTCGACATTGCTACACGCGGCCTTACACCCATTGAACTCCGTAGTCTACTTTATGGTGGCGAGATCCGTCGTGACTCACCTTGTCGAACGAAAAATGGCTTCAAGCACCATCAGCTATGCAAATTACTCATGTGTCAAAGTTACCGCCGGAGCCGGAAATATTAACAGCCTTTTCATGTCCTACATGGTTAATACGCGTTGTAGGCTACTGTCTATGACTTCTTATTAACTTATGAAGGTGCAATGATGGGCTGCTCCCATTGTGCGTTGCTCTCACCGCTCTGGTGTTATCTCATGCTCGTATTGTAATAATAAAAATAGCATAAGCACACGCATTTGCCTTAGAAATTAAATTGTTACAAAGTGGTAAGCCCATAACTAAAAATAGTGCTATATTAAAATTGAATCCAGTCTTAAGCCCAGCAGATGGTATTTTACGCGTTGGCGATCGGCTAATTCATTCAATATTAACAAGTGAACGTAAATATCCGCAAATTTTACCGAGCCAGTCTGCGCTTAGTTGTCTTTTTGTAAATTATGCTCACTGTACCACGCTTCACGGTGGACCTACTTTAACATGTAATATTTTAATACAACACGTATGGATTCTCGGGATGAAGCGATTCATTAATACGACGATTCGAAGTTGCTTGAAATGTCAGAATTTTAAACTCCGCCTCACATTACAATTAATGGGAGATCTACCAGCAGCAGGCGTTACACCTTCACGTCCATTTACGACAACCGGTCTCGATTATGCAGGCCCGTTTCAAGTTCGCTTGTCTAAGGGACACAGTTATAGAACGTATAAAGGATATATTGCTATGTTCCTCTATTTCGTTACATGCGCCATTCATTTAGAACTGGTAAGTGATCTAACATCAGCTATTCTCCGTGGCGCATACAGACGTTTTGTCAGCAGAAGAGGAATATGCAGGTAAAAATATAGTGATTATGTCACTACGTTCAAGAGAGCTGATATCGAATTGAAAGATATGTTTTCAGCAGCTTCTAAATTTTATCAAGATGCTGCAGCTACACTTGCGAACGACGGTACTGTATGGAATTTTATCCCCCCCCCCACAAAACCACACTACGGTGGCATTTGGGAGGCAGGGGTGAAATCTACAACATACCATCTTCGTCGAGCATTTGGTGAACATTCATTAAAGTTCGAGGAATTTTTAACAGTATTGATAGAAATCGAAACCTGTATCAATTCCAGGCCTCTAAGCTCTTTATCGTCAGAGATAGATGATTTAAACGTATTGACCCCATCGTATGGAGCGCCATCAGGACTGATTCCAGATGAAAGACCACCACTAGTGTCGGAAAATTGTTTGAACCGATATCAAGTACTTCGAAAAATTCGCAATAAATTTTGGGATCAATGGTCGAAGTAATATTTGCAGCATTTGCAGGAGCGGAGTGAAGATGGACGAACTACGATGGATAATTATCAAGTTAGTTAACTGACACTTCTCTGCGATGACAGATATCCACCTAGCAAGTGGTCATTAGGGCGAGTTACAGAATGTCATCTCGGCGCTGATGGACTCGTAAGAGTAGTAAGGGTAAAAACTGTGACTGGAATATTCCGAAGACATATTGTTCGCTTATGTTCACTCTACCTACCGAATAACGAAAACATGTAATTTAAGCACCTTTAGTATGTATATATGTATCAATAATTCTATTTTAGTTCGTCTATTAACAAAGGCGGGCGGAATATTCGTGTTATAGTTCATATACTTCATTTCACTTATGTTTTCTAAGTATACATTCGTCACGATGTTTAGCTTAGAGTTTATATACAAAAGCTTAAGATAAAGGTCCAGCCATACTACCGAGGGTCGACATCTATTGGAGGCACATTCGGGTTTTAATCGTGCAACCAGCTGGTTGGCTGTTCGGCTGAAATCTAGAGACTGCATTTTGTAATTTTCGAAAATATATTGTAAAGAAATCTACTTGTGTGTATCATTTTCGTGCGTTTTATGTGCTGCTTGGTCATTTTGATTTGGTTGATGAGCAGTGCACATGGGCACTTTGCCTCGTAGATGAGGTTTAACCTGCTTCTGGGGTACGAAAAAGCGAATACAAACTCCCTTTGGTCGTTAGGGGTGGTTTCTTGCCTGATACATCAGAGTCGACCTGGTGTACCTCTGCACCTCCCACACTTTGTAAGGCACCAGAGCGAGCTGTAAAATAATAATAATAAGTGTACTTAAAGCGTGAATAATCATTCGATTTAACTATATTACCTTCTAACGTTTAATTATTGTATTTGTTGAACATTTAACTATTGTAAGGCTTTTTCCTCTTTTATATAGAAGAGGTTTTTTATGCCAATAAATTTTAGTGTTTGGTTTATTATTATATTTGTGTTCTATAATACTATTTTTATTTTATTTCTTTATTTGATTTTCATCTTTCCTTAATTCTCCTTATTATTTAGACACACACACACACACACACACACATATATATTATACGATACATTTTTTGGTGCCCCGGGTGAAGAGGTGTAATCGAATGAACGAATAATTCTTCATTCTGTTTCGCTGTTTCGAGACGGTTCTGTTTGACCATAAAGAAAGTTTAATATCATATTTTTCTTTGTCGCTGAGCCTTTTTAATTTTTCATTGCGTTATCATGGCTTCTACGGTTTCGAAACGTTTAATAGCAATGCAAAGTACTCGAGCTGACAATTTCGATATTACCTTATCGGTGGTGCCATGTTTTCAAAACGGCGGAAACTTATTTGTACACCTAATATTTACATAAATAGGGCACCCGAAATGCAGCGACTAGCGCGTTCTCTGCATTTCGAGTTTGTGGGGACGGGGTACGCAGGACATCTCCAGCCGCGGCTCCCTTTCGTGATGCGTGAGCCCTCCTCTGTTTTCTTTTGGCCCTTATTTGTGGGCTAGGTATATCTAATTATTTTTGTGCACGATTATTTTGATTTATTATCCGGGAATGTGTAATCAATTGTTTGCTTCTAATCAATTGCTCGATCCACTTAATTATTTTCCAGTTGTTATTGGAAATTAAAATATCATAAATAATAAAACATTGAAAAGCACGTGTGGTAAATCATCTTTTTGATCTTTATAATAACATAAACAAAAATTTCCAATCTCTGTAGATACCACAAGTTATACTTAAATGACATAACAAAAAACAAAACTTCTAAAGAAGGTTGTGGTTAAAAAATTCAAACTTTCAATTGGACACATCAGATGGCGCCTACAAACGCTTGGTACGCCAAGACTCAAAATATAAATAGCAACCCTTGTATAATAATAGATGATTACTCAAGGTATTGTACAATCTTTTTTTTAAAACAGAAAAGTAAAAATCCTGATATTATTAAAGAGTTTATTGAGTTGACAAGAACTCAATTTTATAAGAAGACGAAAATAATAAGGTGAGGCAGAGATAAGGAGTGCGTTAATATAGAGCGATACCTAAATGCAGAGGGTATTTGGATGCAGCAAACCATTCCGTATACGCCACAGCAAAACGGAGTCGTAGAAAGAAAAAATCGCTCCCTTATTGAGATAACTCGGGGTATGCTGCTAGATGTAAATCTACCGCAGCGTTCATAGGCAGAAGTAATTACTACAAAATAACTGCCCACTGAGGTCGTAAGTGAAACACCTGATCAGCGATGGCATTCAAAGTTGCCTGATATACAGTACTTAGAAATTCGGAGCTGAAGCCTACGTATTTGTGCACAAGGAGCAAAGAAGAAAACTGGATAATAAAACAGAAAAATGAATCTTTTTTAAGATATTCTGAGGAAAGAAAAGGTTTTCTTTTTCTTAACAGAAATACAAATCGCATTAAGTATTGCCGCGATTTTGTTTTTCTTGATATCACTTCTAAAGAAAATACTTCTGATAAATCACAAGCAAATAAAATAAATGATTCAATCCACGATTTAAACGACGATCCGATTAAGTATTCATTCAACGAATTAAAAGATAAAAATAAAGTTTTATCTGCTGTGTCCATTGCGGAGGAGGAATGATGACGCTCCAAAAGATCTATCATAGCTGTACCTCCTGACAGGTACAGAGCCTCATCTAAATTAGCTACAACTGAAGATAATGAACCTTCTAGCGTAAAAGAAGCATTATCGGGCCCCTATAAACAGCAGTGGAAGAATGCAATGAATGAAGAGCTCGAAGACTTAATTCGAAATGAAACTTCGGGAATCGCAGAAAAGCCGCCTGATAGAGATATAGTTACATGTAAGTGAATTTTTTAAATTAAAAAGAATACCAAAAGAACACATTGAACACTATAAAATTCGTCTTATAGCAAGAGGATTTTTGCAAAAATACGGACTATGAAGAAGTATTTTCACCTGTATTTCGGCAATCAAACTTTCCAGCGCTACTGGCGATCGCAGGTCAAAAAGGAATGGTCGTGAAACACTTTAATACAAAGGTAAATTAAGACATTTATGGTCTTAAAGAAGCCGCGAAAGTCTAGAATAACAAAATTAATTTATTAATAAAAGAATATGGGTTTATTCAGAGTAAAGCAGATTCTTACCTCTACGTAAACAATGAGAAAAGCGATTTTATTTTTATCTTTCTCATTAACTACGTAGATAAAGTGTTATGCGAATTTCTTAAAAACACATTTTCAGCTTATAGATCGCGGAGTATTGAAATATTATCTCAACATTGAAGTTAAGAAAGATAGTAATGAGTTTTTTTTTTGTCTGAAGAAGCAAAAATATAGAGAGAAATTTTTCTGTAGAATTTGGTTGCAAGATGTAAAAATTTCTTTAATTCCATTAGCTGGAGTCGCCGGCGCGAGCAGACGTGTTTGTATATTCATGTTAAGTAATATCAAATACGAGTGATTTTTGTACATTGTTTTAATAATATTTATAGCAATTGTTAAGCGTAATAAACGTGGGAGCTGCAGACAACTGCATTTGCAGTTTGTGCACAGGAGTGCCACATACAGAATGGAAGGTTTATCTTCTTCTGACACCAGCAGCCATGACAGCCAAGAATTACTAAACACCTTTCAAGCCACTGTTTAAAAAACTTACGTTAAGGTCACATCCCTACCGAAAAAAGAAGATGCAATTGTAATCGAATCAATCGGAGGTCTATCAAACGACGACTATCTGGATGGCTTAGAAGAAATAATAAAAGTGGAAGACATAAGATTTTTATCGAAAATTTCTGGTAAACGTGTTTGTGCATTTCTATCGTCTAAATCACTGGTTGGAAAATTAGATGGTCAAACAGTAAACGTCAAAGATCATTCTTTATTGATAAAACCTCTAATAGGCCGACATAACCGAGCAGTAATCTCCAATGTCTTTCCAATTCTTCCGTATGAACACATATTATTCTCGTTCAGAAACAAAAGAATAAGAATTGTTTCGCAAATGAGCTATATTAGAGCAGACTTAAATAAGTCCGGCCGATCGCATATTCTCTCTTTTCGTAGATAAATTTATATTCAAGACGATTTGAGTCGATTACCTGAATGTTTACAAATTACATATGATAATATAAGCTACTGGATTTATTTAAGTGTCGATTCAACTAACTGTTGACTACTGAGACCTGTAAAATGTCATTCAAACGTGTACAAAATATTTTGCACCAAAATTTGTATAAGGAAACGCTCTGTGTAAGATGGGTGCCGCGTTTGCTAACAGTCGACCAAAAATTGATTCGAAAGAACATTTCTACCGCCAATTTGGCGTTGTGTAAGCGTAACCCAAGCGAATTTTTGCGTCGATTCGTAACCGTTGACGAAACTTGGGTCCACCACTACACTCCTGAAATCAAACGACAGTCTAAACAGTGGATTGGACCAGGAGAACCAATTCCAAAGAAGGCAAAAACAAATTTTTCGGTGAACAAGGTTATGGCTAATGTTTTTTTGGGATGCAAGAGGTATTATATACATTGATTACCTTGAAAAGAGTACAACTATCACTGTTCAATACTACGCAGACTTATTGCAACGTTTGACCCACGAAGTGAAAATTAAACGACCTCATCTGGCGAAGAAAAAATCTTGTTTCATCACGATAACGCACCAGCGCACACATCAATCGTTGCGATGGCTAAAATCAACAATCTGAAGTTTGAATTGATGCCGCACCCTCCCTACTCTCCAGACATAGTCCCGAGTAACTATTATTATCTGTTTCCCAACCTCAAAAAATGGTTTGGCGGTAAGAGATTTGCGGACAATGAAGAAGTAATCGAATCTGTAAATGAATATTTTAAGGAGCTTGACGAATCAGTCTATAGAGACGGCATTACTAGACTAGAATACCGCTATGAGAACTGTATCAGCCTTGGAGGAGATTATGTTGAGAAATAAAAAAAAAATTCTTAAAAACGTTGTTTTTCTTGGCCAGAAACTTATGAATCCACCCTCGTAGATATTATACTACAAAAACTTGCTTCTATTAATTGTTCTTAGAATTTAATAAATTTTATTAAATTCATAGCTTCAAAAAAAATTGTATATACAGAAAGTACAGAGAGTCAGCCTAGATTTACATATAAAGCTGTTCCTCAAGGAAGACTTCTAAGCCTTCTCCTTTATAATATATACGTTAGCAAAATTACTGATAATCTTCCAAAAAGCGTAACAGTTTCTCAATTTGCTGCTGACTTAGCAATCTTCTGTCAAAGAGGCCCTATTAAAACTTGTAAAAAATTATTAGAAAAAACCGTTACAATAATTTATAGCAACTTACACGAGTGAGGTTTGTCTCTCTCTATGAATAAAACTGTTTTTATACATTTTAATAAAAAAAGGATCAGATCTGGTTAAACCTCTAGTAAAATAAAAGATACTATATTTAAGTCAAGCGAAACTGTACGTTTTCTGGAAATAGTGTTTGGCCACGCACTGATTTTTAAAGCCCATATAGACTACACACACAAATTATTTGTGATTGCATAGGTTATTTCTATAACTAGCAACCCTCCATTTTCTAATATTAAACTATGATTCGGATTTAAAGAAACCCAACAGAATTTATTCAGTCACTATAGTTTCCACATTTACACGCAATAACCCCCGCCGACTAACGCACCTACTCTACTCCCGGTTCGCATACTCGGCACGTCCCGACCGCGTCCCGCGCCCCGGCGCACTCATCGAACCTGGGGAATTACACGGGGGGAAGGGAAGGGAAGGAACGGATTCTGGCCGTCGCGTACGCGGAAACCCGCTGACGTCCGTAGACTCATCCCCTGAGTGATAGTTACTTACGCCATCGATGGTTGGCGCAGGCACCGATGATGGGGGAGGGGCTCTCGGAGGTAGCAGTGCGTCGAGCGATCGTCGCCCATGTGCTGGTCTGTGACTCCTCGGCGGGTCACGCGGCTCTTCTTTCCTTCTTCCTCCTTTCCTACTCACTCTCCCTGCTGTCTACCTCTCTCTCTCCAGCTCACACTTCCAACACCCACTCTTTTCGGACTGCTACAACGGTTTCTCTTTCCTCCGACTTACCTTCTTCTTTGACACCCGGCTGCTACCATGGACTCGCTCTCTCTCTTCTCCTTTCTCAATTTCTTCCTCTGCCCTTTTACTCCACACTGCTCTTCTCTCGGACGTCCACAACCGACCCCCTCACTCTCGTCTTCTCTCTGCTTCTTTTTCTACGACCTATCTCCTCGGTGGCCGACAGCGGAGTCTCTCGCGCATCTCGCCGTTTGCCGGCGAAGAAGGATGGGACAAGGGGGGAGGTATGGCGGCGGCCGAGGACGGCCGATCGCGATCGGGACGCATCGAACACGGCCCTTGCACGCAACGATAAGAAAGAAAGAAAATGTAAACTTGATGACTCCAGGATTACCCTAATTTTTTTTTTATAACGGAAAACTTCTTCGTATATGACAGTAAATTAAAGTTGTAATTACATTAAGCCGGGGATTATAATTAGCGATAGTGTCACTATATACACAACATTGGAGTTACTTAATTGAAATTTAGTCAAGTGACGTGCACTTTGCGTAGGTAATCAATGTAATAATTCTGAGTTTGTAATTTACAAATACAAAGGCTCTTAAGCTATAACTTTTACAAAACAAAAAAAAATCACAACAATTTTACATGTGCTCGCAACTATTAGTAACCATATAACAAATGAAATATGAGTCAAAATAACTTCTCTGGATAATTCTAGCTAACTAAGTTATAACAGATAAATTGGTTTATAATGGAAGTTAGTTAAATTACGTTTGTTTGTTGAACAACAAAATGCACCAAAAAAATTCGATTGTTTATCGTAAGTAAACAAAAAAATCCTTTTCTCCCTTTTTTTCTATTTATGCATAAGAACTGTGATATTAAAGAATAACACTGAGTATAATAGACTGGTCCAATGAAAATATTATTTCATCTAAACGTATAAATACAATGTGTGTTATTCTATATACTTTTATTTATAACTATTATAATTATCCTAGGTTGTCAAATTATTGTTGAAATAAAAATTTCAAATATACACACTTTATAATCATTTCAAACTGCACGGTATACCTTTAAATAACTATTAATAATTGGCATAGAAATATATGCAGTTAAAGTCGAGAGAAAAACAAATTATTAACGTAATCAATGACTCTTAGCTTTAAAGTAATGACAAAATTATTCGTAATCGCAACATTTCATGAGATCTTATCGGATAGAGAAAAAAAATTCTTTTTTTGTTGAGCATATTAGAATAATAACGAGTGTCAGTATTGAATGAAAAAAAATATATATATAATCGGAGAAATGAAACAACCAAAATAGCTTTTAACAATTGTAAAAGTGCTGATTAACATAAATTATTTCTTATATATTCTATCTCGAAATTATCATCATTATAAAGTATTATTTTTCCCTCTTGTTTTTTTTCTTGTTGGTGTTTTCGTTAAATCTATGTAATACCATTGCTACGCACTGGATGTGTGACCGCCACCAAGGCCATGAAATTAACTCGTTTTTTTTCGTATTTCAGTCAACTTATTCTTATACGAAATTGATTCACTTAAGTTGTAATGCTATTTACCAATGTTAAGTTAGATGTCTACACAAATATGTCATCCAGCTCTGTCCTTAAATTTTTTTTTATTTGGTTCATAACTTCCGATTATGCATTATTGACTTCGTCACTTGAGATATACACAACGAACAATTAAATTTCAACGAGCTTAAAGAAATACGTCTCCTTTGAGAAATGACACCCATGATAAAAATTTTTTCTTTTATTTTGAAGAGGACCTAATCTCGCACACTAGTCTCTAAATTTTATATAATTAGATATCGATTTTTGATTGCTCTGTCTCTGTCACAAATCCAGAAGTTACTGTTTCCATTTATTCACTGATACAGTCAACAATCCCATTATCAACCTCTTGCATACAAATGCTTGCAATTAATAAGCATACAAAAGCCCCTAATATACCTACTTATATAAAGTATATATAACTTATACGTAAACTATGACATATACCTAATATAAATATAAATGTAACTTATACACAATATCTAAACTTAAACGTAGTATTAATAATAACATTGTAACGCACTGAATTTCTCAGTGAAAATGCACGACATTTTCACAACTCATGGTAGAAAGGCTGCATAGCTAGAGAAGTATCCATCTCCCTTTAACAAATAAACCTCCTTTCTTTCTTGCTCCATTCGTTCTAGTTTAAACTTTCATTTTTTTTCTTTCTCTCTGTATCTTTATTATATACTCTGACTTTTTCTTTTTATAATCTAAGTTTAACTTGACTTCTTTTATGTGCGTTTATTCTTCTGTAGTTCTTTTCTCCTTTTTATCGTTAATTCTATATCTTTCGTAATGTACTAAGTTCTCTAACTTAAGTTTTCCTCTCATTTGCATCTCACTGGCATCTATCATTAGAGGTTTCATACCAATTAACAGCACCTGTTAAAACTCCTTTTATTTAATCCCTCTTTGAAATTTTTGACTGAAATAAAAAAAAAAACAAATCTATTATTTCAACCACGTTTCACTTCCCATAACACTGAGTCTGTTACAGTAGTTGCTCATGTTATCCCTCTATGCCCCTTTTTCCTCCTTATCTCGATTTGTAACTTTATCACCATGACTTAATTTACTTATTTAGTTCATTAATCTATCATTCATATTCCATCTTTATCTTACCACTATTCATTTCATTTTTTCTTTGTCCTCTATTATTCATTTTACCTTCACATTCACTTTGTCCTTTTCATCCGTTATCTGTATCTTGATCTTAACATCATCCATTATTATCACTACTCACATGCTGTCCCATCTTATTTATTATTCATCGTTGTACTTATTTTATCTATTTTTTTTCTTTTTCTTTTTCTTTGTGAGTGCATCTCAGCACTCGTCCGTGCCGTGGTCTAGGTTAGGACTCCTCGCCGTTCCATCAGCCGACGGTTATACGCGGCTCGTGGCGCGGGGAGGTAAGTGGAAGGGACCGTGTCGAGCACAAGGCGCGACGGCGCGCGCGAGCGCCTTAAGGTTTCTGCTCCGTGGGATGGCGCGCGCGTCGTCGTTTCTCTGGACAAGTCGGCGCGGCGTCTTGTGACTGTCGTCACAATATATATATATATATATATATATATATATATATATATATACAAAATATATATATAGACTTATATAAATTGATTATATGCCATAAACTGTCCCTCATCTAAAACGTTGAAATAATTATTTCTTTTAGCGCTCATGGTATTAAATGTACTTGACTTTACGTTTACTAAGTGAATCAGATATGAAATAAATTAAATTATTTCAAATTGAATTCATTTTTAAAGCGGATGAGACAGAATTTCCCATCCACTATGCTCCAAATAGTTTTTTTACAGAAGACGAAACATGTTGCTAACCGCTAATTGCTATCGTGATGAAAATAACGGACTTCTGCACGGTCTCATATTCTGGTCTTTTTTCTGTAATGCTTGCTTTAAACGAATATATAATTTAAAAAAAAAAGGTTTTTACTGATTTCTCGATAAATAAAGAGGCTAAAGGAAAAGGTTCAATAAGAATTTCCAATCAGAAAATTTTACATTGATCTCAAGTTATTTATTACTTACACTTTTATCAATTAAAACCCCTGCTTCACTAGAAAAGCTTTTTATTTTGGTAATCATACAAGCATGCGTACAGACAGAGAGCGGAAGAGCAATGCAACGTCTATGCCTCACTTATGCATGCGCACAAAGGTGGCAGGAAAAGAGTGCGGGAGAAAAAAACTTTAAAATATCCACATGTGTTCATAGCATTGTTATTATTGCTTTCTCCAAAATAATCCTGATGCATGGCTCTTGTGACCCTCTCGCGCTCGAGTCATCGCAATTGGAAATAAAATTGAAAAAACGTACGCATTATAATTCTCTTTAAATACACTTTTTAAATGTAATATTTCGAATGCGCGATCTTATTTGAAATCGAATATCATCTTGACTCGCACAAGATGCAATTCTAATATCCAATTGCAAACTGTAAGTTGTGTGCCGATAAACTAAAAAAAAAATTTCATTATGACGGTGTGTTCTTTTTTCATGCTTTATTTTGTGTTTTTTTTAAATGAAATCTTTTTAAAAATGTTTTATGTTTATTTAAAATCTTTATGTCATTATAATTTCTTACAAATATTATATTTTTCATGGTGATTACATATTTCATGAGAATTACATTTTTCAGTGGATTTATTTTTGGAATGGTTTCTAAACAGGGATTTTGCTTTTGATGGTGTTTTTATTTTTAATGGGGTATTTATTATTTTATAGCGTTATTATTATTAATAAAATTGTCTTTTTTATATTTTTTGGTAAAGCTTTTTTTAATATTTTATTGTACAGAATAGTTCAAGGTACTAAAGAACAAGAAAAATAAAATACAGAATAATGTTCTATGTATAAGAGTCTTCCTTGAGCCTTCAAAGAGAGAAGAAAATATTCGGACCGTCAAAAAACCAAAGAAAAATACGACAAGAAGTATTATTCGAAGAAATGGCTGTACAACTGCAGCCGATCGAAAGCAAATTTAAAGAAAATGAAGAGAAATACCCATTAACCTATGAATCTATATTACAACTTCTATTTCAAACTTATAACAATACAAATATTTTTAAGACAGTTACGCAATTCACGAACGACATTTCGGCTATTCTGAACATGCTCAGAGACATATACGAACTTACAGACTCTTGTAACTTAAAAAGTCGAATAAATAGAATTAAAAAACAATTAACTAGACCAAAAGACGCTTTTTCATCAAGTGACGACGTAAATTTCTCGGAAAATATAACCAGTGATAAAAAAAACTAAAATAATAAAGAAATAATAACAAAGAAAAAAAATATTTACAAAAATGATTAGTAATCAATCCACATCTTTTCAACTAAAGGTATTATACTGAAATTATAGAAGCTTCTATCAACGTCCTGAAGAAATCCCAAAAATTCTCAGAGAAATAGATATTTTGATATGTGTCGAAAGATGGTTATCTGCTGCCAACACCATCGGATATCCAGGATTTGCCGCATATAGAAAAGATAGAACACTTAAGAGGAGAAGGTATTCTTTTCTTAATTCGAAATAATTTAATCTTTTCGCGTAATTAATGAAATTATAACTCAGAATTAATCTATTGAACTGTGCGGCGTTGAAATAAATAATGTGCATCCGCCTACTGAAATTACTGCTTTTTACAGAGCTCCCGGTCTCACGTTTACTCAAAATCAATGGAACCGCGTTCTTGAAAATTTAAATATAAATAAAAACAGCATTCGAGTTGGTGATTTTAACGGTAACAGCACTTCCTGGAATTGCAAACTTGTAGATCATAACGGTCAGAGATTAGCAAATGCTATCATTGCAATTCACATTTATAGAAAAAAACACTTATACATATGTTGATATGCACCGTAACTAAAAATCAAATTTAGATTTAGTACTAACCTCAAACTCAATATCTGATATAGTAAATGTTAGATTAATCGATGAGACCTGGAGATCTGATTATTTCCCCATACAGATACTTGTAAATACTGAAACATTTAGCTACAGAAAAAAATCATTTAAGGTAAAATCTACTCGTACAAATTGGCCGGCTTTCAATGAAAATTTAAATTTAAACTACAAAAATTTTTTAACAATCGAATTCAATCATTCATCACTTAAAAATAAATACAATTCATTTATACAAATAATCACAATTTGGTAAAGTTCAATACGCCAGAACCAAGCACTAAAAAAAAAAATACAAAAACCCCGTTTCTTGGTGAGATTCAGAATGCGATAAAGCCAAGAGATTTCGACAAGCTGCGTATAAAAAATGGACTTACACGGTCAGTTGACAGGACTTGATCTCTTACAAAAAAATCTTCTACTGAAGCCAAAAAACTATTAAAATTAAAAAAAGGCACCTTTTAAAAATTTCGCTGAAAGCATAAATTTTTATACGAGTAGTACCCACGTGTGGGGTAAATGTAAGATCATAAAAAAGGCTGGGTAAATACAAACCCAGAAAAAAATGATGCTGATCATATACAAGTATCAGAAACAGCAAATGTAGGAATGTAAACAAAATTCATTTTTTGAAACTCCTTTCAATTTTATTGAATTTAATTCGGCCCTAGAAGCTAAAAATACAAAATCAGCACCAGATATCGATGGTATAGACTACAATATCATTGAAAAAATTCCAATTAAATATAAATTACTTTTACTTGACATTTTCAACGAAATGTTTCTGCAATGTAATTATCCGGATCCATGGAAATGCGCCTTTGTTCATCTAATTGACAAGGGCGATAGTTGTCTTCGTCCAATTTGTTAACATCTTGTATGTACAAATTATATGAGACTATATTAACAAATAGACTGCAATGGTGGGGAGAATTCTATGAAACCATACCGCCGAGCCAAAATGGGTTTCGAAAACGCAAATCGTGCGTAGACAGCCTTGTAAACATCACACTAAAAGGAAACGAGGTCTTTTTAGAAACAAAACATGTACTTGCGGCTTTTCTAGATGTCAAAGATGCATTTGACAATGTCGATCTGGATATCTTGCTTAACAAACTTGCAAAGCTGGGTCTACCAAAAAATGTAATCCTCTTTGTTAAGTTTTTCACGAAAGAAAGGCGTATTTTTTCTAACTTTACGGGTAAAATTTACAAATCTGTTTACAAAGGCGTGCCTCAATGTGGCCTCCTTCGCCCCTTATTATATATACTGTATATAGTTGATGTGGAGAAAGATATAAAAAAATGCGTATCCATTTCACAATTTGCTGAAGACTTAGCTCTATATATTAAATACAAATCAATCACAAGAGGAAAAAAGATATTAGAAAACATTATTGCCAAAATACAGGTAAATCTAAAAGATCTAGGATTAGAATTATGTCCCGTGGAAACAAAATTTATACACTTTAATAATAAGTAGATCGAACCAGGTAATACACAAATAAAAATCGACAATCATAATGTTAAATCTACAGCTTCCGTTAAATTCTTAGGAATTTTATTTTTAATCACAAAATGAATTTTTCGGCTCAAATTAACCTTATTCAAAAAAAGTGTACTAAAGCTCTCAACATTATAAAATATTTATGTGGTACATGGTGGGGTTTCAGTCCAGAAACTCTTTTCATCCTTTATATAAGCTCCATACGCTCTATATTCGATTATGGCTCTTACATATACTCTATCAATCGGATAAATCTTATCGAAAAATTAGGAAACATTCAGTATTCCGCGATTAGAAAAGCCCTAGGCTATCGTAGCAGTACTCCGAAAACCATTTTGCTCGGCGAATCTAAACTAACCCTAATCAAAGAACGAGCAAGACTTCTATGTAACCGCTTCTTCGTCAAAGCTTTTTCTATTAATAACTCATTAACCTACAATACGATAAACAACTACCATAAAATATACAAAAAATTTCACAGTACAAAAAAAAAATTTCCAGCATGTATAATTTTTGTAATAGATCTGAAAAATTAAAACAAAATCATGAGAAACAACAAATACAGTTTTATCGAAATGAGTATAAAACACTTATAACAACGATCCCAATCAATACGGAATTGGGACGTGGACTACAAAAATCACATAATCCAAACAAGCTACTGGAAAACTTTCTAAGTAAAGCCAATGCCATCGATATTTACACTGATGGCAGTAAAATTTTGCAACCTCATTCGATTGGTTATGCCTGTATATGCCCAAAGTAAACATAAATCGATCCGAAACTATTACAAAACAAGCCTCAATATACACTGCAGAATTTATAGCCCTTGATCAGGCGCTAAATATTGTGCATATTTATGCTTCCAAATACCGGTGTTTATAAATAAAGCATATTCGAATTATTACAGCGGTGCTTGTGTCAATCAGCCGAGACCGGGATTTGAACTCGGATCACAAGATCACTAGTCCTTCGCTTTAACGATCGAGCCGTCGTAGGTCTCGGAATATTATATTGATCCTAGCTAAGGGGTCCTAACTTTACCCGATAAGTAAAGACAGGACATTTAAGTAAATTTAAAAAATAAATTCAAATTGAATATTTACTTGCATCTAGCAAGTTATTATGTATATGAGGGCATCAGCGGTATTGCTAACTAGAATCTAGCTTGTACTGGGGATTTGTCGAGGATATTTCTACACGGGCAGCTAATGTTTCGAAAACGTATATATAATGTGTGTCCGTTACAATATATATTGCCTGCTCTTCTTAAATGAATATAATGATTTGTAGTTATGTATAAAAAAAAGAACAATATTGATGATATAAATGTTATTTATAAAATTATTTTAAGAATAAAAATTTCAAGTACAAGTATAGAATATGCTAAGATAAATATCTGGATTATTTTTTATTCTATATTTAGAGTTTAAATATAAAATAATATAATTAAAATATTTTAATAAAATAGGCATTATAAGTAAACTATTGATAACTTAATAATATAGGTTAAACAAATTGTACAATATCTATTAATTTAATAAAATATGGATTTTTATAAGCGTTTACTGTTTGAAAAATTATTATCACTTACTACTGTGTACAAATATTAGTAAGACTGTTCAATTCAAACTTTCCGGGTTTATCGATTTGGACAAATGTTTTTATTTTTAAGTTGATAGTACTGTCAGAGTTATCTGTACCAAATTTTACGCAATTATCTTCATTTGTCATAAGTTATGCTTGTGTTTTCTGTACAAAGAAATGTTGTCTCTTCGGTTTTTATAATGTCTAAAATTACTCAACAAAGAAGTAACATTAAATTTTGTGCACGAAAACGTTGAAAAGATTGCAGAAGGCCTTTGGTAAGAAGTCAATGTCAAGAGCAAGTGTTTTTAATTGACATAAATTGTTCAAAGAAGGTTGAGAACGCGTTGAAGGTAAATTACATCAAGAACAACAAAGAACATCTACAGATGGGCTATACGTCGACAAAATCAAAGAATTGGTTCTGCCTGCAAAATCGTTGGGTGACTACTGAAGCGTGTGCTGGTATTGTTTGAATTTTAAATGGATCAGTCAATACCATTGTGAAAGACATTTTGTGCCTGAAAAGAGTGAAATCTCGATTGGTGCCGAAAACGCTCAATTTTGTGGAAAAACAGCGTCGCATTGAGGTCTGTTAAACGATGCTTTCGAACTATCAAGACAAGATTAAACGTATAATAACTGGACATGAGACTTGGGTCTATGCTTACGATCCAGACGCAACCGATCCATCGAGCAAGTATCGCGCCAAAGCCAGTGGAGACCGAAAAAATGACGCCAATATCTTCCGTCAAAAAGTCCGTGGACGAGCTCAATCCACCTTGTCCCTAAGAAGAACGGCAAGTGGAGTATATGCGGAGACTATAAGTTCCTGAATAGCGTTACCGTCATAGACAGATGCCCCATCTCGCATACGCGAAGAACTATTTAACTTGTTTCATAATAATGCTCACCCCAGTGACAAAGTAACCGACCAACTCATTTGACATCATTATGTTTGACTGAATATGAAATGCGAAATCCACAAGCGATGTAAGGAGTGCCTTGAGAAATACGATAGACATTCGACAATTTGTATTTGACTACAATGCTATACTTGTAGTCATTAATAATGTGTACTATCAGGCATCGAGCCTCACGATCGCCCTATTTGCAAACCTCAGGTGCTTAAAAATTGTCAACTGCAACAAAGTGTATGTTAAACCATGGATCAATTACGTGAAATACAATAAGATGCTAGAAAAATGTAACACTGATAACTGCACGTATCTAGATCAAGACATGTATATTAGCCACGTATTTTCGTCAATTTTTTCGGGAGAATACGTATTTCAAGCATTCAACCACTTTCTCATATTCATGAAACCACAAAACATACCTATGATCGACGGTTACAGATGGCCTGAGATTAAGAAAACCAAATCACTTCGATTGTTCCACCTCAACAATAACCCTTACGCTGAGGACTCCATCATAACGATTTTGGCAAATGCGCCCGCGCTACAAGAGCTCGTAACACACGGAATTGCAGTCCCAGCCAATTTTCAGATGGACCGATGTGAGAGACTCGAGACCGTAAGTCTGGTTTACTTCCCCGATATAAACAACCTTCTTGTGAACCTCAGTGTCAGAGGAGTTCGATATATCCACGTCGAAAATATGTTAGGAAAAGAAAAAGACGCGAGCAGTGGTTGGGCGTTTTATAATGAATACAGCATGCTTCAATAGAGTGATTCACGTTCACAGGCAAATGCCGACTGGTGTTTGCAGCGCATAAAGTTCGACAACTCCGGCGAGATGGAGTGGTGGTCGTACAATCGGAATAGCATACCATTTTACATCGGGTCACCACGGCAAGCGGAACCTGGTTGTAAATTAAGTATTGTATTAGGAAATACAGGCTCGGCGTAGAATATCAACTAGTTATAAGCCAAATGCTCTATTTGATAACGTAGGATGAGCTTAGAATGTCAACTATTTGTAAGCATAACACTGTATGAGAAATGTAGGTTCGGCCTAAGATGTAAGTAGAAATAAACCCTTCTCCTTTTGTATCTAAATTCAACAAGAATTTTTTTAACATAGAAAAATGACAAAATGGGAGAAGTCGTGTGGGGACAAGCTTACACTACTACACCTGGATATATAACGCACATGTGCCAATAGCATGGCAATGCATGCATACGCACTATCTAAATAGGAGTGGCGCCCCAGCGCGGAGTGGGGGGCCGTGAGCATCGAGACCGCGACAGCGGCCGCACGTCCTTCTTCCTACCTGGACTCTACTGCAACTCAGTCGACGATCCGATCGAACATCGCAACGAGGCCTCCGTTTTCATACTATACTAATAAACTAGTTATATATTAATTTAACTGTGTATTTATTAGTCACCAATACATCACCGACCCGCCTAGAGTAGGTGGGGGTGGAAAATTTTTCCATACATCCTATAATTGTTTGCGTATGTACACATGAACTATGTAATTTCACGCTTCATGTTCTTTTAAAACAAAAAATATGTTTTATATGTAAAAAATACAGTAAAATACATGGGGGAATAAGGAAAAGTCGTAGGGTGACATGTATGGTGAATAGGGCGGTTGTGGTAACGTTGCGATGCCTTTAGATGCCAAAAACTGAGGACACTGAATGTACTGTGACAGGGCGCATTATCATGCGATCTCTGGGCGCACTTTGAATACCCTTTATGTAATTTTTCGAGCACATTGTGATAGAATATTTGATTTACGGTTTATCCAGGTGGTACGAACTCTTTGTGAATCACCCCTTGCTGTCGAAGAAGCAAATGAACATGGTTTTCACTTTGGACTAGCTCATTCTCGCCTTCTTTGGCCTGGGTGCTCCAGAAGACAGTCACTGTTGGTTTTGTCATTTAGGTTCGAGGTCACATTGAAAGAAACAACTTTCATCACCAGTAATAACACAATCAAGAAGAGTAGGATCACTTTCGACCTACTCGAGATGATCTTGAACGATGTTCATTTGGTACAGCTTTTTCATGGCGAAATCTTCGGTTAAAATCTTTCTAACTGTTTCCCGGTTAATGTTCAACTCGTCAGCCAACATTCGAATGATTAGTCGCTGGTTTTAACGAACAAGATCGGGGGCGCGCTACGCATTCGCGTTGGTTAGCACTTGAATTGGCTTTTCGCTCCTCGCCGTGTCTTTGACGCTCTCACCGCCTTTTTTAAAACCGATATGCCACCGAAGTACCTGAATACGAATCAGCGCATCACTACCGTATATTTTAAGCACTTCTTCATAAGGTTCTGGCACGGTTTCGCCGAGTTCCGCACAAAATTTTATCGCGCACCATTGCTCTAAATTTCTCTGTTCCATTTTCGAGATATGTACTACTCACGCGTTCTTACAAAATACTAAACAGCTCCGAAAAAATGATCGTAGAAGGATTATCAAGGTCATAATTGAGAAAGTAGGGATCTACTATTATGGTGGCGGATTTACAGGGTCGCAGTGTTACCACAGGCCGAATCAGTCACATTATTTAATTGTTTGACCTCGTATCTTGAACTCATTATTAATTATTACAATTAAAAATTTTAGTTTATACAATTTTCACTACTCGTATATTGTATTTTATATATAACATAAATTGACTTGTATCATATAATATTATCAGGAGTGTGAATAAGTCTTTCCCGTTTTTTGTAAGAGATGGCGCCACCAATACTGTGCGAGTATTCAATGGTTACATATGTCATAATCAAAGCTTATTCATATGTCAACAATTCCATACTAACACATTAATTAAAATTTTTTCGCATCATAAATTTTTGATATCGTGAAAATGTCGAAATTTGAGCCGAGTCGACGTCATTTGCGGGAAGTTTCACTTTATTGGTTCAATTTGAAGAAATCTGCTGCCGAGACGCATCGATTGCTTCAGGAGGCTTATGGAGAAGGTTGTGCCGATGATTCAAGTGTTCGCGGATGGTTTCGACGCTTCAAAAGCGGTGATTTCGACGTGGAAGACAAGGAGCGTTCCGGGCGGCCGCAAATCTTTGAAGATCGAGAATTGGCGACTTTGCTTGATGAAGATTCTTGTCAAACGCAAGAAGAACTTGCTGAAGCATTGAGAGTTGACCGAACAACCATTTCCAAGCGTTTGAAAGCCATGGGAATGATCCAAAAGCAAGGAAATTGGGTGCCGTACGAACTGAAGCTGAGAGACGTCGAACGGCGTTTTTTCACTTGCGAACAGCTGCTTCAGCGACATAAAAGAAAGGGTTTTCTGCATCGTATCGTGACTGGCGATGAAAAGTGGATACGTTACGATAATCCGAAGCGAAGAAAATCATGGGGACTACCCGGCCATGCATCATCATCGACGGCCAAGCCAAATATTCATGGCGCCAAGCTCATGCTCTGTATATGCTGGGACCAGCTAGGTGTGGTTTACTATGAGCTTCTGAAACCGAATGAAAGGATCACAGGTGAGGTCTATCGACGACAATTGATGCGTTTGAGCCGCGCACTGCGAGAAAAACGGCCACAATACTCCGACAAGCACGACAAAGTTATTTTGCAACATGACAATGCTCGCCCACATATTGCACCGCTGGTGAAAACATACTTAGAAACGCTCAAATGGGAAGTCCTACCCCACCCGCCGTATAGTCCAGACGTTGCTCCGTCTGATTACCATCTCTTCAGATCGATGACGCATGGCCTGGCTGACCAGCACTTCCATTCCTACGAGGAAGCCAAAAAATGGGTGGATGACTGGATAGAGGCCAAACCGGTCGAATTTTTTTGCAACGGGATTCGTATGTTGCCAGAAAGATGGGAAAAAGTTGTAGCAAGCGATGGCCAATACTTTCAATAATTCATTTGTAACCATTTTTTCACAATAAAGGCTCAAAATTTGAAAAAAAACGGGAAAGACTTATTCACATACCTGATAATATTGAAACTATTACAAAATGCATTATATTAATGTATTATAATATATTTATATTTTGTTATATATTTTGTAAAATTGTATATAACTAAGATCTTTATTGTATTGTGACGAGAAACGCAAGCACTGCGTGCGCCTGCCTTCCCCGTCCCATTGCTCTCTCTCTAGCCGTAGCATGTACATATTTATCTGTATATTCATATGTAGAAATGTTATCTGTTGCAGGCCGACGCACAACCACCGGCGGAGAGGTAAGTGAGAGAGAGAGCGGGGAGTGAGGAGAGACAGCCACGCGCGCGAATTAGGCAGAAAGAAAGAGAGCCGCGAAGAGAAGACACCGCGTACCGGCCCTCTACACACGTCGTCCGTGTTCCTTTTTTGATTGCAAAAGCCGTGCCGCGACGGATCGTGTGTGGGAACCTACCTTGTGTTCCAAGGTTCCCCTCCGCCTCGTACCTCGTCCTCGGGGAGAGTGCCCGGTAACGCGCTCGTGGTGCTATAGTGGTGCAAGGGAGTGTAGAGTACCCGCGCCGAATACGAGCTCGAGCAGACGAATTGTCGTCCGCCCCTTCTACGCGGAATAACCGCCCCATCCCGGAGGTCAACGTCACCGCCGCCCCCGGCAAAGGAAGGCGCTGTTGCGCTTCGAGGACGCGCTGCGAGACCTGCGGGTTCCGGCTATCTGTAAGTGGCAGCTCCTTTTCTCTCTCTCTCTCTCTCTCTTCCCGAACGCCCCGCGCGCCGTCGCCTCGGCGACCCTCGGCCTGCGTCCCGCACGCCTCGTATATAGGCGCTGCATCGTATGTGTATCCTTGGCGCCGCGGCATTAAAACGTATTTAAATTTTAACTATCTGCCTCATTTTTCTTTCCCATTATCATCAAGCTCTATTAGCCACCCTATTCCACGCGCAGTCCCACAACGCGATATTTCGCCCTTCGCGGACCGCTCCTCTCCCTCGCCGAAATCCTTCGGGGCTAAGCCCAGCCGGGCACAGATTTGCAACGGCCGTGCCCGCCGTCCTCGTGCTCGAGGCGGACACGCGCACCGTTACATGGCGCCCAACGTGATCTCGGGATCGCACTTTATATAAGAATATTTCATATATCTTTATATATCTTATTGCATATATACATTTTATAATATATATGTAATAATATATTGTATTATAGTGCCCCGGCAAATATTCGCAAGTGACGCGGATGCGCGAAAACAACTTAATAATTTTATTATATTGAAAATTATAATATTACAGAGTGCGAACGCACAGCACATCGCGAGTGTTTACGTTGCGAGCTCGTAGATGTAAACACTCTCGAAGTCGGCCAAGGCCAACGGCAATTCGGCGAAAGCGGCTGAAAAGCAGCACAAATGAAATATAATGCCGAATACGGTAATATAATATTTGTGCAGTTTTTCAAGCAAAACTAATTTTAAGTTAAATAGACACATATACATTAATTTATATAATACTTATATATATATTAATTAGATGTAACTTTAAAATTTAGCTTAAACTAAATATGTGAATTCCATCTAAGCTAAACTAAAATTAATCAATAATTAATTTTTAAGATAGCGTAATATGAAAATATAACTGATATAAATAGATTCACATTCGCCATTATAATATAATAATAAAATTTTCGCCGTTACAGGCATAAGGAACATTTAGTGTAAATTAAATATAATTAAAAGTTCTCTTCATTACACATAGTCGACTATAAATAGCGAAGTCAGCGATCTGTGTATACCCACATACACACACCACCGCGACTCTACGCTGTACATACAGTGTACATGCGACTAACGCAAATTTTTCTTTGCTCTCAATTTAATTTGATCAAAATTGATTATCCCCTTTATGCTTTTCGCTTTCGGATCTTCATTTTGATATTGTAATATCTCTAATATTTGTGCAGTATAATTTAAAAATTAAAAAATTTTTTTTTTTTTCGAAAAATAAAAATTAAGAAAAATTTTTTTTTTTTTGAAAACTAAAAATTAAAAAATTTTTTTTTTTTTTAAAACTAAAATTTAAAAATTTTTTTTTTTTGGAAAACTAAAAATTGAAAATTTTTTTTTCTTTCGAAAACTAAAAATTAAAAATTTTTTTTTTTTTGAAAACTAAAAATTAAAAATTTTTTTTTTTTTCTTCCGAAAACTAAAAATTAAAATTTTTTTTTGAAAACTAAATTAAATTTTTTTTTTTTAATTTTTTTTTTTTTTTCCTTTTTTTTGAAAACGAAAAATTGAAAATTTTTTTTTTTTTTGTGAAAACTAAAAATTTAAAATTTTTGTTTTTTTTCGAAAACCAACAATTAAAGTTTTTTTGGAAAACTGTAAAATAAAAATTTTTTTGTAGAAGTTATAAAAGAACTAAAAATAAACTATATTTTTAGTTTTTTGTTTTTTTTTGTGTTTTCCTTTTTTTTTTCTTTATATTTTTGTATTTTTTTTTTACATTGCTTAAAAAAAAAATATATAAAAAGGAAAAACTATTACAATTTCAAAATAAATCTTTTTTGGAAAATCGAGAATCCGAAAGCCGAAATAAGAATTCTGGAAAAATTTTTGGTAAATTTTTTGACAATTTTTGAAAATTGTTGAATTCTTTTTCTCTTATATTTTCTGTTTTTTTTGCGTCAGTCGCCCCTAATTTTTGCGTTTTCGCCCTCGCACTCCACTATCTCTTGAGATTGCCGGCTTGTAATTATTTGCTTTTAATTATTTAATCGAAAACTTTGGCTGTAACGCTCTATTTTTCTCACGTTGTATATTTTTTTTTCTTTTTCCCTTTGTTCGTTTGTCTTCTTCTAATTTTCAACGAAAAGAAATAAAAGATGGCAAATCCGTCAAACGAATTTAACGACTGGCTTCAAAGCCTATGTGAGGAAGAAACAAACCTAATTACAACGGAACTAGAATTAAAAAATGAGGGTTCCCCATTTCAAAGGGCTGCTAGGCTATACCATAGACTAGCAGGAAATTATAGCCCAGGAGATTTTGTGGAATGCGAGAGTGACAGTGATAGTATAAAAACACGCACGCGAAGAGATTAAATTCTGTTAAAGATAATCGTCACCTCGACAATGCGCGACGCAACAAAAACTTATATTTTGGATCGAATGGAAGCGACGTACGCCGAACAAGCGGACGAATCAGCTGACATACAGCAGGCTCGGGAAATTTACCCGAGCACAGATCAAAGAAATATAACAACAGATGTCGATCACCAAATACAAAATCTGATCGACTTCAATTTGGCCGAGATGAACAGGCATGAACCGCTCGCATGGAGCACTGCCAATGAATCGCCGATTCAGGCAGCCACCACGAGCGTAATTACGCCTACCGACTCGGGTGTCACGAATGACACCACACGTCGAACCCAAGTCGCATCTCAGGCGACAAATGCAACAGTCGAACCTCAACCGACTGACCTCGAAAACAATGTAAACCTTCGTCAGGGATTACATGGCCTGCAAAATATGCTGCAAACTTGGATGCAACACCAAAACTGCACTGTCCAAGATTTGCAGCAGAGGCAAAGTGAGATGCACGCTACGCTAGCCAGCATCCAGCAGCAGCTGCAGAAATCGGCGCGACGCGACCGTGTCACTTTCTAAGACACGTACGATCTGCAATACGTGGAAAGTGACAAAAACCTCAACAATAATAGGTTTGTAGGGTCGACCGGCGAGCCTACGTTTTCGGCTCCTTGCAACCCTCGGTACCAAGGGCCTGGAAGGGGGGGACATCACATGGATCGAGATGTGATGAGCTCGCCCGCGAATACAACGCGATCAACGCTGTCAAGCACCTTGGCCCAGCGCACGGATATTGGTAAGACCGTGCGCCAATGGAAAATTAGATTAATGGTGCCAAGGGGAAAAGTGTAGAAGAATTTCTGCAAAGGATCGCGGAATGTCGCAGGTTGACACCGCTCACGGACGAGGACATGCTCAATGCCATGACGGAACTCCTCGACGGTGTCGCCCTGCATTGGTACCGTCTATCACGGAAAGACTGGACCACGTGGCAAGAGTTCTGCCACGCAGCTCGGAGCTGCTACGGCGTCGATCGACGCTTCCAAGCTGAGCTAATCAGCGAAGCGCAGCGGCGTACGCAGGCGAAGCGCGAGCCAACACGTGACTACGTGTTTTGTCTGTTAACGATTCTCAATCGGTTCGAAGAACCATGTTCGGACGACAAACAACTCGCCCTGATCTACCGTAATCTACTGCCGGAGATACAGAAGTTAGTTCCACGGGAGAAGATTACAAGCGTCAATCGGCTAATCGAGCTTGCTCGAGAGGCCGAATGCGTCCTCGATGCGGAACGAAATTATAAGCCACCGCCATCACCTGAGGACTGCATAATGCCCGAAGTGGCCTTCCATGCGGCCGACACGTCTCGAACGCGCCCGAAACCAAGGATCGCGGCCGTGGACGTGAAGCCGCCCAACTTCAAAGCTCTAGTGCGAGAAGTTTTACAAGAGGCTGGCTTTAGAGCCACCTCACCTGATTTAGAGGCGCTAGGCGTCGCAGCCCTTACCCCAAAGAGGAGCGGTCGCGATTCACGCCCGAGGTCGCCGCGTACAGGAAAAACCAGAGCGTCGACCTCACCTAAGTCGGAGAGGAAGCCCTCCTTCAAAGGAAAGTTGGTGCACGAGCCCCTCAGTGACAAGAACAAAGGTCGGACAGCAGGTCCTGATCCGCGGTTCTTGTGCTGGGGCTGTAGTTGGCCTGGCCACACCTTGCGCAGCTGTCCCGAGTGTTCGGGAAACGCGAAAAAGGGCGAGTAATTGAGGTCCAACTCGCCCCTACGCTCCGTGAGACCTCTGAAGATCAGCATGCAGCTGCGAGGACACAGGGTAATGATGATTGCCCCCTCCTGTCTGTAAAGGAGGAGCATCACGACCGTGACTCCGCTGACTCAGCCACAAGTGTCGACCCCGATCGGTATTCACGATGGTGGGTACAGGTAGGCATAGGCGAGTTTCGCATTCATGCACTGCTTGATGCAGGGGCTGCTCGTACAGCTTTCGGAGCAATCGGCCTGCAGATCGCATCTGCCCTCGGTCAGATTCGACTAGGGTCTAGTTCGACCCTTTCCTGGATGTGGCGCTCGACTCGCCACAGGAAAAATTGAGCCAATAATAGGTCAGGTGGCCCTTCCGTTTGCCGTAGCAGACGTAGAAATGGAGCTAGACGTCATCATAATTCCAGACTTGGAAAATGACTGTCTGCTCGGTGCAGACTTCTACCGCGCCTTCAATGCGGTCATCCACCCGCGCGACAACACCATGTCGATCGAGGGTGCTGCGGATTTCGTTCCGTTACAACTCTGCACCGTCTCAGTTACCTCGGCGTATTCGCTTGCCTCTATAGGCTTGGCCGATATTGACGATAGTCAACGCCGAGCTCTCGAGGAACTCCTCGACCGGATGCTGCCTCCGGCTGATCAGCCTCTGGGCTGCACGCATCTGACCGACCACGTGATCGATATCGGCGATGCTAAGCCGATTAAGCAGAGTTATTATCCGGTCTCTCAGAAGATAGAGCTGGAAATGCATGCGCAAGTTCGCAAGATGCTTGATCAGGGCGTAATTCGCAGATCAACCAGCGAATGGTCTAGCCCCGTCGTGATGGTTCGCAAGAGCGATGGGAGCTACCGATTCTGTGTGGACTATCGCAAATTGAATTCCGTGTCCAAGGTCAGCGCGTACCCGCTTCCTTACATGGACGTAATCTTACGGAAACTGAGAAATGCGCGATACATCTCCACCCTGGACCTCAGCAGCGCCTACCATTAGGTCCCTCTTCGTGAGGAATCACGACACCTCTCTGCCTTCACGGTTCCAGGCATGGGGTTATTCGAATGGACCCGTATGCCATATGGTGTCGCCGGTGGCCCTGCCACCTTTCAGCAGTTAAGCGACAAGCTGATCGGCCCTGAAATGGAGCCGGTGGCCTTCGCCTACCTCGATGATGTGATCATCGCTACGGAGAGCTTTGACGAGCACCTCAGGTGGCTCGAACATATCCTGAGACGGATTTCCGATGCCGGCTTGACCATCAATCGGCAGAAGAGTAAATTCGGACTCGCGGAGGTACGGTTCCTCGGCGTCCTCGTGGATCGTGACGGTTTTCGACCCGATCCGGATAAGATTGCACCAATCTTGACTTACGCCGCACCAAAGAACCTGAAGCAGCTCCGTAGGTTTTTAGGCCTTGCGTCCTGGTATCGCAAGTTCTTAGAGAACTTCGCAACGCTTGCTGAGCCTCTCACCCGATTAACCAAGAAGAACATCAAGTACCATTGGGGAGAAGAGCAACAGCAAGCCTTCGAACAAATCCGGGCGCTCGTCGCATCTGCACCCGTCCTTTCTCGACCGTCGTTTGGAGAAACGTTCGTCATCCAAACGGACGCCAGCGACTCGGGACTAGGCGCCGTGCTCACGCAAGCTGTTGATGGCGAGGAGCGCGTGCTCTCCTACGCTAGTCGCACGATGACTGCGGCTGAGCGTAACTATTCGGTCACCGAACGCGAGTGCCTCGCCGTGCTATGGGCTGTGCGTAAATTCCGCCCGTACGTCGAGGGCTATCACTTCCAGGTGATAACCGATCACAGCAGCCTTCGTTGGCTGCACTCATTGCGCAACCCCACGGGCAGACTCGCCCGTTGGGCCTTGGAATTGCAGGGACACGACTACGAAGTTATCCATCGGAAAGGTACCTTGAATTGCGTACCAGACGCCCTCTCTCGTTTGTACGAAGACGAGCCGACCTGCGAAGTCGCCTCCCTCGGCGTCACCGATGTGCAAGACCCCTGGTATTTGCGCCTTCGTAAGAAAGTGGTGAGCGATCCGACCAACCTCCCATGGTGGAAAGTCGTTGGGCAGCGACTATACTACTACCGTCCCGATCCTGCCGTCGAAGATTTAGTAGACGACCAGGATGCGTGGAAGTTAGTAGTGCCTAAAGAAGATCGTCGTACCGTTCTGCATGAATGTCATGAGGAGCCCACAGCTGGTCATTTCGGACGCCATAAAACATATGACCGAATTGCACGATCATACTATTGGCCATCAATGCACAAAGATGTGACACAATTTGTCCGTGACTGCACCGTGTGCCAACAATGTAAGGTACAGCAGACTGCACCAGCTGGCCTGATGGGCCATCGAACGGTCACCCGCCCTTGGGAAATAGTAGCTGGAGATGTGATGGGTCCATTTCCGCGATCTACCCGGGGATACGAGTATTTGCTCGTCTTCATGGATCTATTCACTCGCTGGGTAGAATGTATCCCCATCAGAAAGGCGAATGCGCAAACGATTCGCCGCGAGTTGAAAGATCGCGTATTTTTACGCTTTGGTACGCCCGAAGTATTCCTATCGGACAATGGCACCGAATTTCGTAATAAAATCATTGAGAAATTCCTTGTGGAGCGTGGGGTGGAGCATTCCACGATACCTCCTTATCACGCTCAAGCCAATCCGGTAGAGAGGGTTAATAGGACTCTGAAGACCACGATAATCGCCTTCATTGAGGAGTCTCACAGTACTTGGGATGCGCACACCGCCGAGCTGATGTTCGCGTACAATACATCCGTACAAGACTCCATTGGCGTAAGTCCGGCCTTCCTTAACACGGGTCGTCACCCCTCAGCCCCTGGTACACATCGTCGCCAGGAGGAGCAGCGCGCACAAATTGCGCAAGAAGAGGCTGCTCTACAACATTGGAAAGAGCGCATGGAGAAGTTATCTGATCTCCATCTAAAGGCAGCGGAAAACTCGCAGAAAGCGCAGGCAAAGCAAGCTCGCTATTATAATCCGAGACGTCGCGACGTGCATTACGCGATTGGCGATCGCGTATGGCGGCGTAATCGCATCCTCTCGTCAGGCATACAGGGCGTCAGCGCCAAGCTGGCCCCAAAATTCGACGGGCCCTTTACCATCATGGAGAAACTCGGCACGAATGTTTATCGACTCATCGACTCTACGGGAAGAGATGCTGGTAAGCATCACGTCGCCGACCTGAAGCCCTACCACCGAGATCACGACCCCGAAGATGATAGCAGTTCCGACACGGAAGAGCCTTCGGGCGAAGAGCGTGACTGCGATGCGTCGAATTGTAATGTCGAGGCGAGCGAGCGAATCCGCATTGTAACACCACTGGTGAGCGTACGGCGCCCCGACGACGCGCCTCATTGTAATTCCGAGACAAGCGTGCGAAGCGATACCCCCGCGGGCAATGCCACGCGATCTAACACCGATATCGCACCGCGTAGATTAGGGAGATCGCGTAGGACGCGAATTGTAACCCGTGGAAGAACCCAAGCGCGAGCCTCTGCGGAGCCCAATAACAGCGCAGCCGCCTGTCATAACGACGTGCACCTGGTGAGGCGAAAAGTAGGTCGCCCCAGGAAGAGCGGACGCTCAACCCCGCCGCGGGACCAATCTCCCCGCCGAACTCGGACCCAAGCCCGCGCCCGACAACGGGCCGACTAACTTCGATTATTGACTGGCGCCGTTATTGACGGCGGACCACCGGCGATTGTTACCTCCAAAAATAACTGCGTCTAGGGAAGGCAGTTCTTTACCCGTCCTTCCTCATCCCCGTGATCCTCAACGGTAGACCGCAGCCACCCCGTTCCTCATCCTGACACGATGGTCGATCCGAGAGAGAGAGATGTTGGGTCGAGCTGTCACGCTTCGGCTACCAGCGTCTGGAGGGGGGGCGTGTGACGAGGAACGCAAGCACTGCGTGCGCCTGCCTTTCCCGTCCCGTTGCTCTCTCTCTAGCCGTAGCATGTACATATTTATCTGTATATTTATATGTAGAAATGTTTATCTGTTGCAGGCCGACGCACAACCACCGGCGGAGAGGTAAGTGAGAGAGAGAGCGGGGAGTGAGGAGAGACAGCCACGCGCGCGAATTAGGCAGAAAGAAAGAGAGCCGCGAAGAGAAGACACCGCGTACCGGCCCTCTACACACGTCGTCCGTGTTCCTTTTTTGATTGCAAAAGCCGTGCCGCGACGGATCGTGTGTGGGAACCTACCTTGTGTTCCAAGGGTCCCCTCCGCCTCGTACCTCGTCCTCGGGGAGAGTGCCCGGTAACGCGCTCGTGGTGCTATAGTGGTGCAAGGGAGTGTAGAGTACCCGCGCCGAATACGAGCTCGAGCAGACGAATTGTCGTCCGCCCCTTCTACGCGGAATAACCGCCCCATCCCGGAGGTCAACGTCACCGCCGCCCCCCGCAAAGGAAGGCGCTGTTGCGCTTCGAGGACGCGCTGCGAGACCTGCGGGTTCCGGCTATCTGTAAGTGGCAGCTCCTTTTCTCTCTCTCTCTCTCGTATATAGGCGCTGCATCGTATGTGTATCCTTGGCGCCGCGGCATTAAAACGTATTTAAATTTTAACTATCTGCCTCATTTTTCTTTCCCATTATCATCAAGCTCTATTAGCCACCCTATTCCACGCGCAGTCCCACAACGCGATATTTCGCCCTTCGCGGACCGCCCCTCTCCCTCGCCGAAATCCTTCGGGGCTAAGCCCAGCCGGGCACAGATTTGCAACGGCCGTGCCCGCCGTCCTCGTGCTCGAGGCGGACACGCGCACCGTTACAGTATATATATATATACTTATATTATTAGGAGGAGCACTTAGTTTCCGACTTTCACGTTCCGATAGCGTTATAAGTAGTACGAAAAGTCAGATGTGTATAAAAATAAAAAGGAAAATATAAAATTTATACATTAAATGGAAAACATTCACACACCAGTGAATATGCGATCCCGGTTTAATACTAATGATGCTATACAAGGAAATTATAGGGACCAAGTGGCACACTGACAGCAGTCAAGTAGCTTCTACGTATATGATAAATACAACACAGGTCCCTTCTGTGTATGGATTAAGAAAATTGAGCCCGATAATGAAGAATTAAATGCTGACGCTATTGGAAATATACTGTTCAAAAATTACAAAGGTATTATAAATATTGTTACAAAAAGTAAATTTCGAGTAGAAGTTTTCTTAAAAAAGCACAAATTTAATATTTTTTATCCAAACTCAGTGGAATATAATCATCAATATGATGGCTTCTTTCTGATCCCATTTTTATTTGAAGAGTAGGATCACTTTCGACCTACTCGAGATGATCTTGAACGATGTTCATTTGGTACAGCTTTTTCATGGCGAAATCTTCGGTTAAAATCTTTCTAACTGTTTCCCGGTTATTGTTCAACTCGTCAGCCAACATTCGAATGATTAGTCGCTGGTTTTAACGAACAAGAGCGGGGACGCGCTACGCATTCGCGTTGGTTAGCACTTGAATTGGCTTTTCGCTCCTCGCCGTGTCTTTGACGCTCTCACCGCCTTTTTTAAAACCGATATGCCACCGAAGTACCTGAATACGAATCAGCGCATCACTACCGTATATTTTAAGCACTTCTTCATAAGGTTCTGGCACGGTTTCGCCGAGTTCCGCACAAAATTTTATCGCGCACCATTGCTCTAAATTTCTCTGTTCCATTTTCGAGATATGTACTACTCACGCGTTCTTACAAAATACTAAACAGCTCCGAAAAAATGATCGTAGAAGGATTATCAAGGTCACAATTGAGAAAGTAGGGATCTACTATTATGGTGGCGGATTTACAGGGTCGCAGTGTTACCACAGGCCGAATCAGTCACATTATTTAATTGTTTGACCTCGTATCTTGAACTCATTATTAATTATTACAATTAAAAATTTTAGTTTATACAATTTTCACTACTCGTATATTGTATTTTATATATAACATAAATTGACTTGTATCATATAATATTATCAGGAGTGTGAATAAGTCTTTCCCGTTTTTTGTAAGAGATGGCGCCACCAATACTGTGCGAGTATTCAATGGTTACATATGTCATAATCAAAGCTTATTCATATGTCAACAATTCCATACTAACACATTAGTTAAAATTTTTTCGCATCATAAATTTTTGATATCGTGAAAATGTCGAAATTTGAGCCGAGTCGACGTCATTTGCGGGAAGTTTCACTTTATTGGTTCAATTTGAAGAAATCTGCTGCCGAGACGCATCGATTGCTTCAGGAGGCTTATGGAGAAGGTTGTGTCGATGATTCAAGTGTTCGCGGATGGTTTCGACGCTTCAAAAGCGGTGATTTCGACGTGGAAGACAAGGAGCGTTCCGGGCGGCCGCAAATCTTTGAAGATCGAGAATTGGCGACTTTGCTTGATGAAGATTCTTGTCAAACGCAAGAAGAACTTGCTGAAGCATTGAGAGTTGACCGAACAACCATTTCCAAGCGTTTGAAAGCCATGGGAATGATCCAAAAGCAAGGAAATTGGGTGCCGTACGAACTGAAGCTGAGAGACGTCGAACGGCGTTTTTTCACTTGCGAACAGCTGCTTCAGCGACATAAAAGAAAGGGTTTTCTGCATCGTATCGTGACTGGCGATGAAAAGTGGATACGTTACGATAATCCGAAGCGAAGAAAATCATGGGGACTACCCGGCCATGCATCATCATCGACGGCCAAGCCAAATATTCATGGCGCCAAGCTCATGCTCTGTATATGCTGGGACCAGCTAGGTGTGGTTTACTATGAGCTTCTGAAACCGAATGAAAGGATCACAGGTGAGGTCTATCGACGACAATTGATGCGTTTGAGCCGCGCACTGCGAGAAAAACGGCCACAATACTCCGACAAGCACGACAAAGTTATTTTGCAACATGACAATGCTCGCCCACATATTGCACCGCTGGTGAAAACATACTTAGAAACGCTCAAATGGGAAGTCCTACCCCACCCGCCGTATAGTCCAGACGTTGCTCCGTCTGATTACCATCTCTTCAGATCGATGACGCATGGCCTGGCTGACCAGCACTTCCATTCCTACGAGGAAGCCAAAAAATGGGTGGATGACTGGATAGAGGCCAAACCGGTCGAATTTTTTTGCAACGGGATTCGTATGTTGCCAGAAAGATGGGAAAAAGTTGTAGCAAGCGATGGCCAATACTTTCAATAATTCATTTGTAACCATTTTTTCACAATAAAGGCTCAAAATTTGAAAAAAAACGGGAAAGACTTATTCACATACCTGATAATATTGAAACTATTACAAAATGCATTATATTAATGTATTATAATATATTTATATTTTGTTATATATTTTGTAAAATTGTATATAACTAAGATCTTTATTGTATTGTGACGAGAAACGCAAGCACTGCGTGCGCCTGCCTTCCCCGTCCCATTGCTCTCTCTCTAGCCGTAGCATGTACATATTTATCTGTATATTCATATGTAGAAATGTTTATCTGTTGCAGGCCGACGCACAACTACCGGCGGAGAGGTAAGTGAGAGAGAGCGCGGGGAGTGAGGAGAGACAGCCACGCGCGCGAATTAGGCAGAAAGAAAGAGAGCCGCGAAGAGAAGACACCGCGTACCGGCCCTCTACACACGTCGTCCGTGTTCCTTTTTTGATTGCAAAAGCCGTGCCGCGACGGATCGTGTGTGGGAACCTACCTTGTGTTCCAAGGGTCCCCTCCGCCTCGTACCTCGTCCTCGGGGAGAGTGCCCGGTAACGCGCTCGTGGTGCTATAGTGGTGCAAGGGAGTGTAGAGTACCCGCGCCGAATACGAGCTCGAGCAGACGAATTGTCGTCCGCCCCTTCTACGCGGAATAACCGCCCCATCCCGGAGGTCAACGTCACCGCCGCCCCCGGCAAAGGAAGGCGCTGTTGCGCTTCGAGGACGCGCTGCGAGACCTGCGGGTTCCGGCTATCTGTAAGTGGCAGCTCCTTTTCTCTCTCTCTCTCTCTCGTATATAGGCGCTGCATCGTATGTGTATCCTTGGCGCCGCGGCATTAAAACGTATTTAAATTTTAACTATCTGCCTCATTTTTCTTTCCCATTATCATCAAGCTCTATTAGCCACCCTATTCCACGCGCAGTCCCACAACGCGATATTTCGCCCTTCGCGGACCGCCCCTCTCCCTCGCCGAAATCCTTCGGGGCTAAGCCCAGTCGGGCACAGATTTGCAACGGCCGTGCCCGCCGTCCTCGTGCTCGAGGCGGACACGCGCACCGTTACAGTATATATATATATACTTATATTATTAGGAGGAGCACTTAGTTTCCGACCTTCACGTTCCGATAGCGTTATAAGTAGTACGAAAAGTCAGATGTGTATAAAAATAAAAAGGAAAATATAAAATTTATACATTAAATGGAAAACATTCACACACCAGTGAATATGCGATCCCGGTTTAATACTAATGATGCTATACAAGGAAATTATAGGGACCAAGTGGCACACTGACAGCAGTCAAGTAGCTTCTACGTATATGATAAATACAACACAGGTCCCTTCTGTGTATGGATTAAGAAAATTGAGCCCGATAATGAAGAATTAAATGCTGACGCTATTGGAAATATACTGTTCAAAAATTACAAAGGTATTATAAATATTGTTACAAAAAGTAAATTTCGAGTAGAAGTTTTCTTAAAAAAGCACAAATTTAATATTTTTTATCCAAACTCAGTGGAATATAATCATCAATATGATGGCTTCTTTCTGATCCCATTTTTATTTGAAGAGTTGCAATGTGCACTAGACTTATCCAAAAACAATTCATCTCCCGTTAAAGGTAAAATCACCTATCAAATTCTGAAAGAGTTATCAGACTTCTACAAACAACTAGTCGGTACCGCATAATTTATTTCCGTGTTTGATCAAATTGAAATAATGAACGGTCACTTACTTCTGAATCGAGTATAAAAACGTTGCGGGCCCGTTAATCTTCGATTGCTGTCAGAGACAAGTTCACAACTAGCTCTCCTTTTCAAGAATTATATATTATTGTATATCTTAAATATTATTATATACTTTATTTATAAATTTTTTTTATATATATTTAAATATTTATTAATATTATATTGTAATTATAAATTATTCGTGTTATTTGGGCTGATGTTACACCCCTTGCGTATGACGGTTGTGAGAGGTACGAAAACAATCGTCCGCCTCAGTTAGGATGATACGATATAAAGCAGATGTACATAAAATAAAAAAAAATTTTTTTCTCCACATTTCATCTTTGCATTCGCCCAGATCAATATACCTGTGAACAAGGGAAAACCTAAGGACAGAAAACCCAATCGGAAAAAATCTATATAGGATAAATATGGAGTCTCGTGTGGGATTACATGTTTCTTTCTGTCGCAACTTAGTCTATTTACATCAGTACGTGTTATATTTTATGCGAAATTGTATATCTGGAAATTATGAAAATAAGAAATTTATTTTTATTGTTTCATTTAATTCTGGGAAGGTCCCGTGAGTTGAACACTTGTTATTACGGTTTTACTGAAAAAATGTTGGTTTTTCTGCTTTTTCATCGGTTCAGGTGATATCTGTTCCTCAGATAATTTAGTTAGGGCAAATGTTAATTTTTGATCTGTAAAAGAATATAGTATCAATCATCCAATCATTATTGGGGACGGACTCCCAAAACCTATACCCATCCTTAACGTCTACCAGAATTTCTCTGGTAATAAACATGATGTCCCTGATTGTAAATGAATTTTGTCATCCTGTACATTTACTCGCGCAGTTTATTGTGTTAAAGTAATTTTAAGTGTTCCTTGGACAATGACAGAATTCCAAGTTCCGTAGGGGTCGTTGTAGTAAGCTCCCTCGCAAGTTCCATCATTACTTATGCTTCCGGCATAGGTCATCCAATATACGTTTGTTTAATTTTGCCTAACCCCATTGATTATGTGGTTTTGTCCGAATTTAATTATCCCAGTTAAATGCAATTGTAAACAACTATCCCTACTGACATCGTACAAATATTCGATTTCGCCATTATTGACAACAGAATGATGCGAATGCATCCCGCAGTAATAAATGGTTCTCTGCACCTCTATTTTACATTGTAACGCTTTAGTTTCTTGAAAGTTGTTGATTTAAAGCAGCTGTAAGTAGTTAAGTTGACTTACAGGATGGAGTTGGGAAAAATTACATTCCCGACGTCTAATAATGACATGGTCATTCTATTCATGACGTTAGATCCATAATCGTACCCTATTATTGTTTTTGCCGAGGTGACGAAAAATAATATAAAAAATATTATTTATAGGGATATCATATTTTCTGTTGCTTTCTTGGACACAAGTGTTGTAGTTTAAAATGGCTATGTCGAGCCAGCTGTCCCATTCTTCTTCGTTGGTTGTATATTGTTTTAAGAATTCGCTCAAAATATGATGTGAGCGTTCTAGGGATCCATTGAATTTCCGGTGGAAAGCAGTTGTCCGTAGTTTCTTTATTTTAAACCGTTTAGCTATTCGGTTCATGAAACTAGTTAGGTAGTTTTTCCTTTGATCTGTTAGAATGATCTTCGGTGTCCCAAAGGTACACATAAATCTCTTTATAAAAGCATCCGCTATGGTGGTGGATAATATACCTGATAATCGTACTGCTACGCAAAATTTGGAAAATTGATCCTGGATTGTCAGGATATATTCATTTCCACTTAGTAAGGGTTAATTGTCCTACGATATCTAAAGCTATTTTATGAAAGGGTGTGTCAGTGATGTCGGTGATTACCATTGGTTATTTGATTTTTAATCTCACCAGTTTTTTAAGTTGGCAGTCCAAACACTGTTGTATTCTTCTTTGCATATCTTCCTTTAAGTTATTCCAATAATATTTATGTTTGATTCGGTTATATGTTTTTGACACTCCTCTATGTACTCCTATTGGTGACTTATGTAATTCACAAAGGATTTAATCCCTCTTTTCTTTTGGAACGTATTTAAGAGTGTCAGTGCAAATGATAATTTAATTGGGAAATTCGTAAAACCTGCTTTTATGATATTGAGAATATCTTGTCATTCAATGTTTTCAATAGTTTGGCTTTTAGCTATGCTGATGATGTTTTCTCCTATTTTGATTAGAATTTCTCTTAAGGTCGATAAAGTTATATATATATATATATATATATATATATATATATATATATGTATATATATATATTGGTTTTTACTATAGTCATGGATATGGGTGTTTCTCCTCGTATGCATAAACCAATGAAGTTTCTGCAGTGTGTCCTTTTTATTTGTTGGGCGTCCCCAATATCCATTGGGCTAAGTTTACATTGTTATTTTACAATATTTTTTTAGCACCGTCGTCACAAGGCTTTCCATCGCTGGTTATGAAGAAAATGGTGTTGTCTTTGCGGTAGCATATGAAATCCTTGGTTACTATTACTCTACTTCTTTCAAACTCATATTCTTCTTTGTGATTTAGGCTCAATGATGGAGTAGTTGAGGATGTTGATTTGGCCTCTTCCGGCGGATTATTGGTTATTAGTTGGGGTTTTCGTTTCTTATGTATGTATAATATAAGATTTTTTGTTATTAGAGAGCCTTTGTAGTCTCTATAATTTCTAAGATTTGTTTTTTAAAACTTTTATGAAAGAGTCGATAAGATTTGAAGTATGTAAACATAGAATTTAGATTTATACTTCGGTTCTTTTTATTTTTAATTTCTTTTTATAATATGAAGGTGATAATTGTATACACCTCTTCCTGATGTGAGACAAGGTTTTTCATTATTTGAGTTGCTTGACTCTTGATTTTATTTATTTATTTATTTT
Organism: Sycobia sp. Sy_11; assembly: GCA_018907035.1. NCBI lineage: Eukaryota > Metazoa > Arthropoda > Insecta > Hymenoptera > Epichrysomallidae > Sycobia > Sycobia sp. Sy_11. The sequence goes on along the minus strand of JACCIC010000162.1, from coordinate 1,209,653 downwards.
TTAATTTCATTAGCTCAGAAGTAATGCTTGGTTCTGTATAACAATTCAGAGGCTATTGCATAATTTTGCTTTCGTTGAAGCTTTTAATATATAATTTGATAAAAATTTTCAGAGATAATGCTTGGCTGTGTGTAACAACTCAGAGGCTATTACTTGATTTTGTTTTGAAATAGCATTAGATTAAGTTCCTTTTAGAATTTGTTTTTAATTTAATTGGTTTTAATATTTTCAGTTAAGAGGCAGTGACGCGTGACTATTTAGATAGCTCAGAGGATAGCGTGCTTGAATCGATAAAATCAGGTTTATTATATGCCTAGTTTCAGACTATGTAATTTTTGTAGTGTATTTATTAAGTATTTATTTTCTTTTTGCCTCTCCCTTTTTTTAATTTGTTGTTCTCTTTCTTCTGAGTTTTAGAATTCGTCCTGTTTTTTGCAAGCAGGGAATATATTTAAAGTATCGTTTCTTGCAATAGTTTATTTTCGACTTATTCCTTATTTAAAGCCTTTTCCAATCGATCTATTCTTTTATCTAAATAGTTCCCGCATTCCCAGCGGTCAACATTGTTGGCGATTATTACATCAATTTTTTCTTCTAGACGTTCTAAACTAGTGTCTGTATAGATGCTTATTCTTTCAGGAGTTAGTATTGGTATCATCCCTGGTAGAAATACATTCTATTTTTCAGGTATAAACAAGGAATTTTCACATGAAGATACCTAGTAACAGGATATCTTTGTTCGGTAGTAAATAGAAAAACATGTAACAGTTTTACGATCATTCCGGCCGATTTATAGTTCCATTTTTTCAAGCTATTTTTTCGGTATTTAAGGCCTATAATAGTTAGTTTCGTATCAATGTATTTTTGGTTATGACTAAAATTTATCTTCAAACAAGGTTAATCGAGGTATAACAATAACCTTAAAAAATTGATATCGTTATTATGCTTTCTTATGTATAAATTCATTGACTTTAATCATTATTTTAATTAATTAATTATCAATGTTTGTCAAGTTCATTTCGACAATTTGGAAGTAACTTATATAAGTACGTTGGTTTTATATACCTTATACATCTAAATACATATACAACGCATGGACAATAGCTTACACATTCGTATACAATATATGTTATTCTTATGTAAAGTCATAATCGGGCTTATTTACTAACCAAGATAATGTTTTACCACTTGCGGGAATGGCAAATCATCAGAAATGCCATATGAACAGTCTTCATAAATTCAAGTTACGAATTATAGTTATGTACTCAGCATGATTTCTAATTCAAAAAATTAATTTTATTTTATAAAATTTCAAAAATTTCAAATGATTTTATTTATTTTATAAATAAATAGGATAGAATTACTAACTAACAACCAATAATTGAAGCCGGTATATATATATATTTTTTATTTATTTGTAATGTTTTATTTATAATGGCGATTTATTTTTATGATTTTATTTATTATAAATTTTATTTATTATATATAATTTATTTATTATATATAATTTATTTATTATATATAATTTATTATAATGTGAGTATTATATTTATTATAATTTTTTTAAATTTAATATAATAATAGAATATATATATATATATATATATATATATATATATATATATATATATATTTTATAATTGTATTATTTATAATGGCGATGGTTTAATTTAATCGGGAGTTTCACGCCTTCATGCATGTATCGTATTTTCTTTATATATGTTCCTTTATTACATTTGTAACAGCAGCGTAACAAATCATTGGTGCACTGTAGTATAAGTTTTGATATAATTGTAATGGCGGTGATAGTCGCAAAAGGCACTTATGGTTGATTTTTTAAAGTCTATGAACGAACTTACGCGTTTAGTGGGTCTTTGTATCTGTGTCTCGTTCTTGGAGACTGAAGAGATAGATTTCTTAAACAGTTGGTACCAAGTTGCAATAAATAATCATTTTTTTTAGTTACGCATAATCAGATAACAATAAGTATAACTTATTCATGTGTAATTTCTGCAAATGTAAGCTATTTGTAAATTTTTTAAATGTATCTGCCTATCCATACACATATAATTTTTGCTAGTGGTTGATTTTGTTATTATCATTATTATTAACAATTCTTTTTTAGAAATTGATGCTTTGTTGACATTTTGAGATTGCTGGCTGTTGAATATTAGAAGGATTGTGATCGGATGTGTGCCAGGTAATGTAAAAGTTTTAATATGCTCTTTTATAATTTTCATAGTTTTTTTTTTGCTTGATTTCGTGTCTTGTTTTGCATAATAAGGTTTAGACGATATATAATATATGCGTCTATAAAATCTATTTTTTTTATTTTGTTTAATAATTATATAATTTCATAATTACGACTTGAAAACATTTTTTCATTATAAACTTTGAAATAATTGGTTTCAGAAATATTTTTATTAAAGTATTTAAGATAATATTCCAATAATCTTCTTGAAAGTGAATCTTAGTATTAGTTTCCATTTTTGACTTTATTGTAAGAATATTCTTAATTTAGTTTATTTATTTCGATAAATTAAAATATATATCTATATTTTTTTTATTAGATGATATGAACGTATTTTTGAAAAATTTGTTTCCGATGTTGTTGATTTATGTAGATATCGAATATTTATAATTTGTAGGATTTTTAAATATCGTATAGATTAAAATTTTGTTTGTTATATTCGTCATTGCATTTTTTTGTTTATTGTACTAATTCGTTTATTGTACTTATTTCGGAAAACACTTATTGTAACTTTTTCGTAGAGCGTCAGAGAGACTTCTTGGCTGGACTACTAAACGAACTACTGAACTACTGAATTGCTACTGGTCTGCTATTTCACTACTGAACGATTTTGTGGAAAAATTCGGGCTTTATACACCCGATCAGTCAATGTCATTGAAGATCTCTTTGTCAGCGTATCAATTTTTATAGGTTTGTTTTTGTTACATTCATCTTTCGTTTTCTTATATTTAACATTTGATTATTTTATAATAATTATTATATAAATCTTACAATATGTTCGTTATATTCACTAATTTGGTTGTAAATAAATTCTCATCGTTATAACTAATTATTAAATATTGAATATTTGGAAATATTCAATATTTAAATTAACGTACTACTAGTGCACGTGTTCGTTACTTCAAGGCCCTTCGGTCATCAAAACATACTCTTCTGACGTATAAGGCTTGCGTTAGTCCCAATAGTCTAATCCCGTATATGGATAGATGCTATAAAATTGTTATTTGGGAACAAAATTTCATTATCTGGGACTAAACTTATATAAATAAATAAATAAATAAATAAATAAATAAATATATATATATATATATATATATATATATATATATAATATTAACTTTTATAGGTAATAAGAATCATATATACATATATGTATCTACAAAAATATATTTATATAAAATACGTCGGACTTTAAGTTTAGTCTCAAATAATGAAATTTTGTTCCCAAATAACAATTTTATATCATCTATCCATATACGGGGTTAGACTATTGGGACTAACGCAAGCCTTATACGTAGAAGAGTATGTTTTGATGACCGAAGGGCCTTGAAGTAACGCACTAGTAGTGCGTTAATTTAAATATTGAATATTTCCAAATATTCCAAATATATATTCCAAATATATATATATATTATTCGACTTTCTTTCATCATAAACAGTACATCTGACTATTTCAATGAACTGATTTTTTATTTCGTTATATAATATTTTTTATTAAGTTTTTAAAAAATACATACGAGATTTATATGTAGTAAATTTCTGAATATGCTAAGAACATATATTATTCTCGGTCGCTAGAGTGAAGGACTAGTAACTTGGTGATCCGAGTTCAAATCTCGGTCTGGAACGATTGACACAAACTCTGCTGTAATAATTTACTTGTGTTTAGTTGCCAACCACATCGTAGTCCTCCGTCGCTGATTAGCACCGGTATTTGGAAGCATGAATAGAGCGATATTAAATAACATAAAAAAACATATATTATTATGTTTCCCTTTATCACAATGAGTAGGACATCTGACTATATCAGTGAACTAATTTATAATTTAATTATATAATAATTTTTGTGTTAATATATTAAAATCATGTTTATTTAACGTAATTTTAATTAAATAGAAGTTCTGTGCTTTATAATTGTTTTTTGATTTTTATTTGAACATAACTTGTAAACCTATTGTTTATTTTTTGTGTTATTATTCTAAATTATATGGGCATGTTAAGCATAAAATAATTAAAATTACTTAAATATAATTTAAGTTATATCACAGGGGGTTTTAACACGTAGCACTTTGTAATAAATTTACGTAAATAATATTGTCATACAATTTCATGTAAATATAAATTAGGAATTTTAGAAATTTTAGAAATTATAGAAGAAAAGTTAGAAGAAAAGTTGTACTTGTGCAAAGTTTATGAATAAAGATTTATCTTTAAAACCTGATCATATAATTAATTAGATCCAATTAGTAGAAATTCTTTTCTAATGTCATTTTTTTATGTAATTTATTAGTATTCATTATATCCAATATTAATTTATATTTATTATAGAATTAAAATTATAGATAATAAAGTGAGCAGGAATGTATAAAATAACATATATTTGTAAAACGCATTCAATTTTTAATAATATTTTTCTATTAATAATAACTAAAAATTAAGTGTAAGTAAGAAAATGAATATGCTATCATGATGATGATTATAATAATGATAAAATCTTAGAATTAATAATTCTAATTATAAGATTTATACTTTGAATGATCATTCAAATTAATCTATAATACTACAAACTATAAATAACTTATTATTAATAAATTTATTACAAATCCTAATAAACGTTAGAAAATGCTAGCTTCAAAGTTACAATAATTTATAAATAATAATTGTCAAGAGTAAATTGCATATTTTTAATTTATGCACAATATAAATCCTATGTAATGATATTTACACATCAATACTAATAATATAAATCTTCTTGTTCAAATTTTTTAACTTGAAGCAAAATGTAAAAATGTAATAGAACTTAAAAAAATTAATTACTTCATTTAAAACTGGGGAATGTAAACTGTGAAGCGAACTTTGACGAAATACCGGTTTTTGTTTTCATGTCATCTGCTACATCATTTCATCAGCTGTGTTTATCTATTAATCGATCCTTCCCTATATAGAATGTAAAATAGCCATCATACCAACTGTAAAAAAAATATTAGGTTTTTATTTGTAATGAAGGATAAAAATATCATTAGATGCTTACGTTTCTTTTCGTTAATATTATTTCGTATTCTCAAATTTTCAATTGACAGAAATTTAATAAAAGCTTTAAATTAATAAATATTTTCATTGGTCTTACAGTCCAATTAAATCAATCGAAAATAATACGTAATAATATCAATATATATTTGTATTAATATTAATATTTATGAATTTGTATATAAGCAGTCGACAAAAGCATAATTAAAGTATAAAAGCTTTTAAATTAATAAATATTTTTTTTATTGGTTTTACAGTCCAATCAATTTAATTGGACTGTAAGACCAAAAAAAAAAAAATATTTATTAATTTGTATATGGGCAGTCGACAAAAGTACAATTCAATTGTTTTATAAAAGCTTTTACCTTATGTACCACTTATAGGACAACGTACTCGAGTAGTATTGTCTTGAAAGTGCATTGTTATTTTTAAAACATCCAGTTTGACCTGTGCATGTTTACTGTGCCCAAACATTCATAAAAACCGCATTTGTTTTATATAATCATTTATATTCCTAAAATTATTTCATAAAAGATCAACTTTTTAATACTTTTATATTGCCTATCAATAGCGATATTTACAATGAATTTACTTTGTGAATGCCGTTTGAGGCATCTTAATCTAAACTTTTTGCTATATATATATATATATATATATATATATATATATATATATATATATATATATATATATAAGAAGTGTTTCTGACCATTTTCTATAGTCAGACAAGTAGTTTTATATTAAAAACTGCTTTTTAGCCAAAAATTCCAGCGGGAAACGATTCTTTAGACCGTAAATAGTAGATATTTCTTTGGAGGATCATCAATAAATAAGTAATAAATAATTTTTTTATGGATTGAAAATTCAAAATCTCAATTTAGAAGTAAAAAGTGTAGTGCCTGCGCCATGCCAGCGATTCTTCGTGGTGCTAACGTACCACGTGATTAAAGCCTCTTACTATATACTATATTATTTACAATGTACTGACATTGTACATGATCCTTTTATATTATTGATAAATACTAAATCTTTGTGATATATTGTATGTGTAAACCTCTGATCAGAGGTTATCATTATATTAAAGCCTCTTACTATATCCTTTTATATTATTGACTTATATTATTAGAAATTCTAAATTTTTGTGATATATTGTACCTAAAATTATTTAAAAAAAGATTAACTTTTTAATACTTTTATATTGCCTATAAATAACGTTATTTACAATGTACTTACTTTCTGCAGGATTCTTTTAAATCATATCATGTCATATCATAGCATATCATAACATATCATATCATATCATATCATATCATATCATACTTCATACTTCATACTAATTTATATAGACAAAGCGTGTTTTTGTTTGTACACGATATCCAAAAAAACTACTGAACCGATTGATCTGACTTTTGACATATAGTTTCTATATTACCTCAAGAAGGACATAGCCTGGATTATTTATTGAAAATCAGTTTACTTTCATCAGAGATAATAAGGAGAGATTGCCCATGCCATATACGAAAGGCTCGACGATTTTCGAGCGCCGGGAACATGCACCTTCAATAGGCCTAACTGCTACACTAATGCGCCAACGCGACGTCACAGCTATGTCAGCATAAATTAATGTGCGCATTTGCCTACGTCACGAGCTGTGACGTAGGCAATAAATCTACATAGATATAGCTGTACGCTTCTGTTAAATGCGACGTTGTTATTTTCCTTTGCATTATACAGAGGCTAAGCCAAAACATATTTAATATGCGCACGATTATCAGAATGCAATTCAGATCCAATCTTCAATGCCAGCTTCATAATGCAGACGAATTTTTCATTCTGCAAAAAATCAAGACTTTCTTCTCTGCCATCGTAGAAATTTCAAATTGAGTCTTACCATTTTGTGCTAAAATGGATATACCATAATTAGTTTAAAAATATTATTATTAATATTTTATGCTTATATAATATTATAGGAAAAGAAAGAGAAACTTCATTAATTGTTTCAAATATTAAAAATATAAATAATAATATAAACCAAAAATTTAACTTTTTAATTTTTAACAGTTATACGTTTTCTAAATTATAACTACAAGATATAAGATTTATATTGTATAAAGTTTTACAATAGGATAGAATTTGAAGTTTTGTATTTTCTACAATATACATTATCAATAGAAAATGTATAACTATTTTAAATAATTATAAGTAATGACACGAACATATTTTCAAAAAATATTCATTTTCTAATACTCAATATTAAAAATAATTCATAAATCACATACATTATTCCTAGTTTCCTTTACATTCAAACAGCATACCTTTCATTTATATATATTATAATCTACCCAGTATTGTTACTTATTGACATTTTTAATAATTCGTGTAATTCCGATCTAACACAAAGATTGGTCTAAAAAATAGAGTCATCTTCTGTATAAACTAATAATGAAAGGATTGTGACAATATTCAAGACATCTCACCTGAAGAATCATTGTCGCTTAGGTCATTTGAGTGTGATAATATCAATAGTATATTATTTCTCGAAAATCATTTTCCCCCTTTGAGCGCCACAGTCTATCGATATTGCGTACTTTTCTTTTTACCTTTTTTTTAACTCTTTTATTTCAAGCTATATTAAAGAAATTTTTTTCAACTCATTTTTTTCTGAGATTTTTTTCTTGTATTTTTTTCTTATATTTTTTTTAACCGTAATAACTATACTTAACCGATTATTCTGAAATTTGACATATAGATTCTATATTATCTTGGGAAGGGCATAGGCTATGTTTTTTTATTGAAAATCATTTCACTTTCATCAATAAATTAAGTTAATGGTTTTAACAATCATTTTCACCAGCGGCCACTACATGGCGTTTTGAATCACGAACATCAACTTAATGTAGTCTGCTTAATGTATTAATACCAGGCCAGCTCAGACGAATGTTCATATCCAACTTTGGGATTCATATCCTAAAGAAGGTCTGGCGTTAGTTGGTATAACCTTTTTTCTTCTTCAGGTTAATCTAACACTACTCTCGCACTTTATGGATATCTTTTGAATTTTTTAAATTTTATTTTCTCTTACGTAGGAAAATTTCTCTCTCTCTCTCTCTCTCCCTCTCTCTCTCTCTCTCTCTCTCTGTCTTTCCTTTTTCCTTCACTTATAAAATAGTTCTTTATGCCAAATCATACTGAATATAGTTTGTGACGACAAAATATAGTTTTTTTTTTTTTATAAATTATCTTAACTTCAGAATTGTGGTAAGAAACTATGTTTTTTTTAGTTTGAACAAAAGAAATGATGTCAAAATAGGATTCTTTACAAACAACCACGAAACTATGAATATATATATATATTTTTATATATATATATATATATATATATATATATATATATATAATATACCGTCGCTTCTGCATAAAAGAGCAATATTATCCATCGTCTGCTTAAAAAATATGCTATTCGGTCACTAACATTTTGCTTAAATTTCAGTTGGCATCACTACGAAAAAAATTCACCGTATTTAACTGAAAAAACGGAAATATACGATATATATATATATACATATATATATATTTATATATATATCTATCTATCTATATATATATATATATATATATATATATATATATATATATATATATATATATATTGTATGTATATTATATTATACATATTATATATACATATTTTAAACACAGTTTCTATTGGAAAATATTGTATTGGCGTGTACGGGCGGTTGATTACGATATCCGGTTGCCTCAAGACGATTTCTATAGGCAGTTGTTTATTCGGATGATAGAATGCAACGTCCAAGTGTCTCTGGGCGATTTCTACGGGGAATATTGTCTTTAGTTGATAGAAAACGAGATCCAGGTATGTGAAAATCAACTTCTATGGCAAGATTCATGTTGGGACGGTAAAATACGATATCTAGGTCTTTCCAAACGACTTCTACTGGGAGTATTGTATTAAGTCGCTAGGAAGCGATGTCTAACTTTCTCGAGATGACTTCTACTGGGACTATCGTGTTTAGTTGATCGTCAACTTCTACGGGGAGATTCGTGTTCGGATGAAAGAATTCGATTTTCAGGTGTTATAGAACGATTTCTATAGAGAATTTCGTTTTCGGTCGGTAGAAGAAGATGTTCAAGTATTTCGGGACAACTTCTACGGGGAGTTTCCTGTTCAGATGATAGAATGCGATTTCCAGATGATTTGGAACGACTTCTACGGGGAGTGTCGTGTATAGTTGGCGGGAAAAAATGTCCAGGTATGTCAGTACGACTTCTATGAAGAGATTCATATTCTATCATTCGAACACGTACACCCCAGCAAGAATCGTCCTGGGATACTTGGACATTGTATTCTACCTCCTCAAAAGAAAACTCTCTATAGCAGTCGTCACTAAGCATTTTCTATAGTCCGAACATAATATTCTCCATAAACGTTTCTCGAGACACTTGGAAATCTTTTCTACCGCTCGAACTCGAAAGTACAATTTTCTCCATCGAAGCCATATTGAATATGCATACATATATTGTATAAAATGGTCGGCAAAATAGCAACTTTTTGCAGTAGACGCTACACTGAAGCAGATTTTTATACAGAAGCAACGATAGGTAAATTACGGTCAATTATTGATATTAATATAGATTTTTATATAAAAAGTACTTTTTACTTAGATATTATTGAATTGTTTATGAAATCGGTTAAATTTTTATCTCGGGCGAAGCCGAGACGGGGGGTGCTAGTATACATACATACGTATATATATATATATATATATATATATATATATATATATATACACAAGTAATTCAGATAATCTATTTGTACCAATATCTTCAATAGATAATTTTATCATAAGTGAGGTTATGTCCACAATCACTGTAATATTATAAATAAACAAACAGAATAATTTAATTATCAGTTTATACAGAAAATGACTCTATGCTTTAGACCAATCTTTAGGTTAAATCGACGTTACAAGAATTATTGACAATAAGTAACAATACAGACTAGATTATAATACATATAAATGATAAGTATGCTGTTTGAATATGAAGAAAACTAGGAATAATGTATGTGATTTATTAATTATATTGAGTATTTAGTATCAGAGACATGGGTTGATCCACTAGGTTAACATTAAAATCTACGTCATGCTCGTATTTTTTAAAAATATGTTTAAGCTCGTGTCATTACTTAGAATTATTTAAAATACTTATACATTTTTTATTGATAGTGCATATTATAGAAAATAGAAAACTTCAAATTCTACGTTTTCTGGCGTGATCGCTCCTGTCCTCGTCTGCAACTCTAGTCGTGGCTTAGTCCAATGTTCGCATACAAAAAATGTCTGCTCCGCATCGTCCCAAGCCCATCCGCAGTACTTGCATTCTGAAGAGGCGACCCTCTTCATCTTGCAGAGGTACTTACGGAAGTATCCGTGCCCGGACAGAAATTGGGTAAGATAGAAGTCCACTTCTCCGTATTTCCTCTCTTTCACGGGCCGATTTCGAGTATTAGTCTTTTCGTCCACCGTCTCTGCCATGTCTCGATGGTCTTCGTCCGTTCTTCAGTCACAGCGTCTTACCTTCCAACGTTCGGGTTCCGCTCGTAAATTCGCTGCCGTTCGGCTGCGAGTAGATCGATGGGAATGACCCCAGCAATCACGGAAACGGCGCTCTCAGACATGGTACGATATGCGTACGCGATTCTTAACGCGCCCGCCCTTTGTAGGCTTTTCATGGCGTTCGCACGTTTCCTGATATTCATCGCGTCGACCCAAACCTCCGCCCCGGAAAGCAAAGTCGAGTGGATTACGCTCATCAGCAGTCTACGAACGTTCTGTTTCGTAGGTGGGGCCAGAAGCTCAACTTCGTATCCAAGGTAACGTCAAGGTACTTGACTTCGCTCCTGGTTTCCAGTCTTTCCGTCCCTAACGTCATCGGAACCACCGTCTGTATACGTCTGCGAGTCAGCAGCAATAACTCAGTCTTTTGCAGTGCGAGCTGCAGTCCGTGATCTGTCATCCATTCGTTCATGCGTCTCATGACCTGATTCAGCTTTAACTGAATCAAGTGATAGTCGCGTGCGACTATCACGGCTGCCACATCGTCGGCATAGGCAATGAGACGCGCGTCGGAGGGCATGTCTAGTCTCAGCAAACCGTCGTATTGTACGTTCCAGAAGTCGGGGCCTAAAATGGAACCCTGCACCACCCCCGCTGTCACGCGTTTCCATTTCTTTCCGTCCAAAGTATCATACGTCAGTCCTCGGTCTCGTAAGTAGTCCCGTATGATACGAAGGATGTAGGAGTCAACCTTGAAAGTCAACTCCAACGCCCCCAGTATCGCTGTCCATTTTGCAGAGTTAAAGGCGTTACGAACGTCCAGGGTCACCAACAGAACCAGTGGTCTGGTTGCATTACAGCCCCTGTTCGCCGCGTGAAAGATGTTCGTCACGTCACCTATAGCTCCGATTGTCGACCGTCCTTTTCTAAATCCGTGTTGTTGTTCGGATAGGTCTCCGGCGTTTTGAATTGCCTGTGACAGTCTTGGTCTCAGCAGTAGCTCCAACAGCTTCCCTGCCGTATTTAGTAGGCAGAGAGGCCTGTATGAAGATGGCAAATCGGGGTTCCCCTTAGACTTACGGATGAGAACCAATCGAGCCTCCTTCCACAGCCTGCTAAAAACTCCCTCCACCAGACACCCGTTGTACAAATCCAAAAGGATGTCCGGGCGGCGCGAAGCGACCACCCGTAACACCTCACTAGGTATGCCATCGGGACCCGGGGCCTTGTTAGGCTTCAACGCATTCGAAGCTCTGCAGAGCTCTTCCTGCGTGAAGAGAGGGATCTCTATATCTGTCATTTCGTTTGTCGCGTCCGTTCTGTTGGGATGGGTTGGGAAAAGTCTCTCAACTATCCGCTCCATCACTTTCGCGTCTCGTAGTTCCGGCGGACCCCGACCTCCCAGGGCGCATGTTACAATTTTATAACCGTTGCCCCAGGGATCTGAGTCTACCTCGTTGATTAGTTTTGTCCAACATCGTTTCTTACTGTCATTGATCGCGTATCTTAGTCGCTGTCTGGCGCGACTATACTCCGTAGAGTATAGTCCCACTACGCCTCGACTTCGGGCTCGTTGAGCTTTCCGTCTCAGCTTCAAACAATTGCTTCTAAGATCCGCGATCTCGGCTGTCCACCAGTATGTTTGTCGTCTGTTTATTACTTTCCGTTTCTTGGGCATGGTGGCATCGCATAGGCGCTGGAGAAAGCCAGTCGTTGCCGCCGCTAACGCCTCCACCCTGTCCCGGTTCGTCAACTCTTGAGGCACCTCTCGTAAGGGAGGTTCTGCATTTTGCAGATACCTTTCGAGTTCGTCTATGTCTAGGCGCTTGGAGTTCCACCCCGTAGATGTTGTGCCCCGTCTCCTCGTCTGTCTCGTCGCGTCTGTCAGTTTGAAGGCAATGTTCTGGTGATCACTGGCCGTATAGTCCTGGATCACCCGCCACGCCCTTATCCTAGTTCGAATTCTGTCCGAGGTCAGAGTCACGTCTGGTATGGAGTTACCATACCCTGGTCGTCTGTACGTCGGTATCGTTCCTTCGTTAACTACTGCCAGGTCCAGCTTTGCGGCCATCTCCAGCAGCAGTCTTCCCCGTCTGTTGGTCAAGGGCATTCCCCACTCGATCGCCCGCGCGTTAAAGTCGCCCGCCACGATCACGTTACCAGGGATATCCCGCAACGCGTCCTCGATTTTTCCAAGTTTAGCCGCGTACTCGGAGGCACTGCTGTTTGGGTTCAGGTAAACACTGACATAGGTTATGTCAGCGACCGTTACCCAGACACAGTCCTCCTCAGTCCCGCTGCGTACGATATTCGACGCAACCTTTCCACGTAACCAAACTGCGGACTTGCCCGAGCCGCTTGTGAGCCAAGTCGGTAATCGTCTGTCTTTGTATTGCTCACTGATAATCAGCACGTCGATGTTCAGTTCCGCCGCAATCTGCGGGAGCAGTGCGTCTGCCACGCTTCTCCCGTTCATATTGCATTGGAGTATCGTCGTCGTCATTGTGTGACTGTCTTTGTCTTCTGTTCTGTGAGTGCTATCCTGAACGCGGCACACGAGGACGAGCCGGGTAAGTGTCCCCTGTCTCGGATATTATCCTCAGTGCACAGGAAACACTCCCCACGACTCTTGCAGTCCTTGTGGGAATGACCCTCGAGGCCGCATCGCCAACAGCAGCTTCGTCTGTCCAGTCCTTTACAGTCTTTCCGTACATGACCGAACCCGAGGCATCTATAGCATCGCGAGACGCGTATCCTTGCTCTTATTCTTGATACAACCCACCCAATTTTAATACGCCCTTTCCTTAAGAGGTCGGTAGCCTCTTTTACGTCAAAATCGCAGACCGCCATTCTCTGTCCTCGACTGTTAACGTCGAAAACATGGGGCCGACGGTCTGCAGTCCGTCCCGTTTCCCGATTTAACGCGTTCGCGATGTCCTCGTTGGTCGTGACACAGTCCAAGTCTAGGAATTCCAGTGTCACCCTGGAGGTCAAATCTTTTACGCGTCCAGTCTCTCCTACAGCGTCTTGAAGAACCTGTCTGAAGTCCGTCTCGTTGTTCTGTCTGGAGAGTTGTAAAAGTACCGCACCGTCTTTTGTCTTTCTTATTGTTCTGACTTGAGTATTACACTTGTCAGGGTCCACCTTTTGCCGTATTGTACGCACCACGTCGACGTACGTCTGTCCCTCAGCCGGCTTGATCATGATCGCTCCTCCCCTGCCTTTGAGGTTAGGGCGATCAGACCCGCGACCTTGGAGTCTCGCTTTTGGCTGCTCTTTTGTTAGTTTGTTGTCCGTCTCGGTCTATTTCGGTTTTTTATGTTTTGAGACCACCTTCGCCCATGTTTCGGTCTCGATCGTCCGCTGTTGTGCGGTCGCCTGCTCCGGAGTAGGGGTCTGACGGTCGCTTTTCCGTTTCTGAGGAGTTGCCTCCTCACATTCACTCCGTCCTTTATCGTTCTGTTTTTGTCGGAGCAGTCTCATTCGTTTCAGTTCATACTGTCCGATTTCCACTGCTTCATTGATCTCACTCAAACCGTTTTTTATTATTTGACTTACATTTTTTTGTATGCAAGTCCTTTCCATCATTTTACTTAGGACTCTGTTTATTGTGTAAAATTGCTCCTGCAATTTACACTCAGCAGCTTCCCAAGTTGCCGGCGATTTACAAACATTAGCACTTTCATTCATACTGCTACCTGTAGCATTTTCTGTCACACCAGCCAGGTTGCCTACTGGTGTGATAGGAGAGCCGGGAAGCTCCATTGACTCTACTGAGTCGCTTGCAGGCGGCACTCGAGAGCCTGCTATAATTTTTTTATTACCTTTCATGATTTTTGTTAATTTGTGTTAAATGTTTTATATTTGTGATGGTCAGGAGGATCACTTGTTGGAGATGACGGTTCAGCGTCCTGAATCTCCCCAATACTGAAGCCCTCCTACATTCCGGTGGCCTCGGCTGTTCCTCCCCCACGACTCGCAGCAGGGTCCCATCCGTACGCCATACAGCACTACTACAAGAAGCGAGATTTGACGTCTGACGACGTCTTACCACTGTGTGGGGCAGCCTCCCATGTTGGCTAGACTGGGTTCGGGCCCCCTACTTGTGGCGGCCCAGGAGTGCCATCTGGTTTTACAACTGTACCCTCCAGAAGGGGAACGCACATAAGCATGAAGTGATTCCCTCACAGCTAATCCCACCAATCAACAAGTAATCACTGCATCCGCAAGATCTTACCGTCGCTCAAACTGGTCACATTCATACGTGAGAGATGCCCGTTTATAGGGCCTCTCATTCATTCATAACCCGCCTGGAAGTTACCCGTTTATAGGGTCTCCATCTCCACCATTCGTGGGAAACTCGTTTATAGAGTTCCCGATATACTCCCCAGTCCGGGTACGGCTATCTTTCAGATATGTAGGTGTGTGAATGATGAGTGGGTGTGTAGACGGGCGAATACCACTATTTTCGCTCGAAGTTCTTGTCCACGGCCACTTATTCGTCACTCTTAGAAGTGCTTATTTCGTGACTGACCGCGAGTGGTCGTTCCCCTATCCGCAACCCCGGGGACGCGTGTGGTAGCTGAACTCAAGGCCCCACAACCACATTATTATTATTATTATTATTATTATTCTTATTATTATTATTATTATTATTATTATTATTATTATTATTATTATTATTATTCTTATCATCATCATTATTATTATTATTATTATTATTATTATTATTATTATTATTATTATTATTATTATTATTATTTCCTGGACCACAAAAGAAGAATTGAAGAAGGCGTGTAAGCCCGCAAGGGCGAATAGGATGGCGCAGCCCAGAAGTAATGTCCTCATAGACGGTTCCTGGGCTGCACTTACGCCATTGTGAGGAGGTCTCCTCGGTGCACGCCTATCGACCCCGACTCGTAGCTCTTTTCAGAGCTGTGGGAAGCAGTCGAAAGGAATGCACTGAGGAGGTAGTTTTTTAGTGGGTATGCCCTTCACAGGTGAATCCTACATACCCGGGGACCGGTCTCCGAGATCCATAAAGGATTTTTCTCCTCCTCCCAAAAAAAAAAAAAAAAAATTATTATTATTATTATTATTATTATTGTGACCTTTGCGACTGAACATCTGGCCTCTCGAATCCAGGACTAGCAGGTGATGGAGCTCTACACAGCCAGCGATCACCAGTACATCACATTCCGCGTATGTGATAGAATGCCAGGTTTCACTGGACACAATTCGCGAGGGCCCCCTAGATGGAACGTTGCAGGGATAAATAGAGAGAAATTCTCACAGGCCATTGAACGCGGTCAGCAAAGCCTTGTTAGGATTCCAAATGGCTCATCGACAATTCAGCACACCAGGGAGTTGACTAGAGCCACAATGCGAAGCCAGCAAACGCCGATGCTGGAAGGCGCTGTATGAAGACATAGATGGGGATCCATGGGGACTGGGATACAGGGTAGTTGCTGGAAAACTGGGAGCTCATGGAAACATGGGCACCTTGGACTCCGGCACAATGCGGAACATCGTAGATACCCTGTTCCCCACCCACCCTGATAGGTCTGATCCAGCTCCACCGAAACGAGAACTGGATGTACCTCTTTTCAGCAAGGAGGAGCTCGGTAAAGCCGTGAGAACCATGCGGAATAAGAGGGCTCCAGGACTTGACGGAACTCCAAGAGAGGTGCTGAAAATAGTAGTTGAGGAGCATCCAGAACTCCTTCTGTCGATGTACAATTCGTGCTTGACAGCTGGTTTATTCTATTCTAGCTGGAAGGTGGTGAAACTTGTGCTTATCGGCAAGGGCAAGGGTTCGTCGGAAGCGCCCTCGTCGTATCGACCTCTATGTATGTTAGATACAGCTGGAAAGCTGATGGAGCGTCTATTGAAGCCACGACTCCTGGGAGCTGTTGCTGCTGCCGGTGGCTTGGCTGACAGATAGTACGGATTCCGGGGAGGCAGGGCGACGGTGGACGCAATCCTCGAGGTTGTTGATGCGGCGAGGCGCACAGAGAGGGCTAATCACTACTCTCGACCTGTTTGCCTCCTGGCTACCCTCGACGTTCGGAATGCCTTGAACTCTGTTGGATGGGCAAATGTTTTGAGGGCCATGGAGCGAGACTTTCGAACGCTACCTTATATACTTCGTATATTGGATGACTACCTTAAGGATCGATACTTGGTTTACGAGACATCGGACGGTCGGAGAAGGAAAAAACTTAGTTCCGGGGTGGCTCAGGAGTCTGTACTCGGAGCCGACATGTGGAACGTTTCATATGACGGAATACTGCGGATGCAGATATCTGAGGACACATTTCTGGTTGGATACGCAGATGATGTAGCAGCTGTTATCATTGCTAGGGATTATGACGCTGCACAGATGCAACTCAACCAGGTGATGCGTCGAGTGCAGAGATGGATGGAGAACAATGGGTTAGAACTGGCGGCGGCGAAAACGGAGATCGTGCTCCTAACTAAGAAACGTATCCCAAAGATACGCCTTATGCAGGTTGGAGACACGACGGTGAGTACCAAAGCAGCTGTAAGGTACCTGGGGGTGACGCTTGATTCCAAGCTGACCTTCTAGGACCAAAGAAAAAAAGTGGCGGATAGAGCTTCCCGAGTGACAGCACAACTTAGCAGGTTAATGGCCAATGTCGGCGGTCCAGCACCCTGCAAGCGGCGTCTGCTCATAATGACAGCTGAATCCATCATGCTATACGGCGCGGAGGTATGGGCCGATGCACTGATGGCCCAAAAATATTTTCGATCCTATCTCCACAAGATGGGGAAAGTACCGGATCCGAGCTGTGCCCACTGTTGCGCTCCCACAACTAACTAATAGAGACTTGCAGATGCAGTCTTATAGAGGTGCGTAGAATGGAAAAGGTCTCCTGAGATGCAGGAGGTGTCATAAATATTTATGACGGTTGACAATGCTTGTATACATAGGAAATAGAGGGATATTTATTTTTGCACCCGGCATGTATATAATAATGTATATGTCGGGGAAACCCAACACGCCCCCTTAAAAATAAATTAAATTAAAAAATTCAAAAAGATATAGGTAATAGTAAATTTAAGTTCGTGCTCTCCATTTATACCTGGGAAATTACAGAGAGTCCAACATTTGTTGCACGGATTAGGAAAATCCAGAAAACCTAATCAGACTCATACGAAAAAAAAATTAAAATATTTTTTTTTTTTTGCTAACATTTAAATTAAGCAATAGTATATATAATTAAAAAAATTTATTGTAGGCCCATCGCGGCCCTCAATTCTAAAAATCTTGCTGCTGGTAGTGGCTTCGTTAATGTGTCTGCAACTTGTTTACCTGTTGGAACATATTTTAGCGCAATTATATTCTTTTCAATTTGCTCTCTAGAAAAATGATATTTTATATCTATATGTTTCGATCTTTTATGATTTGTAGGATTATTTGCTATGCTAATACATCCATTATTATCTTCAAATATTATAATTGGTTCTTTAATATTTATATTAATTGTAAAAGCTAGAGATTTTAACCATAGGGCTTCTTTCACTGCTTCATAAAGAGCCATATATTGAGCTTCAGTTGATGAAGCTGCGACTGATGATTGCCTTTTTATACTCCAAAATATCGTGCATTTTTTTTCAAAAAATTGAAATAAATAACCAGTTGTGCTTTTTCTATCCTTTTCATCACTACCTCCCCAATCTGAATCAACAAAACCGATCAAGATCTTATTATAATTAAGTTTTATATAATTTAATTTAATATTTACACAACCTTTCAAATACCGTAATATTCTTTTCAAATTCTGCTATAGTTCTTTATTACTTTTATTTGTATAGCAAATTGAAATATTTAAAGCAGTATTCAAGTCTGGTCGAGTGCATAGCATTATATACATTAAATAACCAATCGAATTTCTACAAGCAGCTTCTATTTTGTCATCTGAATTTAATGCTACATAATCTAATTTACTTGGAAGAGGTGTGCTGACAGGATTACAATCTTGCATTTTGAAATTCTTTAAAATAGTTCGTATATAAGCACTTTGATCTAATGTTATTTTATTATTATGTCTTTCTATTTTAATTCCAAGAAAAAGCTTTATATCATTTAAATCTGTCATATGAAATTTATTTTTTAAATAATTTTTAAAATTACTTATTACATCAGCATTAGCAGTAGCAATCACAAGATCGTCAACATATAAAACTACATATATATTATTTAATATATTTCCATTATCTAATATATATATACATCGGTCAACTGACGAATTTCGAAAAACTTCATTTAACAATGTTTTTTCAAATGTCTCGAACTAACATCTTGCTGCTTGTTGTAGTCCGTAAATTGCTTTGTGCAATTTATAAACTTTATTATTTTCAACAATTCTACCTTCTGGAGCTTTCATAAAAATTTCTTCCTTTAGTATACCATTTAAAAATGCTGTTTTTACATCCATATGATGTATTAATAAATTGAATTGATTTGCAAATGCTATTATAAATCTAAAACTAGAAATTCTTACAACCGGAGCAAATGTTTCATTATAGTCTGTGAAATATTCTTGGCTAAAACCGCGTGCAACAAGGCGAGCTTTGTATCTAATCGATTTTCCAAATTCGTCATGTTTAATAGAAAAAACCCACTTACAATCAATAATATTTTTATATTATGGTCTATTAACCAAACTCCAAGTTTTATTAATTAAGAGTGAATTTAGTTCTTCTTTAATAGTTTTTAGTTCTTCTTTAGTTCTTGCTCCCATTGATCTTTATCATTTCTATTTTTAATATCTTCATAAGAACTTGGAATTTGTCTTACAATAGATTTGACGCACATTATGTATTCATCAGATATATCGTCTTCGTTATAAGATATTGGATTATTTAGTTTTAACTTTTCACTACTTCTATTATTAAATTGTTCTTTAGATTCGTTTTTTTAATGTAGAATTAAGATTCGAATTTTCGATGCAATTTTCATTTGGCCCATCAGGTTTACAGTTAGCTTCGGATTTATCCTTATCAGATTTACAGTTTTTATTTATATCTGATTTTTCACTATCAGATTTAATGTTTTTATTTATATCTGATTTACTGTTAATTTTTGTACCTGATTTATCATTTCTGATTGGAGGACAGTTTACTGATGTTGACTCGACATCAGTTGTATCAGTTTCATTTAAAACGTTTTTATCATTACTATGATATTGCCTCATTTTTGGCCTTGTCGTTAAGTAATTAATTTCATCGAAAATTACGTCTCTTACGACAACATATTTTTCATTTTCTACATTCCAAACTTTGTACCCATTTGGTTCATATCCAACTAATATGCCTTACCAAGACTTCTCTTCAAATTTTGATTTTTTGACTTTATTAAGTACAAAAACTGTAGAACCGAAAACACGTAAGTATTTAACTGAAGGCTTTTTATGATGCCACATTTTATATGGCGTTTTCTCGCACTTCAATGCTTTTGTTGGTGTTAGCTTAATTAAATACGTAGCAGTTAAAACTGCTTCTCCCCAAAAACATTTATGCAACATTGCACCAAAAATCATAGCGCGAGCTTTTTTCTATAATCGTGCGATTCATATCCTCCACGACCCCATTTAATTGCTGCGTTCGAGAGACAGTTAAGTGAAAAGTAATGCCTTTTTCAGTAAAATAATCTTTCATTTCGTTCGATAAATACTCTCTCCCATTATCGCAATATAAATTAACTAATTTTAATTGAAAATGATTTTCACTTTTGCGAACAAAATCTTTAAAAAAAAAACAGAAAAAACGTCTGATTTATACGTAAGTAAATACGTTACCATATAATGAGTAAATTCATCAACAAAAATTACAAAATAATTTTTATTGTTTACGGTAGAAGGAGTGATTGGTCCGCAGACATCAGAATGAACAATAAACAATGGCCGCTTGACATGATTATCTTTCATTTTTTGAAATGGTAATTGAGTTTGTTTACCATTTATACAAGCTTCACATAAATAATCTGATGGTATAATATTATTTACTTTGTCAGTGTCAACTACCAATTGTTTATCCCTCAATACTACAAATTTAAATTTACCAATATGTCCCAATCTTTCATGCCAGAGTTCATAATTACTATTTACAGCCTGATTTCATTGATAACTTTTATCAACAGGATGTATATTAATTTTGAACTCAAGCATAATTAAATTACTTAAAAGTTTACCTGTTATTAAAACAGTATTTCCCTTTTTTATTTGTATACCGTTCTGGTCGAAAACGATAGTTAATCCAGCTTTTGAAAGATTTATTTAGCAGTAACATTGTTATCTATAAAACCGAGGAAAGAATCTGATAAGTATTCTATTAAAACACTTTTTGCAATATTTTCGGCCTTTTTCCACTCCTCAGATAAAGTTGCTGGAATTTCTTGGTCTACAACTTCGATTACATCAAGTTCCATAAATAAAGCACGGACTCTTAGTTTCCATACATTATAACAATCTCCATCAAAAGGCTGAATATTTCTTTTGATTTTTAATGACTCCATTTTACTACACTTTTTTAATTTAACACTCTGAAGTATCAGATTTAATTAATATATATAGCACGTATAATCTTATATTATTTAATACACGTATATTATTATATTATTAATGTATATATTTTATACACTTTTATTCTTATATTACGATTCATACACTTTATTATTAATATACACGATTAATACACTTATTATTAATACACACGATTAATACACTTATTATTATATACACACGGTTAAGCATTTATTATTATATTATTAACTTATTTGTTTTATACACTTTTATTATATATATATATATATATATATATATATATATATATGTATATATATATTATTTTTTTATTTATTTTTTTTAACTACGCAACTGAACCCATAACCTATTGGGAATTAGGGTCTAAATAATAAATGTATTGATTTATATTTAATAATTATAATTTATTTCAAGAAAACAAGAAATGAAAAGCACGACTGTTCTATGTAAGTAACTACTCACAACTAACTAATAGAGACTTGCAGATGCAGTCTTATAGAGGTGCGTAGAATGGAAAAGGTCTCCTGAGATGCAGGAGGTGTCATAACCATTTATGACGGTCGACAATGCTTGTATACATAGGAAATAGAGGGATATTTATTTTTGCACCCGGCATATATATAATTATGTATATGTCGGGGAAACCCAACAATATATAGCATAAAATGGTCGGAAAAGTATCAACTTTTTGAAGTGGACGCTACATTGAAGCAGCTTTTTATACAGAAGCGACGATAGGTAAATTACGGTCAATTATTTATAGAACATAGATTTTTATATTTATAATACTCTTTACTTAGATATTATTGGATTATTTATGAAATTGGTTAAATTATTATCTCGGACGAAGCCGACACGGGGGATGCTAGTATATATATATAGTAAATAGTATAAATTCAGTCGCCTTAAGAAATTTTACGGATTTTATAGGCCGAGGCTTTCAAACAAAATCGTAAGAAATATGAAATTTTAATAAAAGAATTAGAAATTAGAAAAAAGCATTAGAAATTCCAACAGTACTTGTTTGAGGAAGTTTGGATTCAGTGGAAGAAAATAACCATGAAAGTAATCATTTTCGAGTGTAGTTTAAATGTACTACATGCATCGGATCCAAAGGAACGTTTTTTACTGAACCTAAATTTGGAATTTTATTTAGAATGGTTTGACATACTTGATAATCATCTTCATAACAATTATTTTTAAATTGTTCATCAGTTCGTAACGTTGCTATTTTTCTGGGAAAACGAAGACTTTTATACATTTTTCCTTCTACCATACATTTAAAACAAAAGTGATATCCTCAGTGATATTTAGCACCTAGTATATAAGATTTTACAGGTGCATCATATACTATCGCATTTATTTTAACATTATAATGAATGGGATCAATAGATATTCCCTCATTAACTAATTTAATACTTTCACCCACTAATTTATCCATAAATTTAATTGCATCTTTTGGTTTTGATTCTCCACAATAAATACTAATTATATACACATCATTTATTAGACATTTAGTATATAGAATGGTCCATAAATTTTATAGGGAACATTTTCTTAAAGCGTACCATCTATATTAATAATTAAATGAACGTTTTCTTTTCAATTTCATAAAATAAACATTTTCTTATAATTGTTTCTATACAAATTCTAGTACCAAAATGGTAATACTGTCCACATTATATATCTGCACTTTCAGGTATTTTAATTATAGTCCCGGCAAATTGGGTCCAAAATGGCCGACTTACCAGCATTTTCTTCAACGGCTATTTTTTTGCATTAAATGATAGCTGGAGATATGTAAAATAAGACCCTAAATTGTTGGGTTCGTAACCCATCGGTGACGTGTTTATTTATCGTAAAATAGCAAAAAAAAACGCTCTTTTTTTACTTTTTCTTCAATAGTTTAAATAATATTGCTCTAATCGAAAAATGTTTCGTATAAAAATTGTGCAGGAGATAATTCTGAACAAAATTACGTACATTAAAAACTTAAAGTGTCAATTTATCCACTGTTAAATAAGCAATGAAAATGGAAAAATTCTTGATATTCAGAGAGCTATAAAATTTGTTTAAACAATTGGAATTCAATAATAATGTCGCAAATAGATGCTTTTTTTTCTTATAATGTCTTTCAAATTGCAAAGTGTACTTTCAATATGGTGACCAGTTGCAAAATTCTTTGTATTGCAACTTAACCATTGTGAAGTTCGCCAACGGTTGGGAATTTTTTCATGCAGTAAAATACAATCATTAAAGAATATTAATGGTAATCAAAGCTGAAATGACCAGATTTTTAAACTAAATATTCATATTGTTTAAAATGAAGAACACCGTTGCTAGGGATGATGTCTCGGAAGTTTTTAACGCTAAAATATTGAAACAAAATGCATTTTATTAAGTTTAAAAAAAGAAAACTTTTAAGTCCTCGCCCATTTTTATACGACCAATAGAAATTGAGAAAATTTTTGTTTAAACTATTGTTTATTACTTGCCATTTAATTAATGTTTTAACTTGAAATTTGGCAAGGTGCAAGTATAAAGGTTAATCTATCTTTACATTTATTAATACATTCTAAATTATTGGTAATAATGTTAAAATCTAACATTTATAAAAAGTTTTTATGCGTGTCATCCGCGACGGCTGCCGGTGGCTTATCTTTCCTTGCGTTGACATCGTGGCGCCGCCTACTGAGCATGTGCACATTAGCGCACTACGTCACAGACAGCTCCAACTACGTTGCTCTCGATCTTAGTTGTAAAATAGAATATCTTTACCATAAACGCAGCTATTTCGATGATTTTTTTTTAATTTAACTTTATTTTTTCTAACCTTCATAGTGCAATTGGTTCTAATACGGTAATTCTAGTATATCCAATGTATAATAAAATAAATTAATTCATTTAAACTTTATATTTATTTATTTAACGATTTCGAATTACTTTTACTTCATTTTTTGAATGATACTAAAGCTGGATAAGTTATTGTAAATAATAATTTTCAGCGCTGAGTGTATTACAGACAAGAAACAACGAAAATATGCATCAGTATTAAAAATTGATTATCAGAAAAGAGCAAAGCGAATATTGAATTACGTTAATATTAAAATATAAAGACAAAAAATGAAGTAAAAGTAATTCGAAATTGTTAAATAAACAAATATAAAGTTTAAAAGAATTAATTTATTTTATTATACAGTGGATATACTATTATATGGATGAATATTATTTAAACTATTGAAGAAAAAGTAAAAAAAAGAGCATTTGGTTTGCTATTGTGCGATAAATAAACACGTCGTTTTTTAGGTATTTATGACCCATAATAGTTAGTTTCGTATCAATGTATTTTTTATTATGACTAAAATTTACCTTCAAATATGGTTGAAACTAGGTATAATATATAGCATTGCTAAAAAATTAATATCATTGTTATGCATTCATATATAAATTAAATACCGTTGATAGTTATCTTAACTAATAAATTGTAAATTTCGATCAAGTTTCTAATTTTGAATATTGAATTTATTTATACGCAAGCTATTACTTACCTTATGATCAAATTTGACCCGAACAAGTGCATTTAAACTCTGCGCATAAACTGAATCGGTAAAGTTTTTTTCCTATATTGGTACAACCTTTCTTCATGTCGGTGTGAAATTTGAGCGCCATATCTCCATTAGTGTGTGTTTTTTACCTGTTTGTTTACGATGAAAAGTTTGTCTGGCGATATTGACTATGAACTCGTGGTGCGTTCCCCGAAGGAGATTTTTGAGTTTCGGAAAGAGGAAAGTCACAGGGAGCCAAATCTGGTGAATACGCTGGCTGAGCGATGACTTTGATTTTGTGTTTGGCCAAAAAATCAGAAACAATCAAATTATCCCGAGTCACCTGGACATCGTCTTCTACCACTCAAACACGAAAATCTCCATAGAAGTTGTCCCAATCTATCTGGTCTTTGTTTTCCACCAATTAAAAACGATACTCTTCGTAAAAGTTGTTCCAAAACATCTGGACATCGTGTTCGACCATCTGAACACAAAACGCCCAGTAGAAATCGTCCTGAGAAACCGGGATATCGTATTGTACCACTCGTACACGCTAATACAATATTTCTCTGTAGAAGCCGCATTTAAAATGTATATATATATATATATATATATTTCGTATCTTTCTGTTTTTTAAATTAAATACCGTACATATTTTAGTGGTGCAACTGAAATTAAATTTGTTAATAACATATTTTTTAAGCGGACGTTGGATATTACACCTTTTTTTGCAGACGTGACGATGTATTTTAAATATATATATATATATATCACAGTTTCGAGTTTATTGGTAACAAACCCTATTTTGCCTTTTATTCAAACTAAAAAACAAAGCCTATGTCACTTTTCAAGTTCATATAACGTATAAAAACAAAAAAATAATTTGTCGTCACAAATTAGTGATGAAAATGTTCAGTATGATTTGTCATACACAACCATTTTATAAGTGAAGACGAAGAAAGAGGGAGAGAGAGAGAGAGAGAGAGAGAGAGAGAGGGAGAGAGAGAGAGAGAGAGAGAGAGAGAGAGATAAAAAATGTACAAAAATAATATATCTATAAGTTGTGAAAGTAGTGTAGTGTCATATTAACCTGAAGAACAAAAAGAGTAACACTGACTAACACGTCACACCTTCTTCAGGATATGAATTCCAAAGTTGGATACGATCATTCATCTGAGCTGGCCTGGTATTAATAGTTTAAGCGGGCTAATTTGAGTTGATTCAAGACGCCACCTAATGGTCAATGGTGAAACTGATTGTTAAAACTATTAACTTAATTTATTGACGAAAGTAAAACGATTTTCAATAAAAAATATATTTTATGTCCTTCCCAAGATAATATAGAATCTATATGTCAAATTTCAGAACAATCGGTTCAGCAGTTTTTTTGTTTCACCTGTACAAGCAAAAATACGCTTTGTCTTTATAAATTAGTATGATGTGATATCTCATCTAAATTAGCATTAACCTAACTTTCAAGATATCATTAAAATATTTAGGAAATAATGAATACGTGGTTCATTTATGAAAAGGATCTTGTATTTTTTGAAGAGTTATTAATGAAATAAATCCCATTTCCGGCGGGTGTCTCATAATAGTTAATGCGAAACCAGGTTCAATTTCTGATATTCAAAAGGCTCATTCTCAAAACCGACATTATTTTTCTTTTCTAATTTTTCAAACTATTTACGTATCTTATGATATTTCTTTTATTCTATAAAACATATAATATTACATATAAATTGTATAAATACTAATTTTTTCGATTGTAGTAATTGAAACCTACATGTGAATTAAAATGTTAATTTACTAGCCCGAAACAAGGTTCCCGCTTCAAACCTAGTTTCTACCTATTTTTTAATTTTATAGACTATATGTTCACATTTTTCGTTCTAAGATTTTCCTAGTATTAAGCCATGATAGTTGATCCTCTTTTTAATACCTAGTAACTACTTTTCAGCCTATTAAAAATTGTTAGATTTCGACCAGGGTTAATGATAAAACATTGGATTGAACCTATTTCTATGATTCATTATTTTCCTGATGAAGTTTTCATCTAATATGTCTTGCACCACATCTAATAATGTTTATTTTAGTTATATTAACACGAATTTTTTCATTATGCACGACCGTATGGTGAGGTAAGTACCATGCGCGTGCATTATTCCGATCCATGTTCGGGATGCAGGACAGATTGCTACGCTGCTCGTAATCCCTCATAAATTCTTTGTACGGTTTAGCCCATGGGGGGTTCCGTTCAAAACGACCGTACATATAACAGAGCAATGCTAAAGCAATTTGACGAGTTTCTTCCGCGACCTCGGGTATGTCAGATTTTATTGGAAGACGGACTATATAACGTCCATCTGGCACTCGCGCGTGTGTCTCCGTAAATTGTTTTTCGCACACTTCATCGTCCGGTTTCAGTTTACGATTTACGTACTTTTGCCAGGTTCTAAAATTTCTCCAACGCGACGTTCAAATTCTCTGTGCTAATGACACTATGCGTTATGTTAAGCGCTGCATCATTATTCTGTTCCGCCCGCCGTGATGGGATCCTTTGTGTGCATCCAGAGATGATCCAGCCCTAATGCTATTTTGGGCTACTACCTGGGAGAAAGGGAAGCGTTGCAGACCGGAGCGCAGTAATAAGCCATACACGTCGGCAGCTAAAATGACATCTACCGAATCGGGTATGTGAAACTGTGGGTCTGCTAACTTTAGGTTTTTAAACTGCGCGAAATCCAATGCAGTAGGTATGCGCCCTGGTAATTTTGAAGTAAGGCGCTAAAGGACGAGGGCTTCAGTTTCAGTAAGTTTTGTTTTGCACCAGGCTGTTCCGATTGTGCTTCCGCCGATCTCGCTCAACGGGACATTTACTTGCTGTCGCGGCAGACCAAGCAGCTGTGCGGTAGCCTCGGTTACGTAGGAGCCTTCGAAACCCTGATCTAAAAGAGCGCGTGCGCACGTGCGAGTACCGTTAAGGTCCTCAATAATAATCTGGGCGGTGGCAAGGATTATACTACCTTTCGGCTCGGTAGCCACGATCGTATACACATTATCCGGGTACTATTATTGCCTCCTACAGTTTCTTTCCGGCCTCGTTTTTTAAAGACTATAGAGGTGGGGTGCACTTGCTTTTTTGTGTCGAAGTGCAGGAGGGAGTGAGGCTTATCCCGACACTTACTACAACGCCCGTTTGAAGTGCAATTCTTACAATTGTAGCGATCGAAGCAATTGAAACACAGATGTAAATGTCGTACCTCCAAGCGGCGATCATATGATGTTTTCGCGAAAAAGGACGGGTATTTAGCGAGGGTATGCAACGAAGAGCATAGTGGGCATTTCGACACACTGTCCTTGACCGGACGCGACGCGCGTGTATGCATTATTCGACGCGAATCCGTAAGTGATTTGTTCAAAGAATAGCTTTTCTTTTCATGCTTATATTCTGTACTGATCATACCGAGCGCATGAGCACGCTTTTCTAAAAACCTCGCTAATTCGTTGAACGTAGGAAGACAGTGCGACGGCTCAGAATCACTATTGCTATTGTCGATGCTAACATTTATAGCCCGATCTTTAGCACTCAACTCCGATTCCCAAAGCTTCCTCGTTTCCGTATCTAATCGTGCACTCAGTATATGAACGATCTAAAAGTCCCAGGACTCTACTGGCTTTTTAAATGTTATAATGCAGGTACATTCGCTGGCATTCATCCGCGAAGAAGCCGATTCTCTTTTCACGTGCGACAAATTCATTAGAGCGCTTGAATGATTTGAAACTGTTAGACGCGCGTTACAGAAGCGCTCTTGTAAAGACTGCCAAGTCGAAGCATAGTTTACGCTTGTGATCGTGACATTTTTAACGAGATCCACAGCGGGCTCGGCAAGACATGATTTTAGGTACTGAAGTTTAGTACAGCTGTCAACGTTGGGCGTATTGTGCACGAGAGCTGAAAAGAGATCACAAAAACTGTCCCCATCTTCATATTTCGCCGAATAGGTGGGGAGATCTAGCTGGAGAACCTTGGCGGCCGCGTTGTTGTACATTCAATATTTTCCGTTCCGGTCGGCAAGGCGCGATATCGTTTCCTTCCCAAAGTTGGTGGATAAAGTTAATAGGTAATCAAGCGTATCCTCATAATTTGTTTGTACATGCGTAAATCCATTTTCGCTCACGTAAGTATCCGATTACGCCCCATCGTGAGCCATTATTTCGGAGTGAGTTTACGTCGTTCGCTTCATATCTCGTTAATCGAGGCAAATCAAGATTCAATAATATTGATATTAAGGAGTTGCAAGATCTTGCTCATATTTGCGTACTTAATAATTTTATTTCTGTCAATCTTGCGTTCTGTGAGGCTGTCAATTTTCTAAGGACCGCGGGCATCATTATTGTAGATATATTATTGAATACAAAAACAATGAATAATGGAATAGACGTATAAACCGGACAGTTAAAAAAATACGACTTTATGTAACGGTAATATTGTTAGCTTTACTGCGTGGACCAGCACTTATGTAATACTTATACACATAAGAGAAAATACTATTAACGCTTGATTAAAAATAGTATTCACAAAGATCTTAGCCTTAACTTAATCTTGGAGAAAGTATCTAATCGAACAATATAAATAAATATAGAGTGAATTATAATTTGAATCTTATCGTATTAAAAATTACAGATTATATATAAATGAAAGCGTGAATTAATTATCGTCTCAAATTAACTCTAAAAATGTAAAAAAAAATTGGATTTCATTATATTTGAACAGACATTCATCATCCGGGGCACCAGAAAATGAACGTCAGAATTTAGAGAACTGTATGTTCATATTAACCTGATGAGAATGAATGTTTGGGTTTCCATAAAAACCAAAATGTTTAGTTATAAATATAAAGCAGTTTATTTAACTACGAAAAGAAATTAAGGCATAAAAAATCTCTACTCAGTGAGTGGAGGAAAGAACCGCAAGTAATAATTTACACGGTAATGAATAACAATTAATCTAGGGTAATGGACATCGCTATATAAAAAGAATGATAATAATGAATTTTACCGATCTAATTGTACAAAATTACATTAAATAAATTAGGTTGTGGCTAGCCTTAATTACAAACGCTCTTACCAATATGTACATGCAGATGTATGGAGTACTCTTTAATGTCAATTCGAGCGTAATGAGTCCAAGCACTCGCGTAGCTCCTGAGGTTCAATGGGGGGGGGGGGAGAGAAGTGCTCCGCGAAATCTTCCTGCTCTGCGTTGCGGCCTCAATATCTAGGGCACGGCTCGACTCCTTACCGCAACGGCAGTCACCGGGCACAAACGCCGCTTGTCGCACTTCTCGGAGATCCGCGTTATTCGGATTCTCCACAAGGGCAAGGTTCCTTGTCCCGCTGATGCGCCAATTTTAACACAGCACACACATATAAACATACACAAACAGATACCAATTAATTACAATAAAGTCACGCGCAGACCTTAGTCAAAAATGAGCAGACAGCTACTAACAAATCTAAAATAGCGTTATCGAACAAACGCAGACACACACGTTACGGCGGCCAAAGACGAATTGATGCTTCTTCATTTCGTTCGATGGTTCGGGACGTCATCGACGACAGAGGAGCACAAGAACGCTTAGATTCCAAGCTGTCAACATGCAGTAAATACCAAAAGTGCACGTGCTTGACACGTGCGCTATGTCCAGAGTACTAAGCTAGATTTCGAGGTTTTATTAAGGGCTTACGCCAGGTGAGATCTTAAAAAACCAGTAAATGAATCTCCTGGATGGAATGAAAAAGAGCGAGATATATAGGTAGAGGATGAGCGAGATCGAATTAGGAAGAGAGACAGAGAGAGAATGAGAGGCAGAGAGCGCGTGAGAGAGAGAGGCAGAGAGAGAGGGGGACATATAGGTAGTGGGTGAGTGAGAGAGATGGACAGAGAGAGGTATCGGCTTAGCGTCGTGAGGGTCGGGGCATCTATCTGCATTATCCGTCGCTAAGCCCAACCGTCATGTCGATACTACAGTAAGTTTTTTTGAAGTGCTCGAACACAAATAACTCTGAGAATTGGTAGATCGTAAAATTTTTAGCAAATGGCTCCATAAAAATAATTTCAGTATCATGGATGACAGAAAACAGCAAATATTGTTATACATCCTTCTACAGATCAGAAATTTGCCGTTTAAGCTGTCACAAAAAAAAGAAAAGCCAACAGAAAATTTGATTATATTCGAACTATCAAATATTTTTAAAAGTGCAGGTATACCTTTTGATTATCGTTATTTGTATATTTTAGTTAATTTTTTATTGGAAATCAAAAATCACGATTTTTTCATGGTTCTATAATTATTAACTGTAATTTAATTTGTATTTTATATTTGAAGACTTTTAAAGAGATCCAAAATGTATTTCAACACACATACCCACGCACATTTACACCATTTTTGTTTCACAAAAACGTATGTATTAGCGATAAAAAAATGTGCACAACTCCTTTAGGGTTGGATATCATCCTATCCAAATGATAGAAATATTGCCTATAATTTACAAGTAGAATCGAAGACTGCTTAGCTATGATGCAGAAGAGGCAATTAGGTACATAGCTCTAGTAACCAAATAAGTTATTGTGGGTAAGGTAATGCTTTTAAATATTTTCCATTACTGTAAATATTTATTTTTAATACTTATTGAAGTTTTAAGATATTTAAGAGAATATGTAATCAAAGGATTATTAAATATAATTATTTACAATCAAAAATATTTTTATATGAATTCTAAAAAGGTTTGTGATGACAATCACTAAGGACGTTTAAAACATTTAAATTGTATACACCATGTCCCAGATATAACAGGTCATATTAGTGGCATGGTATCGGCAAGGAAAAGTTACGCATAAATATTAATATTCACGTAGGTCTATTTTTTATAGTTTTTGCAGTATGGGCTCATGTCTGTAAGCCAATCAGTGCTCTGAGTAGGTCATCGCCTGCCAGTGAGAAAAAAGGAGGTCAAAGGTAGGGAAACGATGCGAAGTCGAGTGAACACGGCAAAGACTAGTAGTTGTTATTTTTCCTGTCCATTGTCAACGCTCGCGTAACTGCTTGGATATACGGCCGCATTGACGAAGCCAGGTTTACTCATCTACAAATAAAGATTAAGTTTCTCGTCTACATCGATCTCTACTCATATTTATGCCAAACTAGCTTTTTTATAATAGCCCACTATACTGCGTTGGAAACAATGAAGAAAAGACGAATGTTTCGCTGGCGCGGACGAACGGATCGCGAGCGCACACGTGTGTTTTATAAAAACAAATGTCCAACTGAATTTTTCAAATGCTACAAAGATTGAGAAATAGATATTTGATAATAATGCCTTTTCTTCATTATTTCCAATGCAGTGGAGTGGGCTATTATAAAAAAGGGTAGTTTGACAAAAAATATGGATAGGGACCGGTGTAGACGAGGGAACATAATCTTTATTTGTAGACGCGTGAACCTCGCTTCGTCAATGCGGCCGTACATCCAAGCAGTTAGGCGAGCGTTGACAATGAACAGGAAAAATAACAAGTACTGGTCTTTTCTGTGTTCGTTCGATTTCGCCTCGTTTACCTTCGTTTCACCTCCTTTTTCTCGCTCTCAGGCGATGACCCACTTCTCTGAGCCCTGATTGGCTTACAGATATGGGCCCGTATTACAAAAACTATTAAAAATGGACCTACATGAATATTAATATTTATACGTTATTTTTCCTTGTCACTTCCTATACGTTTAATTGCCATATGTATGGTAACTAAACATATATACAATATATACATATATATATATATATATATATATATATATATATATATATATATATGTTTCTAGCCTGACGAAGAAAAACAACGTTTTGAAGAATTTTTTTTTTATTTCTCAACATAATCTCCTTCAAGGCTAATACATTTCTCATAGCGGTGTTCTACTCTAGTAATGCTATCTCTATAGACTGATTCGTTAAGCTCCTCAAAATACCCATTTACAGCTTCGATTACTTCTTCATTGTCAGCAAATCTCTTACCGCCAAGCCATTTTTTTGAGGTTAGGAAACAAATAATAGTCACTCGGGGCTAGGTCTGCAGAGTAGGGAGGGAGCGGCATCAATTCAAACTTCAGAACGTTGATTTTTTGATTGACGTGTGCGCTGGTGCGTTATCGTGACGAAACAAGATTTTTTTCTTCGCCAGATGAGGTCGTTTAATTTTCACTTCGTGGCTCAAACTTTGCAATAAGTTTGCGTAGTATTGACCAGTGATAGTTTTATCCTTTTCAAGGTAATCAATGTATATAATACCTCTTGGATCCCAAAAAACAGTAGCCATAATCTTGTTCGCCGAAAAAGTTGTTTTTGCCTTCTTTGGAGTTGGTTTCCCTGGTCCAATCCACTGTTTATACTATTGTTTGGTTTTAGGAGTGTAGTGGTGGACCCAAGTTTGGTCAACAGTTACGAATCGACGCAAAAATTCGCTTGGATTACACTTACAGAACGTCAAATTGGTGGTAGAAATGTTCTTTCGAATCAATTTTTTGTCGACTGTTAGCAAACGCGGCACCCATCTTGAATAGAGCTTTTCCATATACAAATGTTGGTGCAAAATATTTTATACACGTTCATATGACATTTTACAGGTCTCAGCTATCTCACGCATTTTTAATCTGCGGTCTTTCAGCACTATTTGATGGATTTTTTCGATCATATCTGGAGTTGTGACCTCAATGGGGCGTCCTGAGCGAGACTCATCAGAGGTGCTCACACGACCCTTTTTAAACTCGGAAACCCACTGCTTAACGGTTGAATATGATGGAGAGGATGTCCCCAGTGTTGAGTCCATCTCTTCTTTAATTTCCTTCAGCGTTAACCCTTTCAAATAAAAGTATTTGATGACAGCACGATTTTCCAGCTTTTCCATTTTTACGAAAAACACAGAAGCGTCTTGTTCAGCATGCTCTCAAACCTAAACTAACATGGCGATCGGACTGAAACTATATCTGCAAGCTATCTAAGCATGGTACTATAGAACGCCATCTCAAGGTAGACCTAGTGGCGCCATTTCTTCGTCAGGCCGGAAACTTATCAATCCACCCTCGTAGATACATAGGTTATAATTTTAATGTTCTTGTTTTTATATTATTCGCATGTATCTATAGATTTCGGGGCCAAAAATTCATGATTTGAGAAATCGAAGATACTACCATTAAGTGAAATTCACAATATGCCCACAGACGAAAAATTATTGAATAATCTTGTAAGCTATTTTTTTCTTTAATATTTTTTCAATATAATTCTTTTACAGAAATGAGTCATGCAATATTACGGAATCAGATTGAGCATCAAGTCAAATATGAACAAGGTAGCCCGTTGTTACCCTCCACCGAAGAACCTCACGACTTATGGTAGATTAGGGTAATGTTTTCCTTTGAGGTTGTTAAATTTGTGAAATTTAAGGAAGATTCAAAAAATAAAGACACCTTTAATAAATTGGTATTTTTAATAGTTATATTCTATTTTTATCAAAAGTGTTTCTGATGTATTTAAAGAATTTTCTTTTTATGATGCAGAAAAGATTTTTTCGATTATATGGGTGTCAGAGATGGTCAAAAAGGTCTACGAAAAATACTACACGAAATTTTTGCTGATGGAGTAGCAGTTCATTATATTTCGTATGGTCTAAGGAACAAGAATAGTTTCCAGAACCACTGAGTTTGGAAAATAATATTAATAATGCTGTAACCAAGTAAGCAACTTTTGCTTCGCATTTTGCGGAGTCCGCGTTTAAAGATTGACGCAAAAAAGCAACCAGAACAATTCAGAGAACTATGGGAAAAAGATAAGTATGCATATAATATTTAATAATGATTGTTTTTTATAAACAATTACAAAGTAGGCTATTATAATTCATATAAAACAAAATATTTAAAATATTTTATATATTTCAATAGAATATTTTTAAAATTTTAATTATAACCGTTACTAAACATTGTTTTAGAGATGTTGGAATAGAGGAGTGTTAGCGCGACGCATTTTCGGCAAACTTGCGTTCTTCTATATGTGTGCATGTTTGTGTGAGAGCACGCTGCTCGGCTGGTGGTCATCACCTCACGGTGCATCAGTTCGTTATAGTTAGTTGTTCGATTTGGAGGCTTAATAATGGTCATTTGCTGTTTATATATTAATATCACTGCTGATATATTTATTTACCCAATTCTTTAGGTTATCAAGCGCAGCAAGCACCCACTGCTGCTTTTAATATATAAAGTAGCTTTACTTTAATTATTATTACATTTATTAATTTTCGAAGCATCGAAAAATTAAGTATCTCATTTGTGAGAAAGAAGACGCGGAAAATAACGCTTCCACATGGCTATAGAATAAAAGCTCGTAATTACGCGAGTGATTGAGAATGCGGGAGTGAAAACTAAGAGGCTTGTAATCGCTCTACATTGAATCCTTCCTTACAGATTTTTACACGTTAAAAGATCAATTTGAATTTCGTTTTGTCGGACAATTCATTTCATTCAATACTGACCAAATTAAAGTTTTTGTCTGGCCGGAAAATTCATTTCTAGTGTCACCATTCAATTGAAGGTTTTCCGAGGTCGGAAATCTAATTATATTTTAATAATTGCTAGAAATTAAAGAACGACGACATGGTGAGAGAGGGTAATTTGGTCGAATCAAAGGGTAAGAAACCTGACAAATAGTAAGTAGTAAATTTAAGATGAGTGATGAATGAATGATTAGAAAAAGTTTGAAAAGAGTAGAAAATTGTATGAGTGAAAGTATTTAAAAACCGGAAGTGTGATAAATTTTCATGGTAAAATTCAATATAAAATCATTGCAAATTCTGTTGAAACGTAGAAAAACGCGGCGGGACAATTAATTCAAATAGCAGAGAAGTGCGGGATCTCTAATGTGAAAATATCAGATAACGTGGAGTTTCGGAGAAACAAAAGAAAGTCGTTCAAATTCCGAAAAGGGGGAGGTAAAATCTTCCCGAATAAAGAGATTTAGCAGTGCCGCGAACAGAGAAATTCGGGACCAAAGGAATTTCCGCGAAAAAATTGTAACGGTCGCGTCAATAAAGAGAAGTGTAGAGCGCACACATGTAATCTGAGTTCGCGCGAAGAATGGATGGAGAAGGAGTGATGCGCGAGAATGCTACAATGCGGTATGATGTATAGGCTCGGGCGCATTGCACAAGAATAAGAGAATAGATCTTCGCGCGCACATAATAGCGGGGCGGGAAGATTAATACCTTTTATGGAATTAATATACACATAATTATACAATTAAATGTGTGCAAATATTCGTACGTTTTATGAATATAAAATATTTTTCAGTGCACACACTTACATGCTAAATGGATATAAATTATTTTTCAATAAAAAACACTCACATGCTAAATTAATATAATTTATTTTTCAAAGCAAAACCTTCACATGCGTAAATAATCTAAAGTACTTTTCAAATAATTTTCTAAATTTCATAGCGATAGAACTCGGATCTATACATGCATCTAGGCATGAAATGAATGTGTCCATGTGTGCGAGACATCGCACCAATATACGCGATGCACATACATATCTGTATTCTGCGTGGATTTTCGTGTGAAGAAAATATACAGCAAGTATACAGAGAG
Organism: Sycobia sp. Sy_11; assembly: GCA_018907035.1. Classification (NCBI taxonomy): domain Eukaryota; kingdom Metazoa; phylum Arthropoda; class Insecta; order Hymenoptera; family Epichrysomallidae; genus Sycobia; species Sycobia sp. Sy_11. The sequence continues at coordinate 1,173,000 of JACCIC010000162.1, read as the reverse complement.
TGAATGAACCGAGTGTATGCGAGAGAGATGAATTGCAGGCAGCGCCGAGAGGGGTGCAGCAATCGGTGCGCTCCGAATCAGAGAGAGAGAGAGAGAGAGAGAGAGAGAGAGAGAGAGAGGCGCCGTATGGGAGGAATATGCTACGTATATAAGCGCCGGGGGAGAGAATATGCTATGTGAGAGCTGTTAACCAAATGCTATGATTCCCGCGGCGCTCGTAGTCGGGTGAAATTGTCGTCTCTTGCGTGCGCCAGCTAGACTTTTCTCGCTGCAAAATTCGGAATTACTAAATGCAAGCTTTAAATAATTGTAGACTAAAATGGTTTCATTATAGCAAGCCTTATTTACTAATGGTGGTATATCAGGTGGCACGTTCGTATACTACAAGGCATAAATACGAAACCTTGCACGAAACCTTGTAAGGACTGTTACACGAGAATACGTGCATAACCATAAGTACACACGAATGTGCAGACGTGCGGCAGGATGCGCTATTTTTGTTGAACTCTATCTACTTGGATCTGGGAGAGTTCAGTCTGTGGTGACGATCTCAGACCGACCCCCGGACACTTACATTAGGCAGCTGCAGATCATCAGGTGTTTTCACACGATGGAACGGTGGCTTCGTAAGAATCGGACGGGTATTTATTCGCAGTGCATGTTAAATATTTTGATGGTTGATGTTGCAAGAGCGAAGTCAAGAGAGAATGCGAGATGCATATATATATATTTTTCTATATGTATATATATAATTAATGAACTTAGTTTTCATCACTTAAGGAGTGATAACTTCATGATACGGTGCTCTCACCCTTGGTTGCCAATACTATCTTGGTGATTCTTGGTAATTTTGAGTCGAATAGCCGTGGCTAGAGTCTCGTGTTGTAAATAATTAAGAGGTACGGGTTCGTGCGGAGATAAAGGGATTAGATTAACTTTGTTTGAATCAATTGTAAGAACTTTTGTTATATATTTTGCAAAAGGGGCAACGCGGACGCAGTGCACACTTTAATATAATAAACATTAGATCAGGAGATACGGTCGGGGGGCAAGTCGCGTAAGAGCAGGAAAGATAACCTGCGTTAAATATTTCTTTAGCATAGTAGTTCCGAGCGAACAATAGATTTTTAATAGAATAAGCCCCCAGTCAACATTAACCATCGACGTGGATAATCGTATCACTATATATTATAAATAAAAGTTTGTGTTATGATTATCACAGGTGGACTAGAGGAAAAGAGCACTATTGTTGAAGCGCTTGTTTACATTTGGATGAAGAAGCAGCTGTACCTCGCCACCAATGAGAGGAAGGTGTATATCTCATTAGCTGCGGAGGACGCGTCAAGCGTATACATATATTTTTCAGATGAAAAGATTATTCAAATTGGACACCTTTTGACTGCCAGTGAGAGAGAGCTGCTTGTATGCGAGTAGCCTCGAGACGTGAAGACGCTAAAGCTCGAAGTACCTGCGGGTAAAAGTGTGCTCCAGTAACCAGAGAAGAGCTGAGAAAAGCTTGGGATGATATTGATAGAAGGAATGAAGCTCGCGTAACTGAGGCTAAACTAGAAGCCGCACACGAACGATCTAAATTTTTCAAATTATATAAAGGATCTAATAGGGAGCTGGTACAAAATATGGTACTTCAGTTCGTAGAAAATATGCACCTTCATGTGGTAAACTTGACTACCATTTCAGAGGCAAAAGAAATGCCTAGAGTTATAAGTGTAGAAAAGGTAAGGAATACTGCGCACTAGAGAGAATGAGATGAAGTACGTCACAATGTCGCGCAAGCGATCATAGGCTCTCCAGAACTTGAAAATGATGCTCTTAAACGCAAGGTATGGGCTAGTGGGAATTCGTTCTCACTGGGGGCTAATCGCCCCGTTCCATTAATTTCTCAGGGTAGAGAAATACCACGAAACAGTGAGTAAATCTATTGAATAAGTTAAATTTAATAAATGCAAATATAAAAGATTCTGATAACCAAGACGCGACAATACAAAGAGATGTGATGAATATAAAATTGAGCAGTGATTCACTGCATGAAAAAGTAAAAGATACAAGATCAATGAGATCAGAAAACAGCATTGATAAAAATTAGATTCATAACATAATTGAAAAAGACTCTAATGCGCGAGACGTGGAAAGATCTGAAGAAGAAATGTCAGATAGCGATGGAAAGAGAAAAGAACAATCTAGCATAGCTTTTAGTAACACTGTACATGATGAAAATCAAATCGCGGATTATATTGAACGAACCGTGAATAAATTTGTAGAATCTAAACTGAACGGTAAATTAAAGGAAGACAAGATCGACCTATTAGCGGAAAGGTTCGAAAGCATAGTAAGCAACGAGAACGCTACTATTCGAATATACAAATTAACAGTTGAAACGCGATTTGATATTTCTAATGATTATTTCAAAACCGAATGAAAAACTAAAAGATTAGATTACGTTTTAGATCCAGAAGTGTCCGATTGATCTAAGTTTTTAGAAAAGAGAACTGATGATGATAAGCACAAGGTATGCGAAATAATTATCAATCATATCGACATTACTTATTGCCAATGGCTTGTTGAAATTATAAACATTACAAGACTACAAACGTTTAGAATGTAAAATCACGCGCGTTATAGCAAGAAAAGAATTATGTAGATTAAGACATGTACCGGAAAAAGAAAAGGCTGCAGAATTTTGGAATCGTTTCGAGGACAAAATAAGAGACTTCGAATACGCGCTTAGATCAAAGAAATTATGTACTGACGAGAAAAGTGATATATTTTATAATGCAGTAGCAGAGTCTCTTCCCGAAACTATTCTAGCTGACTGCCTTTATGAAGGCAAAGTCGGAGTTAAGAGGGAATTGAGAGAAATTTGAGAGAAGTTCCAGTGCGCTCTCTGTTAGTAGACGCTAGACGTTCGTCTCCGCCCTTTACATGGAGACGATAGAAACACAAATGAGGAGCGTTTATAAAGCGTGAAGTGCCCAGAGGGCCAAGACGTAGGTTATTCAATAATCAAATACCAATTGATAATGATAAGAGAAGATGTTTTTCCTCAGGACAGAACGGGCACATTAGTGCTAAATGCCCGAATCCGGGCAAAACATTGTGCTATAATTGCCAAACCGTAGGTACACATTTTGCCAGAGATTGTAATGGCAAGAGGAAATTTGAAGCTAAAAGGATACAGGGGCAATTTAACCCATTTAAACAATCTAGGCTCACTCCGCAGCAGGTGAGGCAGGGGCAAAAGGTGAAAAACGCAATCGGCCTCACTACTATTCCAGAGGTAGATACACCTAAAGGTATGAACTCAAATTATCATTTATACAATACATTTAATGAATATAATATTAGGAAAATTAAGTGGAATTATGTACTCAAATATATAATAGATTCGGGAACAAGCGAACATATATGTAACAGAAAAATACTATTTAATAATTTAGACTTAACACATAAAATTAAATATGCCAAGCGAAAATCCGATCTAATAGTAGAAGGATTAGGAAACATAGAAACATCTACAGAATCAGGCGAAACAATTAAGCTAGACAACGTGTTATATTCAAGCAATTTGACAAAGAATTTATTTTTGTTAAGAAAGCTAATTGAGCAAGGATTAGACGTTTATATGAATAATAAGAGAATAGACATTTTAGATCCTAGCACGAAGAAATCAATCTTATCCGGGCGTTATGAATCTCCCTTCTGGACATTCCGCTTGAGAAAAAACGAATTGAAACTGACGTTCAATCAGCAGAAGCAAGCATAAGTAGAAAATATATGACTGGGAGCAGAAATTGCGCAGTAGAAACGATAGAAAATCATCAGCAGGATAGATCAGGTCCTATAGCAGCCAACAGTGATTTGGATCTGTTGACAGTTGCACGAAATAGAAAGTTAGATTCGGTCAGAACAGATAGTAACACATTGAGTCAGGCGATGCTATGCCATCTGCGATTAGAATCTATTTCAGGAAAATAGTTACTTGAATTCATTAAATGCAATCCAGACATCTCATGCAAACCTGAACGAGTGGACTTGCGTAAGATATCAGATTGCGAAACCTGCTTAGTAAGTAAAAGTATTAGACTGCCATTCAGCAGCAAAAGGCAGCGTGCAACGAGACCATTACAAATTCTACATGCGGATACAATGGAGCTAATTAGCCCAGCATCGTATCCACGAGGTTACAAATTTATCTTAGTATTAATTGATGACTTTAGTAGCGCAGCATTTGCATATCCAATATAATACAAAAGTAATACCTCCGAATATTTAGAGAGAGCAGTTAAGTACCTGAAAAATATTCTCGGTAAAGAGGAAAAAGTATCTTAGGTGCTACAAAGGTACAGAGTTTACAGGACACGAGACAGAAGACATATTAAATAAACTAGGAGCAGAACTCCAACTCACATATCCAGATACACCCGAACATATGAGCTGGCTGAAAGATTAAACAGAACCGTAGAAAACAAAGTCAGAGCAATTATGCATGACTTAGGATTATGGTCCACACAGTGGGATTTAGCTGTTAGGATTACAAACTACTTATACAGCAGAACCCCACATAAATCAATTAACTTTCATATACCGTTAAAAGTATTATCGAACAATTACAAAATAAATACTGCGGAATGGAAAAGGTTCGATTGCGTAGCCGTATTTAGGAGGCAAAGAGGAACGAGAACAAGTGCGAGATGACAGGTATTTGAGGCTTTCTAGTAAGATACGAAAATAACGGTTATAACATCTACGTACCGGAAGAAAGAAAGATTTTCGAGTCCAGAGATGTTAGGTTTATAGAAAATCATGTATAAAAAAATCATTTTGAAAAAGTATATAAGGTATAGTTCAGTACAGCAAATGTAGATGTCGAGTAAGTCAAATCTGATACAACAAACACTAACAAAGTGTCTAGAGTCATGTGCAGTATGACGAAGAAAGTAGAAAGTCAAATAACTTACTTACACGATTTAAACAATACAGAATATAACACCGACATTAGGTACCACGCGTTACTAGCACAGATTGTCGGAGATCCACAAACTTACAAAGAGGCAAATAATTTACCCGACAGTAAATTATAAAAAGAGCAATTCAATTACAGATAAATTCACTGATCGAGAAAGATGTATTTGTAAAATTACTAAAAGCGATATGTACAAAGAGCGAGGAAAACCGAACATTTTAGACGCACGATGGGTATGTAAACGGAAAATTGCGAGCGATGGTAAAATCACATTTAATGAAGGTTAGTTATTAGAGGGTTTGAAGGATATAGAGGAAGATATTTATCTGAAATTTCCGGAAGGATTAACCGGTTGTTCGAAACGAAATCAAGACAATATACTCAAATTAAAATGGTCTTTATACAGCCTTAAAATCAGTCGTCAAAGATGGAACTTTAAGTTTACTGTAATCGCAAACAAGCTCGGCTTTACAAACAGTGATCTTCATCCGTGCTTATTTATTAAACTCAACGAACAGAACATAACAATTAAGCTATTCTACGTAGACGATCTTCTAATAACTGGGAAACACGAAAGTTTAATTGATAAAATAATAGAAAAATTGAGTAAAGAATTTAAAGTCAAACATTTAATAAACTGACAGAATTTTTAGGCATAAATATAAATCGCAACACAGGAAAACAAATTATGAAACTTACTCAAAACAAATTCGTTGATAATATGATTAAACTGTTCGGCTTCGGGAACATATGACCAATAGAGACTCTGGTAACTCCGAATGATGCCACTAGTGTAGAAGAAAAGAATGGGGAAGAAATAAATAACAAAAGTAAAAGTATTCCAAACACGCCATACAGAGAAACCGTAGGTTCACTGTTCTACTTAGCTAATACGACAGGGCCGGACATATCGTACGCAGTCAACATATTTAGTCGACACCTCCAATAAATCCAAATAAATCCAATAGAATTTGAGTGGAAAATGGTCGCAGGTACGAGAGAATTAGGTCTAATGTATAAAGGAATAGGGAATACACGAGGTGAAACGAAAAAAATTGTTTAGACTAAAGTTGTTCATAACAAAGGGGGTCAAATAATGGCGACCTTGAATTTGACCCTGGAATTCATTTTCAAGGTTATTTGAAGGTCAAAGTGTTTTTTTTAAATGGGAACCCCTATTTTTGATACTGGATTCGGAAAGAGCGGGAAATTCTACGTCCGAAACGGTATATCAAAACTTTTTTAATTACCCTTAAACGGTCATTTCAATGTCAAATTCCAGCAAAAACCGTATTTTCAAGACTATATAGAGGTTAGGGTGTTCTTTTCAATGGGAACCCTTTTTTGACACTGAATTTGGAAAGAGAGGTCAAATGTTAAGATATCTTGTGGTTGCCATTTGATTGCGTTTTCTGATAGAATAATTGTCGTTAATGTACTTTTATGAGCAATGTTCAACCCCAATGTGACAAATACCTTGAAAATATTGATCTTGAACAGGTTGTCCTTACTTTTAGCGTTACCCAGAAACAACGACGTGGACGTAGTAAGTTCTATTTACAATTCCACACCATACTATAAGGCTCCAACGATGCTGATGGTCAACAGTTCTGTACCAGTGACAATTCTCATTTACCACCAATAATGACAATTGTGCCTATTTAAATGTCCATCGCTATAAAATTTACGGGCATTGCTACAATCGAATTTGTAGAGATAATGCAAGATCTAGAATTTTTTTCACTATTCCAAAAATTTGAGATTCTCTAATCTTTTACCATTCATGAGAAGTTTTTTTTTTTGAAAAAAATTATTTTGAAATAAATTTTCTTGTTTTCTGGATAAAGCGTTCAAGATGTTCTTACGATATGTACAAATAATTGTGTATTTCATTAATTTTGTCTACTGCTTTCCCCAATAAAGTTTTTTGTGAGTAGCATGAAAAAAGAACACAATATCTGTATACTAGTTCTCCTACAAAACAAATTACTATAGTTTGTCTTTTGCTTAAAAAATGGCTGACTACGCGCCCAATGAGATTGTTGATATGATAATGATTTTAGGAGTGTCTAATAATAATTATCTTGCTGCAGCAACACTGTACGCTGAACGATTTTCAAATAGAAGATATTCTACTAACGTGACAATACAAAGTGTAACTGCTAAAGCTCGTCAAGGACGCCTTGTTCGCCAACGCAGGCGTCGCGAGTACAATGAAGATGATGCACGTGTCATAACTATTCTTGCAGTCATTTTTACTACATCCGAAACAACGGGATTTATACCCGCTTACATAAATTTTGGGAGAGAATTAAGAGCACCCGGGTCTCTTGTCCAAAAATTCGGTCAAAATTGTAATATTACAGCCGAGAATCGGATCAAAAAAAATACAAGAGACAATAGAACTTGTACAAAGTCAACTAGCTCGGAGCTTCCAAAAACAAAAATATTACTACGATCAAAACCGTCGAAAATGGAACCCGGATATCGACGATTATGTCTATAAACTTTCACACGAATTATCAAATAAAATAGACGCGTTTAACGCAAAATTAGCTCCAAAATATCTGAGTCCGTATACTATTTTCAGGAAGGTATCGCCAGTTATATACGACCTGAAAGTTAATAAAGGTCAAATTATTAAACATATTCATATTAAGGATCTACGTAAAAGATATAACAATCTAGATAGATACCACCATGAACCCACTATATAAGGGGCGACCAGAGGCCCAAGAGTTCAGTCAAAATGCAGCACCCTGTCGAACAAGAGCTCTGCCGTCAAGTGCTATGGACTGCCATTCCATGCACTCATTAATACTGGGACACTGATGACCACGGCTTCAGCAGAAATCGGTAGAATACTTGAGCGACGTGGTGCTCGTCGTGTATACGGGGAAGCGGTTCTCCACCTTAACCAGGACCCGTTATACACCGTTGATCCCGTTAACGTTGTATCCACATACACTCTTGAGGTGGAGTACACCTGTAAGGATAAATCAAGGATTAGTAATTTCACCACAGTCCCAGACCAGCCCGTGGACACCATTTTTGGTATGGCAGAAATTAACAAAATCGGATTTCGCATTCTATGGAATCAAAGAAGTCCAGCAGCCCAGGAACGTCGCCGAGAAAACAAGCGACTACATCGAAGAGCAGCCAGAAGAGCCGCCGCTAGACTAGAAGATGAGGAAATATACACCGCAACCGACTCTGAAGAGTCTAGCATCGACAGCGATTAAAACTGTAAGGAAAATAATATATAAATATTTTATTAAATTTACTTATATTATATCGTTTAGGATTAGATTTTAATGTTTAAAAGTGATTTGATGCCAGGTGTGCAGTCTTTGATATAAAGGATTAAATTTAAAAAAAAAAAAAAAAAAAAAAATTCGATAAATTTTTTTTGTTAAAATATTAAATTTTTTTTATTTTATTAAAATTTTTATTTTAATAATTTTTATACCGAAAGAAAATTTAATGATTTATATTTAATCATTTATATGTGACATTATAAAACCGACCAAATATTTATATATTAAGAGCGAACAAGGGTTGATGCCCTCTTAAGAAAAATAAAAATTTAACCCGCGAAAGATTAAATTAAAATTTAAAATCAAATAATAATTCTAAATTTAAACTTAAATTTAAAATTATTATTTAGTTCTCGTTAATAATTACTAGCGAACACTGATGTGTTCGCTATCCATGTACAAAAAATTACTTACCTGGGCGCAGCGCGACCTGCTCGTCACCGAGCAGGAATTAAATAACACGTTACGGATACCAGTACGTCCGCGTTTGGTCGTACCTCCAGCACGACCGCCTCGTCTGCAGGTGGAAGGCCGGCGATCGCCCATATTAACACAGGTCGTGCCGAAACCTGCAGCCGTCCCAACGCCACCACGGGTCAGCGAGGCAGACGTGCCTCCAGCCGACGGCGAGCAGCCCGCGCTGCCAATTGATGCCCGAACACCTGGGCAACCACGACCTGCGCCGCCACTGCTTCCTGCACAAAACACCGCTCCGCTCGGGATGCCGTCGATACCGGCACCCGAATCTAAACCGCACGGTTCGGCCCCGACGGACGACGGGCGCCCCTGGCGTGCGTTTGTCTACGACGAGGATGCTACGCTGTTCTTCCGTCTGGGAGCCGTACGGCATCGCCAGCGAATCGGGAACCGGCGGTTCCACATGCGGATGGATGCAAAAACGGGGCATGTACGATGCGTCACATGCTCCGAAAAGAAAATTTGTATGTACATATTCACACTTTTATATTTAAAACACACATATTATTTTTTTTTTGTAATACACATTTCCTTTTTTTTTTATATACACACAATTTTTTTTATTGCACGAATTCCTTTATTACACTATACACACGCGCCGCGCTCCCGAAAAAGGACGGAGATGCGACGGCCAAAATCATGGCCGCGCAAATTCATTTCGAACAGAGAATTTATTACAGGCATTAAAATTTAAATGCTTAAGATGGTGTTACATCTAATTTGGTGGATGTATTTTGCATACATACACGGACTTAGATGTATAAACGACACAAGAAATAATATCGAATATCATTAGCAATAATATATTAAATATATTATTTCTACAATTATAAAATTAAAACTCGCGTATACACAGAATAAATACCGAAAACCGAGCAAAGGTCGCGACGACTACTGGAGAAGGTAGTCGTCGCAACTGCCGAAACTCGAACAAGTAGAGAGCGAACGCGATATCTAGTCTCTCTACCACTAAGTTCAGTACAGAGTATGCCGTAGAGGGGATACACTGCGCGCGGCAAGACAGAGCGCGTTCAATGTATTAGACCGGCGGCCGCTATCCCCTCTGATACGTGCCGCACGCACACTACTGCACGCTCTCACTAAACAGCCTGAGCCGCAACGAATGTAGCGAACGCGCGAATTCCAGTATATACAACGGGTGTCCGAAAACGACTGCACCCGCTGTATTTAATTAAATTAATTAATACAAACGACTTAATGTACGCATGATATAAATATATGTATATAAATGTTTAAACTTGTATACATGTATATTATTACTCTACGCAGCACACCGGCTGCAAATAATAACAAAATATAAGGCAATAATTATTATAATTATTACTGATTATTATTATTATTATTGTAATTATTATTATTGTTAATATAATTATTATAATTCGGCGCCTCTTCTGAAATTAAACGAGCGGCGACGGAATTATCCGATTATTTTATTATAAAAGGGCCAGCAAAAGGCAAAATCGGCAGTTCGCCCGGTGAACCAACTGCCCCGAAGTTGTTTCACACGAACTCCTCCCGGAGCTAGAATCTTTCCAGAGCTCGAATTAATCCTGACTTTTAAAAATCCTCTCTGAAATTATTAACTTGATCTCTGTTGTGAGGCGCTCCTCAAAAGACATACGGTTAATAATTTTACCTTTCCTAAGTAAACGTGATCCTGGTTGTGAGGCGCTCCTCAAAAGACCAGCAGTTTACTTATCCTTACATTTACTTATTTTTCCGAAGTTATTAGCTTGATCTCTGTTGCGAGGCGCTCCTCAAAAGACAGACGGCTAATAATTTTACCTATCCTTAAGTAAACGTGATCCTGGTTGCGATGCGCTCCTCAAAAGACCAGCGGAGTTAAGTTTTCCTTATTTTTTATACCATATAAAATCAACCTGTCTCGTTTCATTAGTTCCCCGCGTGGAAAATAACACCGTGTATTCGTGCAGTAATTAGCGCCGAATATTAGACACATTGCGGAAAATAGCGCAAAATTAGTTTAAATAAATATATAGATCTAGCTGTAGATTACCGTTATTAATTATTTTTGTGTTTATATTTATTTGTTACAGAACCCTGTAAATAGAGGAGCTGATTTATTTTCGCAAATAAATTAATATTTTATAGTTACAAAAAATTATACTGTGTTCTTGTAAAATTATTTTCCTGAAACCGCCGTCCGATCCCGAAAAACTTCCTCCCCTCTCAAACTACTCTGGGAAGATACCGCGTAGGCTATCCCAAGGGGGACAGGAACGTTACAAATATAAAACGGATAATTGCAAAATTAATGAAATTACCTTATAAAGACAATTTCGCTACTTTTCTCATCAGGCACACTTGCTGTACATAATTATAGGTCTTAAAACCTATACAAATGTTCATGAAATATTATTATTTACTTTGTATGACTGTTTATATACTATTATGTGCATAATATTTTGTACTAGTACTCCGGATTTAATCTTATTTGTAAGAAATTAAAATTATGAGATTTTTAAAATGATTTTAGTATTGTAATATTACAGAATTCTTTCACAGGAATCGCTGTTTCTGCATATATATATATATCGAGGAACTAATTTTATATCTGCGATAGTATAATAGTCATTTTGTTTTATACAATATATTTAATACGACGTCCTGAAAATAATATAAAAAATTATAATTGATAAAATATAAATGTTCGTGTTCTAGTCTTTTATGTATAACATAAAAATGAAATAACTGTGATAAAAGAATATGTAAATTATTTTTTACTAAAACAAAAAAATTGAATCATATAATTATTTTCTATTTAGCTTTACAGATTAAAATTTTTTGAATACGTAGGATGTAGAATCTTTGCAGTACGGTACGACAATAACATAGAAGATATTCAGTTGTTTCTTCTGCTATGTGGCAAAAACGGCAAGAATGGTCTCTTACGAGTCCCATTCTGTGCATGTAGGCAATCAGCTTGCAATTACCCGTAATTATGTCGACTATCGCTTTGGCCTGACTTTTCTCCATTGTCGATTGTCCTCTTCAACTATTCATCTTTCTATGCTTCTTCTAATGAGAGTATCGCACATTCCTACCACCAGTTTTGGGTTTATGTAGTTTGTTTGGTTCCCAGTTTAACATGGTCGTCCGCCACAGTATTTCCTTTGATCCTTTGATGATCCAGGATCCAAATCATCATGACTTTTGCCTTTTTGGCTGAAATGTTCAAGGATAGGTAGCAATCACAAATCAACTTATATTTTTTAGTAAAACTACCCAGCGCTTATAATGCGCTCGTACTGTGATTGCAGATGCAAATGCAGAGGCCACTCCACGGTGATCCCCGCTGCTCAAAATAGCTATCAACTCCATCTGTAACACGGTGAGTAACGTCCCATAGAGATGATTAATCCCATTGCTTCGTCGGTACATTCTGTGCCTGCACCTCCTGCCCGTTTAGAGCCGGCTCTGAACCACAGTTCTCTAACAGTCGGGATGTCTATCTTACCAGTATCTCACTCTTCTTTGAAGGCTATTCTGACGTTGCATTTCTTATCGAACAAAAAGCTTTTGTTTATGATGTCGAGGTTCATCGGTAGGTTTACATCTCCATCCAATCATTTGGGGAACTTTAACAGCTCCTCCTTACCAGCTTCTTGCAGTAAGTTTTTGACTCTGTGGAGGGTCTTTGCGTCCGCTCCTACCAGAGTCAGCCAGGATCTGTTTTTCTATTTTAAATAGTATACACAGCGCCGTCGTAAGTATGGACTGATTCGGGCATGAGATGCTGCTTACGATTATGCATCTCAATCTCTCATACAGGGTCTGCCCTCCGAAAGTTAGGTTCTGTTTCATTTGTTAATGCAGACAATAACCTTGGTCTTGGATGGGTTGACGGAGAGACTGATCTGTCTGTAGCACTTGTCTACATTATTCAGCACACCCTGCATGGTCTCCATCAGTGAGTCTAGGAAGGATGATATCATCAGCATAACCAATCACTGTACAGTCAATGCTATTGAGTAGCTTCAGTAGCTCATCTATAACGAGATTTCTCAACAACAACAAGCACGTGGTCGATAAATTTTGTTATGCAAAGGGGATTATCATGCTTGTACATAGTATCCATGATAATTTCTCTTGGTGTATGGTTGAAGGCGCCTTTTATATCCATAAAGATACCCATGACGAAACCTTTGGCCTCCACTTGTTTTTGGCTCACAAATACTGAACTTACAAGGCTATGTAGACCTTTCGGCTCGATATGTGTGCTGCTCTATGATTTGTGAAGCTTATTGCCTTTCAAGATGTTGCCTCGTTTGTATTCATCGATCATCCTTTCAGTTGTTTTGAGAACGAAAGGTTACCGGTCGAAAATGCTTAGGAGATGTGTAACCATATATGCCTACCTTTCGTATGAATACAACTCTTGTGCTTTGCCACCTGGCCAGAATATGACCTAGACTGATACTAGCTCTAGCTATCTCCGTTAGGCTTACAATGACTTCCTCTATTATTTGCAGTAGTGTCCTATAGATTCCGTTAGGTCCTGGCGACTTCAATTGGTTCAAGCAACTGATGGTCTATCTGATTCTGTTCGGAAAGACTATCTGGTTAACTAACTCTCGGCATGTGCCAAGTCTGGGGCATCCCGTCCTCGGCCTATAATAGCTTCTCTATTCTGTGCACTGGGGATCACGTTCTCAGATTGGCTCTTCCTTATTGAATATCCGTAAAGAGAACGTTATCATACATTGTTCAGAGAGCGTCTGCGTATCTTGCACTCTCCATCCGGTGATCCTGTTGATTATTGCACTATAGCACACCGTTATGCCAATGACCTACTCTCTTAGCTAGTTACGGAAAATGGAAGTACTATCCAACCAGCCCGTACCACCCGGACAACTGCCAGCCGGAGCCGAGAGCCCCGCTGATGAACGGCATGTATCCGACAAGTACCAATGAGTATTTCATAGTAGATTCCGCGCCCTCCGGTCTCAAACAGCGTATCCTTCATGGAGTATTTCCCCCTCTCTTCGTTCCCTACCACGCCACGGCGTCCCCTTAACGCAGTATGTTATCCCTGTAAGAGAACCCGCTCGGGATCAGTTTTATGCCGAGATTATTATAATTTGCATATAGGTTAGTCAATAAATAATGTGTTCATCCATTTTCTTTTTTCCCTATCCTCGCATCAGTAGTACAGCAGTATACGAGAACGGAAGTAAGTGTACCCATGCGTGCGCAGAGCACGGGTTACAAATGGCACCCAATGCGTGGAGCCGGCGGGAAACGAAGCTACCAGACTGCTGTCGGAGGGGGGGCAGAGAATAACCTCTGTAACTAGGTGCATTAGTGGTATGCCAACTCCATGTAAGCACTATAGGAAATGTTGCTTGCCCTGATCTTTCTCGTAATAAATGCTCAATTATAAACCATGATATTATTGCTGATAAACGTATATATGTGCCTGCATTGATGTACGAACTACACCTGCAAAGTGCGTTAAGTATTAATAAAATCACCTCTTTTCGATTGCCCTGACATTCTAATAAACTTTACTTAAAAATAAAACTGACAGCTGAATAATATTAATTTTGTATTCCTTCCCTTGTCCCCATCGTTATACAAAACATTATATAATCTATTCATGATTGTTTGAAATATTTCAATCTAATAATATCTGTATATTCTATACGAACAGATCAAGCGTATAAAGTTCATATGCTTGCTTATTAAAGTAAATTCATTAAGCACCTAATGATTAAAAGTAATGTATAATAATATACAAGGTCGAAAAGACGTTTGGGATATTTATACATGTAAAAGGATAAAGCTATGTAGATAAACGTTGCATTGTATACATAAGGTGCTGACTAAAAATACTGAGAAATGCTCGTTCACATATCATTACATTAATAGAGAATGATAGTTAAGTGCCAGTGGTATGTTATCATTTTAAAGCGTGCACAGTAAGCTAATATATTATTATAATAGGTATACACAACTTTGAGGTGTACACGATAATAGATAATATTCTCACTTAAATAAGTCTACTAGGCATTAAACTTGAAATTCGCTGTTTCATTGAATTATTATTTTGATTTATTATATATAAATTCATTTGGAGAATACCGTATCACCTATTTCATATATATAATTATCACTCAGCTTATTAATATATCATGCTATTCTCCCCACATACGAGGTGTGTTCAAAATGTAACGAGAAAAAAGTATAAAATTTTTATATTATATTAGTACCCATACCGATGAAGTACGATAAAATTTTCAGCAATATTCATTGCTTACTTTTTAAGTGACAGCCGCTAACGTTAGACGTGTTTTTTCAGCTCGGTGAGATTTTCGTTTGTCGAGCCTTTTTCGGTCATGGCGATCCAGAATGGCTCGACTGGGACGATTGAGCCTTAGTTTCGAAATCATATCTGTAAACCCATGTTCCGTCGCCTGTTATAACACGTTTTAGTAGTTCTGCATCGTTATTAACTTCATTTAGCGAATCCTGAGCAACTTCCATTCGCCACTGTTTTATTTGAAAATCAACAACTTTGGAACAAATTTTTCTGCCACACGTTTCATATCTAAAACATCCGAATAAATTCCATGGTATGAGCCGACTAATATGTTAACATCATCAGCGACTTCTATGATTGTGATTCAAAGATAGTTTATAACCATTTCTTTAACTTTTTTGGGGGGAGGACTTGGGCGTCCGGGTCGTTCGTCATCTTTAACGCTTTCGTGGCCATCTTGGAAACGCTTATACCACTCGTAAATCCTTGCTTTTCTCATAGCAGACTCATCATATGCCTTTGTTAACATTTTACCGAGATACCCTTAAAGCCAATGTAACTATAATAATACGTGAGTGGTTTGATAAGTCCGAGACTTTTCGAAAGGTGGCACTGTTATCGTAAATATTTTACTACTCTAATAGACTATCAACTCATATAAGTAGATATACAAAATTTCAAGTCAATACGTTGGTTAGAAAATTTTTGATAGTCTTTTGAATTTAGTGTTTTATTGTTTTTACAAAAGCGTGGAAAAAACGAATTTCGAGTGGTTATTAAATATTACTTTCTGCGTGGAAAAACAATTAAGGAAACTAAAGAAAGTCTTAAAAAATATTATAAGGCTCCATCACAGGGAATTTCTCAATTTCAATCTGCTTCTTGATGAGTGAAAAATAATTGCGTATTAAATGGAATAAATTTCTCTGAATTCAACAAACGTATTAATTTTATGAAGAAAATGGGTCTAAAATATATCTCAATTAAAATAATTTTCAGCGTCACAAGAAAGATAATCTTAAAAATGCTAAAAAATTCTAATTATTTATATAATAGTATGTAACATAATGCCTAAACTACAATTTATCACAAAAGTTCTATATTTTCTAAAAATATGCTCAGTCTTATTTTTCTTACATTTTAATAAAATACTAGTAATAATATTAACAATTAGGTGTCAGTTTTTGAATAAGTTAATGTAAATACTAAGAATTTTCATATTATATGCAATTTTTGGATTTGTATTTGGAGCCTCCGACGGCCTCCGCCACCTGGGAAAACAACGACGCACATTCACATTTAGGCTATCTTCCGTGGTCAACAGACGTAATCAGAGGTAGCCGTGAATAAAATGGAAAGCAGAGAAAGGCACGAATAGAGTACGGAGCAGGTTGTGAAAGAAAGAAAAAGTGAAAGAAAATAGTTGAAGTATATTAAGAAGTTACGAAAAAGGAAGGTGAAAGTACAGCAGCAAAAACGCAGAAATTGACGAAGAGAAAGAATTGATATTAAAAATTGTACTTATGTTGACTGTTTTAAATTAAATTAAGAAATCTTTTTATCGGTTTTAGAGCCTTTATTAACTAAAATAATCACAGCCAAACTCTGCTTGTTTATTATCAGTTCCGAAGAATATGAAATAAAATTTATTACTAAAAAAAAGTAGATTAAAAATTAATAATAATAAAATAAAATAAAATAAAATAAAAATAATAAAATATATTCTACATATGTTAGTGAACGACTATCTGACTGCGCCCACAACTTTATTTTCTCCTTTTGTTAGTTCTCTCCTAGTTCGTCCTCAGGATCTAAAGAAGAAAACAAAGAATAGAATCAACTCTTGAAGAGTTCAGAAAGAAGACAAGATAGAGATGAGCGAGAAAAAAATTGTGATAGAAGAAAAAATATTGAACAGAGAAAGAAGGGTGTTTCGAGAGAATCAGAAGAGAGAAGGAAGTCACTATAGGCGAGGTGGTGAAGAAAGAAAAGCAGTAGGAGACAGCCAAATGCCACCCTTGAAAATAATCCAAAAAACCTATGTATATACGAGGGTGGTTTGATGAGTCCGTGATTTATCGAAAGGTGGCACTGTTATCGTAAATATTGTACCACTCTAAGAGACTATCAACTCATATAAGTAGATATACAAAGTTTCAAGTCAATACATTGGTTGGAAAATTTTTGATAGTCTTTTGAATTTAGTGTTTTATTGTTTTTACAAAAGCGTGGAAAAAACGAATTTCGAGTGGTTATTAAATATTACTTTCTGCGTGGAAAAACAATTAAGGAAACTAAAGAAAAGCTTAAAAAATATTATAAGGCTCCATCACAGGGAATGGTTCACAAGTGATTTACTAAATTTCGTTGTGGTAGAAAGAATACAAGTGATGCTGAGCGTTCTGGCCGCTCAACATTGTTGACTAATCAAGATATAGCCAATAAAATGATCCACGATATGATATTTGAAGATCGTCGATTAAAGATAGGTGAGAACGAAAACTGAAAAAATCACGTCTAAGTCGCTCAAAAATAAAGGTTATGCTCACTGTTTTCTTCGATTAGCGTGGTGTGGTGCATTATGAATTTCATCCAACCAGTCAAATGGTTAACAAAGAATATTATTTGAGTATTATACGTTGTTTGCGTAAAGCTATTCATCTCAAAAGGACAAATTTATGCAAGGACAAGTTTTGGTTTTTGCATAACGAGAATGCTCACACTGCATTGATTTGTTGTGAACGTTTCTCCAAAAATACAACGAATATCGTTCCGTAACCACCATACTCGCCTTATTTAGCACTGTGTGACTTCTGGCTGTTCAGTAAACTCAAAAGACCACTTCGGGCACACGGTTTTGACTCGTTTGAAGAAATAAAAGTCGAATCGAAGAAGGAACTGATCGCCATTCGATTTTCAAAATGTTTTGAACATTGGAAAAAGTTTTCGCATAGTAGCATTACATCCGGGGTGAATATTTTTAGGGGGGTGAATTAGATTTAGAAGAATAAATAAAAATTTCAAAAGTTATAAATTAAATCCTACCCGTATTTGTAGTAGGCTGCTACAGAACATTCGAGAACGGCCAACGATAGTTTCAAAAATTCTGTTAATTTAAGTTATACAAGATCCCGCGTCGGCAGTTGAGCTATAAGACGTGGAAGGACAAGAGCTTGGACATCGAGCTCGAATCTTGGGTCACAACGATCACAACAACGGATCGCAAGAAAAAACTATTTTTGCACGAGCATATTCCGCGATTCTACCTCTAACTACCGATAAGAGGGCATTCACGCACTACTTGGGTAGTCCGAGCAGTTGCGTAATCGTTTCGCTGATGAAAGAACCCTCTGTGTACAGTACTGCATTTTACTGTGTACACTACCTTCTAGTACTGCATTTATATCTATAAGAGCTTTAGTCGGATTATTACTGGTGGAACTTTAGGGCTCGGTGCTCGTTCCTTGTGGTGACATCTTTCCATTCAGATGAATGAGCGCATAATGCTTCTCTTGACAGCTATTACAGCGATTGTTGGATTTACATTCACAAAATTTATATCTACCTAGACAGCTGTAGCAGACGCCGAAATGAATATATTTATTTATTGAAGATTTTGATATATTTTGAAATATATTCATTTTACATACGGATTCTATGGAGAACATTATACTTTCGTGTTCGGGTAGTAGAATATGATATCCAGGTGTCTCGGGATGACTTCTATCGAGAGTATAGTACAATGATCAAGTGCATCAGCACGACTTCCTCGGTGAATTTTGTATTTAGATTATAAAATACAATGCCCAGGTATGTCGGGATGATATACTGGCTTTACTTCTGAAAAATAGATAGTGCAGAAGATTTGATTTAGTTCAGCAAAGGACCGCAATCAATTTCTCTAAGCGTCATGGAAAATGAATTCATCTTTCTCATGAGCTATAGAATACTTTTAACAATATTCAATATACGATTCATTGTAAAATTATAGCTATTGTATATTGTACATTGTACACTTGTCAAATTATATCTATTATTACTTTAAGATGCGTTTAAATTTATGTATAGTTTAATTTTCAATTGTACTTATGATTTTTGCTATTGTACCTTTCGTTATTGATTGAAAAGTATAATGATATTTATTATAGATGATTGGTTAAGAGGATGTTAATATCTAAACGTGTGTTTATGTATTTTATATTCGTCGTTTCTGTTCACGCCGCTTAAATTATAATAGTCTTATATGTCTGGAAATTGGTATTCAGTTTTGCCTTACTGAAGCAGACAAAGAAATGTCAATATAAGTTCCAATACTACGGATAAGCCTTTTATACCTTACTTTTCTACCCGCAATCGAGTTTGGACACCGAAAACTATAAGTAAGGCATGCTTCCGCGCTGTGAGCGATTTTCTAGAGTGCTTCGAGACTGCTGTTAAATTCGCTTATTTTACTTGCTTGTGAGAATATCAAACTATAAACTTGGAAAAATCGACTTAGCTTACCGATATTGCTCTTGGAAGCTGTTCAAGTCCTACTTGACTTATATACTTCCAAACAACGACGTAGCGCGTCGATTTGTTGGTCCTTCGAACCGGATCCTTGCCATCATCGTTCAATTACAGGAGAATATACTAATGTGTATAGATTTATGCTAGTCGCGTTCGACTTGACTTTCCGAATTTTTGCTAACGTATAGTATATCGTTCAATTGTAGGAACATATACTAATATATATAGATTTATGCTATACGCAATTAATTTGGCTTTCCATTTTGCTTCTGCTTAAATCGACATGCACATGTATATCGCTCATTTACAGGAGTACCCACTAGTTCGTATAGCTACAGTACGTATAACTATAGTTTACTTTATATTTCTTACTTCAAGGAAGCATATACTATGAACATTATGGCTGAAAAGGGCATTGAAGATTTGTTATCGAAACAAAACGATGCTTAGATTTATTGTTGAATTTCAAATCCGAAACGTCTAAACAAAAAGCTGCTGTAAGTCTGATCGTAGAAGATTATCGGTTGCGGAGCACTGGATGTCTAAGCGTCTAGCTTATTGGAATGACTTTCGATAGCGTAACTATCAACTCAGATGCTTATTGCAGGTACTTAAGGAACGTAATTATTTCAAATTAGATTTATATAATAACGGGTTATCTGAATACTTGTCAACCAAGGCATGGCTAAATGATCGCATTAGAAGCCTCGGATGTATTCAGCCTATAGAGTAGTTTATTTTCAAAATTTGGAACGCATAAAGCTAATTCATAAAATTGCTCTAAACATTTTTTGTATTTCAAAAATTTTGTAGTTTCTTGCAATTCTGAATTAACAATTAGATATAGAGACATAAACTCGCAAGTTTTTTTATGATAATTCTTTTAATATGAAGTTTTCTTCTTAATTTTTTTAGCTATGATTAATATTTACATTAAATAAAAATAATATATAATGATATTAATAAGTAACTGTCTCGGAATCTGTGAGCGAAATGCAATTTTCCCCGCTTGTTTTGCGAGAGCAAAATGTGAATCTTTTCTATATATATATTTATAGATTAGGTTGTCAAATATCTCCCTTCCGCTTTTTGCTCTTCATTCAGTGCTTTATAAAAAGTGTTAAAGTGGTTGGATATACTTCAAATATGCGCCATTCTGTTCGATAATCTGCTTCCATCTAAACGGCAACTTCATAATACCCTTCTCGTTGAAACCCCTCGTAATAACTTGGCGCTATGTCCGGGCTATATGGTGGATGCGATAAAACCTCCCATCCGAACTCCAGTAGCTTCTGACGTGTCATCAACGAAGTGTGTGATCTGGCGTTATCCTGGTGGAATACTACACCCTTCCTTTTGCCAATTGTGGACGCTTCTGGTGGATAGCCTGCTTCAAGGTCCACCGACCTTGGACCACGACCGTTTTCGCTTAATATTGTCGTATGTGATCAATTTTTCGTCGCCAGTCACGATTCGCTTCAATAATGGTTCGAGTTCGTTCCGTTTCAGCAGCACATCGCAGGCGTTTATTCGGTCCAGAAGGTTTTTTGCGTCAAATCACGCGGCACCCAGACATCAAGCTTTTTTTTGGATCCAGCCTTCTGCAGATGGTTGAAAATGGTTTGATAACTAACTCTCATCTTCTGGGCGATGTTACGAGGATGCCACATGCCGGTCTAACTCGATAAATTCGATGATTTGATTGGTATTCGTCGTCACAGGTCTTCCGCCGGCGGCTTATGCATGGTGTCATTTTCACCGGCTCTGAATCGTCGAAACCATTCCTCTGCGGTTCGAAGTGATAGCGTACCATCCCCCAAAACACCATTAATCTCACGGAACGTTTCTCTAGCGGATTTGCCTTTGACGAAGGAAAATTTTAAAATAGTGCGAATTTCGGCGTTAGTTAACTCCATGTTCATACGTCCATAACTTTTGAACGCAATATCGAAACTAATCTTGTATAGCATCGTTTTGCACGTTATGTGAAGACCTTTCAAATGATGTATAGTATTGGCAGATATGAGCTCTATAGCGCTTTGTACATAGCCGCGAAATTCATAAGACAAATGGCGGAAGGGAAATATTTGACAACCTAATATATATATATATATATATATATATATATATATATAATATTAATATATATATATATATATATATATATATATATATTTATATGTAACAGTCGGCGCACTGCACCGCACCGGTAAACGATAACGTAAAGAAAAACGGTGCGTACGTACGATTAAGGCAGTATTCTACTTTAGACCTTTCGAATAAAACGCTATTTTTGTGAAACTTTTCTGAGAATTTTATTGAAGATATGGATGTAAGATTTGAAATGATTAATAAATACACTCTTGAAGTACATGAAAAAAATTTTTTTATTTATTTTATACATTTTTTATACATGTAAAGTATGGTCAAAGCCAAAACCTCAAAAGTTAGAAAATTTTTGATAGTGTTTTGAATTTAGTGTTTCATTGTTTTTACAAAAACATGGAAAAAACCGAATTTCATGTGGTTATTAAACATTACTTTCTGCGTGAAAAAACAATTAAGGAAACTGAAAAAAAGCTTAAAAAATATTATAAGGACTCTGCTCCATCGCATGGAATAGTTCACAAGTGGTTTACTGAATTTCGTTATGGTAGAATGAATACAAGTGATGCTGAGCATTATGACCGCTCAAGAGGTAACTAATCAAGATATGGCCAAAAAATAGTCCATGAAATGAGACTCAAAGATCGTCGATTAAAGATACGCAAGATTAGTAACAATTTCGCATGAACGCGTATTTCATATTTTGGATGAAATTTTGAATATGAGAAAACTATTTGCAAGATGGGTTCCGCGTTTGCTCAAAGTCGACAATAAACGGTCACGCATTGTTGCATCTAAACAATGTTTGGACATATTTCAAGCGTAATTCAATCGAATTTTTGCGCCGTTATGTTACTGTTGATGAAACATGGATTCATCACTATACGCCAAAAACGAAACGGCACGATAGAATAAATGTATCGAGTTGGGAGGGGACTAAATTAAAAAATAAAAAAAAATTATTTAAATAAATTGTTTTTTCATTTAAAAGTCACGGACTTATCAAACCACCCTCGTACATGCCCATACTAGTGTACAAAAATTGTCAGAGGCAATACTACATGTAGGAATGCGAATTTTCTACTTTTGTAAAGTACCTCTAGTTAGTAATTGCCCACAGAATAGTGGAAATCAAAAACAGAAGAATCGGATTATTAATAACATTTTTCAGAAAAATAATTAAGAACAATTTTTGAGCATCGACAATTGCCATAAGGCTGACATGGAGAAAAGGTCTTTTTAAGTGATATCTCACCAAATTCAGCATCCTCGTTGAATGAATATAGCAATATATACATAGCTCCTTAATATAAATGACAAATATAAATAACTAATAACTTCAATAAGCACAGCAGCATATGGAATACACTGATATGCACAGATACATGAGTGGCATACATAAGGAATCTTTAGCTGACACAATTGAGCAGTTCATTATAATCAACTAAGAGAGCAAGTAGAAAATAACATTTTGAATAATGAATACACATAAGTAGTTAATATTATTAATAATAATTTATAACAATTTCCAAATCAAAGGGAGTGTAGGTAAATAAAAGTAATAATAATTATTATTGTATATCATCACTCATGATATTAGTATGAATTAAACATTTAATTACTTAACAATATTTTCTTACTGTATAAATAATAATGATTTATCATATTCTGGAATAATCACCAGAAATTTAAAAAACAGAATTAAATTAATAGTGTATTAATAAATAATAAATTTAAATGTGTTTAATAATAAATTTAAATAAATAAAATTAACCTGTGCTAATATAAACTGAAAAAACTAGATGAATAACACCTTCAGCACATTGAAAATTATAACAAAATAAAAAGTTAGCGCATAAATAATTTTACAATATGCAGCAGATATCTAATGCAGACAGTCGTAAATGTGTTAAAAGAAACACCTAGATTACTATTCGTGAATCAGTGTAGCAGTAAATCAATTGAAGAAGAAATAGTTAATACAATTATTAGCAGTAACTAAATTAACAATAAAAACAATGTGAGAACAATAACAACATGATAGCAATAAATTAACGCAAAAGAAAAATTCATAAAATAAATGAATTTCACATCAATTATCCAATAATGAATAACAAATAAACTTTTGTTATATGTTTATTAACAGTGCTCGATAAATTTAAGTGAATATTATAATAATTAATTCCAATTATTTAAACAATCACTAAATTCAAATAAGCATCATGGTAGTCAAATACGAGGAAATAAATAGATAACTTTCGATAACACAAGCATAAATAAATAACCGGTGTAAAAAAAATAACGGAATTAACTATCAACAAATATAAACTATCTTGGGGAATTCAATGATATCCATGTTTCACGAATAACTACATTAATACCGTAAGCAAAGAAAAGAAACAAGCATAGACGAGTGAAATAACTTAAACACCTTGTCATTGACATAGCAATAAAATTGTCACATAAAGATTTTAGACAAAATAATTTCAGATAGTAAGAGAAACTTTCATTAATAATGGTTATCAAATTCAATTTATCAATAGATTAATTGCTGAGAGATTGTTTGACATTTATAATACCGAAAATAGACATAGTGCAGGAGTTGATGTTAACGGAGGCAAAATTATTGTCTCGCCATATGTTAGAGGATTGTCTGAAAGAATTAAAAGAAATTTTCTGAAAGAATTAAAAGAATTAAAAGAAATATATGTGAAGGACAGTATGTATTTTTGTGCCAAAGCCTGAGTGCATTATGGAAGGACACGATTTAAATATCATTGAAGAACTGGAAACGGAAGTCAACCTTTTTAAAAACAATCCACTTCGACGTAAGTATATATCTACATTTGTATGAAATCATATTGAACTTATATTTCGTTAACACGTCTCGAAAAATAAATATTAATATTATTGTATTACAATATCACATATGTTGAAAGAATTAAACTTGCGCGTACGCCGGTTCGATCGTTTAAAATACATATAATGCTTCTTTTATTAAGTGTTACTTTTATAAGTATTCTTTTATTGTTTCTATGTATTATCAATGCAAAATACCTTATAGATATTGAAATATATGTATGCACATGTACATTTAGATTGATTGCTATTTTTTGTTAAGTTGTTGAAATTTATTGGTATTTTTTGGTTGCCATAGAATTGTTAAGTACATATATTGCTTTTTTCAAAATGATTTATAGTAAATAATATTAAAATTTAAATATCGAAGGAATTTATTTATTGCCTATAAAAAACCGATTCCTACATTTTCAAATATCACTAAATTATCGTATGATCTGTTCGAATTACAAGCACAAGTATAGGCAACATCATATTGTGTTATACATTAGTTGAGATCTCTATTATATTATGCTACCCTATTTCATATAATTTTAATTGTTGTTAAAAGTTAATACTTCTTACATCGCACCTCATTCCGCTCGACTCGGATGGGAACCAAATTGAAGAATTTTCGGGACAGCTATACCTGAGAGCGTAACAAAAGTAGTGAGTGTGACCGAAGTGACGCACTCAGCTATTACCCCTACTCCTTTGCACTCTTGTCCTGTCTTTCTTTCTCTCACTTGCCCTCTCGACCTCCATTCGCTCATACTCTCTCTCTCTCTCTCTCTCTCTCCCCCTTTGCATAGTATTATATAGGTTGGGTTAAAACATACTGTTTAACAGAATCCTATACTATAAAGTAGTTTAGGGAATAAAAAGAAATGTTTTTGTCACAAGTATAAAAAGTAGGTATATATATCGTATTAGCAGCTAGTAAAAACTAGCAAATATTAAAAGTTAAGAAAATCTCTTACAGCCTTGCTGCCAAAATTTTGAATTAGTCTACTAACTCATTTTTCATTCAAAATTGTATATATATGTTTGTATATATATACATATATAATTCCATTTTTATACTAAATTACATTACAATCCAGTTAAAAAATCCTTTTTCTAACTTTTAAAATACAGAAAATTTGAACAAATAATTCAAACAAAAGTTGAACATCTCATGAAAATACTAATTTTTTCGTATCTATATTTTTTCTCTATAAACTTTCTTTCTTAACAAACATGGATTCAAACGTAATATTCCTATTGGCTCTTCTATATATTTTGTTGGTTTGTATACATATTATTTTTTCAGAACTACTGTTGGTTCAGCAAAAAGTATAGAATAAGAAATAGGTATTTTGATGAGATCTATTACTTTTGTTAACAACGGATTTTGAAATTTTTCGTATTGTATAATAATAACTTAGAAAACGAGGTTTTTATGGCGCTCTTACTGTCTTCATGATAAAAAGTGGAATTTTGTTCAATTTTCATCACAATACGAGTCTTCAAAAAGATAGAAAAAAAATTTTTTTGGGGTAAATTTTATTTTATTTTTCAACATAATCGCCGTCTAGTTCAATAAATTTTGACAAACGTATCTCTAATTTTTTTAAGCCTTCAGAAAAGTATGATTATTGTAGTTCCTCAAAATAAGCATTTGTGTGAACGATCACCTCCTCATTTGACGTAAACCGTTGTCCACTGAGCCATTTTTTAAAATTGGGAAATAAGAAGAAGTCGCTCGGGGCCAGATTTGGTGAGTACGGTAGATGGTCTATTAATTTAAACTTCAATTCCTGAATTTTAGCCATCGAAACTGCGTACGTGTATGCACTCGTGCCTTATTCTGGAGAACGAGGACTGTTGTTTTCTTCAAATGAGGGCGATTTTCTTTTATTTTCTCATGTAGCTGACTTAATAATGACGCATAATACTTTCCAGTAATCGTTTGTCCCCTTTCCAAATAGTCAATAAGGGTAATACTACGTGCATCGCAAAATATAGTAGTCATAATCTTTCCAACTGATTTCACCTTCTTTGCCTTCTTTGGAGCCGGTTCGCCTTTAATAGTCCATTGTTTAGACTGTTCTTTCATCTCGAGAGTGTAGTGGCATATCCTTGATTCATCTACAGTGATTAATCTACGCAGAAATTCATCTGGGTTGCGATGCTTGCGCTCCAAAAGAGCTTTAGAAGAGACCACTCGGTTGCGTTTGTTCTCAGCTGAGAACAACCGCGGCACCCATCTCGCAAATATTTTTTTATAGCTAATTTATCGTGCAAAATTGAAACGACGGTATCTTTTGAAACCCCAACTTTTTTCTTTGGTCACTTAACACCATATCATGGATTCTATCGATTATTTCCGGAGTACTCACGTCTACGGGACGTCCTGAATAATGTTCATCTTCTGTTGATGTACGGCTACGCTTAAATTTATTTATCCAATTGTAAACGGTTGCAAAAATAGTGGCAGATGTGCCATGAACCGAACCCAACTCAGCTTTTATTTCTTTTGCTGTTAAGACTTTTAAATAGAAATGTTTAATCACTGCTCTAAACTCACCTTTTTCCATTTTCTTAAGCAAAAGAAAGTTATTTACTTCAAATAACGATTTTCTAAGGACTTATTGACCTCACCTCGTATTTGTGGTAAGCATTCCATAAAATATAAATCAACAACTTTTCAACATAGTGAAGTTATGGCGACTAATCTAATATACAGCAACAATCTCATTTATATCAAATAAAAAAGGAAATCGATTTTCCTGCCAATAATAAGGCACGGCATACTCTTTCGGCATACATTTCTCAGCTGTGCTGCGCGTTGAAAATCGAACCTTCGGCTTGGTACTGCGAGCTGCCAATGGTCCTCATGCGGCAACGCGCGCCCGTCGTCCCAGTCGGTGGTAAGACGCTCGCTGGTCCGGGGGCGTCGCACAGCTCTGATCGAGTAGCCCGCAATATCGCTGAATCCGCCACATTACGCTCTAATCAGATACGGATTCGAGTCGTCGGCAACTGTGATAAAAAGTCTTAAGGCAGTATTCTACTTTACAACTTTGAAAAAAATGTTTTTTTTTACATTTTTTGAAAGTAAATATATTCAAGAATGTTAGCTCAAAATTTTAGAATGATTCAGATAGTTTAACTCTACTTTTTGACCTTTCGAACGCACTTACCTGAACGCGCTATTCCGACCAGCCCAGCGCGCGCACCGGATAAGTCATCTACCTGGCCTTGTTCGCTGCAGCAGTTGTTTCTCTATTGTAAATCATTACACCTATATATATTCTCATCAAAATATATACCTTTGCTTGTAAATATTACCTTCCATTTATAATTTTGCTTCTGTATTTTAGTTCTGTATTTCAGTAGAGGAGAATCAATAGTGATTCGAAGTTCAAAAGTAAAGCATCTATCTATTCGCAATGGATACGAAGAAAGTGTATCGTGCACAGAAAACTTCTCTCCATCTAGAACTAGTCCATCCAGAATTAGAAAACATTCTTTTTACGGAAACAGATTCACTGACGAAGGAGATACTAGTAACACGAGTACGTCAGCAGCAAAACTGAAGAAGGCTAGCGATCCGAGTTTTGATGTGAAAGTTGATAATACTGGTGGTTATTCTTTTATTCATTTTTTACTGTGTTTTCAATGCTCTCACAGTAGGCAGTGTGTTCTGCTTCGATCTACGAAGATCTAACAAAAATGGAATTGCTGGAGAGATGTTTGACACCATGCATAAGCCGCCGGCGGAAGACCTGTGACGACGAATACCAATCAAATCATCGAATTTATCGAGTTAGACCGGCATGTGGCATCCTCGTAACATCGCCCAGAAGATGAGAGTTAGTTATCAAACCATTTTCAACCATCTGCAGAAGGCTGGATCCAAAAAAAAGCTTGATGTCTGGGTGCCGCGTGATTTGACGCAAAAAACCTTCTGGACCGAATAAACGCCTGCGATGTGCTGCTGAAACGGAACGAACTCGAACCATTATTGAAGCGAATCGTGACTGGCGACGAAAAATTGATCACATACGACAATATTAAGCGAAAACGGTCGTGGTCCAAGGTCGGTGGACCTTGAAGCAGGCTATCCACCAGAAGCGTCCACAATTGGCAAAAGGAAGGGTGTAGTATTCCACCAGGATAACGCCAGATCACACACTTCGTTGATGACACGTCAGAAGCTACTGGAGTTCGGATGGGAGGTTTTATCGCATCCACCATATAGCCCGGACATAGCGCCAAGTTATTACGAGGGGTTTCAACGAGAAGGGTATTATGAAGTTGCCGTTTAGATGGAAGCAGATTATCGAACAGAATGGCGCATATTTGAAGTATATCCAACCACTTTAACACTTTTTATAAAGCACTGAATGAAGAGCAAAAAGCGGAAGGGAGATATTTGACAACCTAATCTATAAATATATATATAGAAAAGATTCACATTTTGCTCTCGCAAAACAAGCGGGGAAAATTGCATTTCGCTCACAGATTCCGAGACAGTTACTTATTAATATCATTATATATTATTTTTATTTAATGTAAATATTAATCATAGCTAAAAAAATTAAGAAGAAAACTTCATATTAAAAGAATTATCATAAAAAAACTTGCGAGTTTATGTCTCTATATCTAATTGTTAATTCAGAATTGCAAGAAACTACAAAATTTTTGAAATACAAAAAATGTTTAGAGCAATTTTATGAATTAGCTTTATGCGTTCCAAATTTTGAAAATAAACTACTCTATAGGCTGAATACATCCGAGGCTTCTAATGCGATCATTTAGCCATGCCTTGGTTGACAAGTATTCAGATAACCCGTTATTATATAAATCTAATTTGAAATAATTACGTTCCTTAAGTACCTGCAATAAGCATCTGAGTTGATAGTTACGCTATCGAAAGTCATTCCAATAAGCTAGACGCTTAGACATCCAGTGCTCCGCAACCGATAATCTTCTACGATCAGACTTACAGCAGCTTTTTGTTTAGACGTTTCGGATTTGAAATTCAACAATAAATCTAAGCATCGTTTTGTTTCGATAACAAATCTTCAATGCCCTTTTCAGCCATAATGTTCATAGTATATGCTTCCTTGAAGTAAGAAATATAAAGTAAACTATAGTTATACGTACTGTAGCTATACGAACTAGTGGGTACTCCTGTAAATGAGCGATATACATGTGCATGTCGATTTAAGCAGAAGCAAAATGGAAAGCCAAATTAATTGCGTATAGCATAAATCTATATATATTAGTATATGTTCCTACAATTGAACGATATACTATACGTTAGCAAAAATTCGGAAAGTCAAGTCGAACGCGACTAGCATAAATCTATACACATTAGTATATTCTCCTGTAATTGAACGATGATGGCAAGGATCCGGTTCGAAGGACCAACAAATCGACGCGCTACGTCGTTGTTTGGAAGTATATAAGTCAAGTAGGACTTGAACAGCTTCCAAGAGCAATATCGGTAAGCTAAGTCGATTTTTCCAAGTTTATAGTTTGATATTCTCACAAGCAAGTAAAATAAGCGAATTTAACAGCAGTCTCGAAGCACTCTAGAAAATCGCTCACAGCGCGGAAGCATGCCTTACTTATAGTTTTCGGTGTCCAAACTCGATTGCGGGTAGAAAAGTAAGGTATAAAAGGCTTATCCGTAGTATTGGAACTTATATTGACATTTCTTTGTCTGCTTCAGTAAGGCAAAACTGAATACCAATTTCCAGACATATAAGACTATTATAATTTAAGCGGCGTGAACAGAAACGACGAATATAAAATACATAAACACACGTTTAGATATTAACATCCTCTTAACCAATCATCTATAATAAATATCATTATACTTTTCAATCAATAACGAAAGGTACAATAGCAAAAATCATAAGTACAATTGAAAATTAAACTATACATAAATTTAAACGCATCTTAAAGTAATAATAGATATAATTTGACAAGTGTACAATGTACAATATACAATAGCTATAATTTTACAATGAATCGTATATTGAATATTGTTAAAAGTATTCTATAGCTCATGAGAAAGATGAATTCATTTTCCATGACGCTTAGAGAAATTGATTGCGGTCCTTTGCTGAACTAAATCAAATCTTCTGCACTATCTATTTTTCAGAAGTAAAGCCAGTATATCATCCCGACATACCTGGGCATTGTATTTTATAATCTAAATACAAAATTCACCGAGGAAGTCGTGCTGATGCACTTGATCATTGTACTATACTCTCGATAGAAGTCATCCCGAGACACCTGGATATCATATTCTACTACCCGAACACGAAAGTATAATGTTCTCCATAGAATCCGTATGTAAAATGAATATATTTCAAAATATATCAAAATCTTCAATAAATAAATATATTCATTTCGGCGTCTGCTACAGCTGTCTAGGTAGATATAAATTTTGTGAATGTAAATCCAACAATCGCTGTAATAGCTGTCAAGAGAAGCATTATGCGCTCATTCATCTGAATGGAAAGATGTCACCACAAGGAACGAGCACCGAGCCCTAAAGTTCCACCAGTAATAATCCGACTAAAGCTCTTATAGATATAAATGCAGTACTAGAAGGTAGTGTACACAGTAAAATGCAGTACTGTACACAGAGGGTTCTTTCATCAGCGAAACGATTACGCAACTGCTCGGACTACCCAAGTAGTGCGTGAATGCCCTCTTATCGGTAGTTAGAGGTAGAATCGCGGAATATGCTCGTGCAAAAATAGTTTTTTCTTGCGATCCGTTGTTGTGATCGTTGTGACCCAAGATTCGAGCTCGATGTCCAAGCTCTTGTCCTTCCACGTCTTATAGCTCAACTGCCGACGCGGGATCTTGTATAACTTAAATTAACAGAATTTTTGAAACTATCGTTGGCCGTTCTCGAATGTTCTGTAGCAGCCTACTACAAATACGGGTAGGATTTAATTTATAACTTTTGAAATTTTTATTTATTCTTCTAAATCTAATTCACCCCCCTAAAAATATTCACCCCGGATGTAATGCTACTATGCGAAAACTTTTTCCAATGTTCAAAACATTTTGAAAATCGAATGGCGATCAGTTCCTTCTTCGATTCGACTTTTATTTCTTCAAACGAGTCAAAACCGTGTGCCCGAAGTGGTCTTTTGAGTTTACTGAACAGCCAGAAGTCACACAGTGCTAAATAAGGCGAGTATGGTGGTTACGGAACGATATTCGTTGTATTTTTGGAGAAACGTTCACAACAAATCAATGCAGTGTGAGCATTCTCGTTATGCAAAAACCAAAACTTGTCCTTGCATAAATTTGTCCTTTTGAGATGAATAGCTTTACGCAAACAACGTATAATACTCAAATAATATTCTTTGTTAACCATTTGACTGGTTGGATGAAATTCATAATGCACCACACCACGCTAATCGAAGAAAACAGTGAGCATAACCTTTATTTTTGAGCGACTTAGACGTGATTTTTTCAGTTTTCGTTCTCACCTATCTTTAATCGACGATCTTCAAATATCATATCGTGGATCATTTTATTGGCTATATCTTGATTAGTCAACTATGTTGAGCGGCCAGAACGCTCAGCATCACTTGTATTCTTTCTACCACAACGAAATTTAGTAAATCACTTGTGAACCATTCCCTGTGATGGAGCCTTATAATATTTTTTAAGCTTTTCTTTAGTTTCCTTAATTGTTTTTCCACGCAGAAAGTAATATTTAATAACCACTCGAAATTCGTTTTTTCCACGCTTTTGTAAAAACAATAAAACACTAAATTCAAAAGACTATCAAAAATTTTCCAACCAATGTATTGACTTGAAACTTTGTATATCTACTTATATGAGTTGATAGTCTCTTAGAGTGGTACAATATTTACGATAACAGTGCCACCTTTCGATAAATCACGGACTTATCAAACCACCCTCGTATATACATAGGTTTTTTGGATTATTTTCAAGGGTGGCATTTGGCTGTCTCCTACTGCTTTTCTTTCTTCACCACCTCGCCTATAGTGACTTCCTTCTCTCTTCTGATTCTCTCGAAACACCCTTCTTTCTCTGTTCAATATTTTTTCTTCTATCACAATTTTTTTCTCGCTCATCTCTATCTTGTCTTCTTTCTGAACTCTTCAAGAGTTGATTCAATTCTTTGTTTTCTTCTTTAGATCCTGAGGACGAACTAGGAGAGAACTAACAAAAGGAGAAAATAAAGTTGTGGGCGCAGTCAGATAGTCCTTCACTAACATATGTAGAATATATTTTATTATTTTTATTTTATTTTATTTTATTTTATTATTATTAATTTTTAATCTACTTTTTTTTAGTAATAAATTTTATTTCATATTCTTCGGAACTGATAATAAACAAGCAGAGTTTGGCTGTGATTATTTTAGTTAATAAAGGCTCTAAAACCGATAAAAAGATTTCTTAATTTAATTTAAAACAGTCAACATAAGTACAATTTTTAATATCAATTCTTTCTCTTCGTCAATTTCTGCGTTTTTGCTGCTGTACTTTCACCTTCCTTTTTCGTAACTTCTTAATATACTTCAACTATTTTCTTTCACTTTTTCTTTCTTTCACAACCTGCTCCGTACTCTATTCGTGCCTTTCTCTGCTTTCCATTTTATTCACGGCTACCTCTGATTACGTCTGTTGACCACGGAAGATAGCCTAAATGTGAATGTGCGTCGTTGTTTTCCCAGGTGGCGGAGGCCGTCGGAGGCTCCAAATACAAATCCAAAAATTGCATATAATATGAAAATTCTTAGTATTTACATTAACTTATTCAAAAACTGACACCTAATTGTTAATATTATTACTAGTATTTTATTAAAATGTAAGAAAAATAAGACTGAGCATATTTTTAGAAAATATAGAACTTTTGTGATAAATTGTAGTTTAGGCATTATGTTACATACTATTATATAAATAATTAGAATTTTTTAGCATTTTTAAGATTATCTTTCTTGTGACGCTGAAAATTATTTTAATTGAGATATATTTTAGACCCATTTTCTTCATAAAATTAATACGTTTGTTGAATTCAGAGAAATTTATTCCATTTAATACGCAATTATTTTTCACTCATCAAGAAGCAGATTGAAATTGAGAAAAGTTGTTGCTGAGAAGAATAAGGTTTGATTTTGGTCGGGAATGTGTATTTGAAAGATATTAGAATAAATACACATTCAAATTTTCTTTGCTAAATTATTAAGTTTATCAAAGTTAATCGGTCTAGAAAACCTCCACTCAGTGAGTGGCGAAAAGAACCATTATAAAACTAAATAAGAAAAGTTAAGTTAAGAAAACACATAACATTACAATTGCAAAGCAGGCCTTTTCAAATCAAACGACAATATAAAAAAGGTCGCCGTTATTTACAGAGATCTCTTATCATGGTAATTCAATAAAACTAGCTTAATACTATGATTGAAGGGTTAAGTTGAAAGGAGTTTCCGCAATCCATCCCATACTGCGTCGCGGTCCCAACATCTTGGGGATGGGGACAGCACTTACTGCAAACGGCAGCCGCTGGACAAAATTGCCACTCAGGAGCTCCTCTCGTATGGGAGGTCGATCTCTGGGGTCAATCCTCATCTAAACGGCGAACTATGGCGACCGCCCGAAGTATATGTCTTGTATAGGTCTCTTTGAAGAAACGCATATTGCAGGTTTTTTAATAGGGCTTATCCTTGGTCAGTGGTTTTAAGAAAAATATGAGATGCACATTGGTGCTTAAGCTGTCTATATATACGAGCTATTATTGCGGAAGTTGTTTGTAAATCTTGATTCCGGCCACCTTCGTCTGTAAGACGAACCATTTTTTTTGCTTATATTGATGTTTCTTATCCTATGATACTTTATGGGATTTTTTTTCGTTTCTATAAATAATGGCCACAATCGTTCAATATGTCGCCGGAACGTATTGTACACAATCTTCATCGTAACTTGAACATGGCCGTCCATTCCGGAATGGATTTCGGTTATAAGAGCTAACAGCGATTTCGCAAGCTGGAACCACTCATCTCAGAGAGTGACGAGTCGTTCGACGGTAAAATTCTCGGTTGCTTGTCGCCACTTTCCATGTCCTTGCAAGTGCTGCAAATAATCCTTGGACCAAAGTCTCCAAAACTGTGTGCATATATTTTTGATCAGTTAAAAACGGCTTAAGCAATTCTCTAGCACGCCTGGTATTTCTACATCGGGAACAAATACTGAAGTATCACTAATAAAGAAATGTGCAGGAGTCAAAACATTCAAATCTTCGACATCTGATGTAATCGAACATAAAGGTCGAGAATTGAGACAGGCTAGCAGATGGCATTGTAGTCAACTCTTCAAACCTAAGTGTGTATTCACTAAATATCCTTTTAAGATGATTCTTTACCGACTTTACACCAGCCTCCTATAATCCTCCATAATGAAGAGTGATAGGGGGTATGAAAGTCCATGATGTCCCATCTTTTGCGAGGATGGCTGCGGAATATTAAAAAATTTTGACGCTGCGTTGAACGTCGACTGCAACTATCTGTCGCCCCTTTAAAAGTAGTCGCATTGTCACTGTATAAATGATGACATCTTCCTCGTCTACTTATAAATCTTTTGTATGGCGACAAAAATGCAAGTGTCGTCAGGTCACTAACAAGTTCGAGGTGAACAGCGCGCCTGACAAACCTTACTAAGAAAGCTATACATCTTTTATAGCTTTTATGACCCCGCTGGTTTGTTGTCCGTATTTGGAAGGGTCCTGCGTAATCGATGCCGAACATGATAGAGGGTCGGGCGGGGATCACTCAAGCCACAAGGAGATTTCACATGAGCTGATGGACGGGGATTGATGCACTGACACGTAATGCAATTACGGATTGCACTCTTAACAAGTTGTCTTCAACCTAAAATATACGCATATTGCATTAGAACATTAAATGTCAGCGTGGGCCATACATGAAGCATGAGTTTCTGCAAGTATCTTACAAATAAGGAGCTAAGAGGTGAGAAGCGACATAATATGGGCGGGAGTTTACGTTCGTAACAAATGTTGGCATTTATGAAGCTCCCAAGCTCCCTCCTACGAGTAATATTCGATCTTTGTCGAGCATCGAGTTCAGGGAATTTAAGGGAATGCTTTTACGGAAATCCCCTTGTTTCTTTAATGAATCTATTTCTGTTTCAAAGGCATTTAAATACCCTACACAAATAATTTTTATTCTGGTCGAATTGACCTCCGACGTCGTAAGATGAATAGGCCATGAATACATCCCTTTCTTACATTTAAGTATCTTTTCTAACGGGCGCAAACAATAATCGACGACTTGTATAAGCTTCATTAAATTGGAAAATCATGTAAGGATTTCTGGTACAATTGTACGTATTTAACTGTGCAGAATTTTACTTGGCTTTGATAATTGACGCCAATGCTCAGAAATTTGCACAAACCAATTAGGTTCTTGCCACCAGAGCTTAGAATTGCGCAGTAGCAATTATTATATTATTATAAAATTATTATTGTTATTTTTTAGCGACTCGATACGAAATTAATCGAACAGTGGCGTAAACACCCGATCCACTAATGTTTTGTGTATAAAATGGCGTTTCCGCCACAAAATCAGTGTTATCTCAGCCATATGTCCAAAAAGCTCCCTCGAGCTATCCTGATTCCAAAGCTCTAGAAATCCTGATTCCGTCCGAAAATTCTGAATAATAGAGTCGCGATCCTGCTTGCGCAGCGCTTTACTGAAGACGAGCAGGCTCTACTATCCCGACCGACTCCAAGTAAAGCTTGATCCTGATTACATGGCACTCCATTAAAGACCACTGATTTCACTAAAACATCCTTCCTTTTTTCCTGGCGAGTTTTGATCCTGGCGAGACTTGATGCCATTCCTATCCTCGAACGAAGTTGTGATTCCAGGTGCACGGGCTCTGACGTATTCTGGTACTTGCTAAAAGAACCTGATGGCGAGTTGAGCGACCACGGGCCAAGGCGAGTTATGCGGAGCCACGAAGTAAGAAGAGTTAGCAACGATCAGATGCCTCGTTATAGACCAGCAGGCTTCGTTTTACCAAAATTCGCTCCATCCCACTACATAGATAGATGGTGTGTGAAAATATTATAAACAAAACGTGGATTAAAGTAAATAATTGTGAATCAGTGAAGGTGTGAGTTCTAGTATAAATATTTCTAATTTATGTTACTTATATTAATTTAAAAGTATACTTCATTTTAATTATTAACTAAAAACTGAGTTTCTGTTATTTATCTGATGTCATCGAAAAAACTGTTCCTGCCTCTACCGCGTAAGCTATCCTGAGGAGAAAAGGGAAACGTTACATGGTGCCCGAACAGCGAATGTCATAAAATTGAATTTATTTAATTATTGACGAGTTGTTAATAAATAAAATGATTATTTTACTTTAAAAAATCCTTTTTTTGTATATACTCAGTTTTTCTGCATAAAATCTAACAAATTCATTAACTAATTTGTTTACGCTGAATAAAAATCAATAATTAAAAAAATGTCCAAATCACGTGTTTCATAGATTTATGAACTCAATAAAGCGAAAGTAGAAAGTGAATTAGAATCTCATAGCGATTTGATCTTGGCATATTGATTCTACTCTAATTACACTTAGATGTAGAAGACAGCACCATAATTAAGTTGTCATAATTAAGGTAGTGAAAATTATGTTTAATTATATGTATTTATGGTTTTGATATTAATTATTTCTTGCAACGATCTACTGTGCGTGTATAGATAAACAAAGAGTGTTCTCGAGCACTTCCAGAACTTTCTTAGCTCGTAACGCTGATGCCATGGGCCTTGACGTTACTCGTAGTTCCGGATCACTTCCGGTGATCCAAAATTCTCCCAGCTCACAGCGCAGACATCATGCAGTCCTGACGTCAGCCTCCTCTAGCACTATATACTTTTCTCTCTCTCTCTTTCTCTCTCGCCTAGTGGGAGAGAAAAGTATGTAGTTGTCTCTCTCTTACAGCGCGTTGTTTTATAAGTTACATTTCACTACGTCACACGGTCACTGTCGGTGTGTGTAAGTCAGAGTATGCTATATACTTTTCTCGTTGACAATAGTAGTTGTGTATTAGAGGAAGAGAAAAGTGTACGAGGTATGTTCAAATAATAAGGTATCATTGAAAATATCGAGGTCTACGTTTGTTCGATTATCGATTTTTTTATTTTGTGTTGGTATAGATTTATCAAGCATATATTCATGGCTTTAGTTCTATAGCATTATTTGTTTGCTTATGACAGAGATACAAAGTTATAAGTGTTTCGTGTGCTCGGCGATTTTCTTTTGCAAAAAAATGGAGCAAAGAGTTTGCATTAAATTTGGTATCGAAAATAGAATTCAGTACTCTAATTATTAAAACTCTTGCACACAAAGTTTGATCAAATGTGAAAGTACTGCGCACTGTCTTCATTGGTTACCGTGGCGTAGTGCATTAGGAATTCTTACTACAAGATCATACGATCAATAACGAGTACTAGCTTGAAGTCATGTGCCGTTTGCGAAAGGTGGTACGCAAAAGACGTCCGGAATTGGGGAGAAACAAGTTTTCGCATTTGCATCACGATAATGTGGCTTCTCATTCCTCGTTGCTTGTGAGAAATTTTTTGGTCAGAACAAATACCACAGTCATACCTCAGCCTCCATATACACCACATTTGGCACCCAGTCGAATAGAAATTGCTGATAGAATTCAACGCTATACCACAAAATGATTATCAGAAGTGATTCGATTATTGCAAAAAGCGTTGGCACAAATGTATTATATCAAAGAGGGATTACATTGAAGAGGATAACATAAGAATTGATTAATAAATAAAGACTTTTTGAGAAAGCTAAAAACGTGGAATACTTAAATAGGCCTCAGCTGGCACTTTTACTGATATTAAAGCATAGAAGTACCGATTCCCGCAAACTTGCAATGATTTTCCTCAATGAAATAATTTAGACCGAAATAAATGCTCAAATATAATGATGCAAAGTTCTGAACAGATACACAACATACAAGTATAATAAATGAGGTCTGATATTTCTATGTGCGATCTACTGGTGATGCCATCTTTTTACAAACGCTGGACACTTACTTGTACACCCAGTATTTCTATGCATTAAATAAGATGATTATAGAAATTCTGATTTGATAATTGATAGCACTTTGTTAATTTACTAAATGATAAATCCTCGAATTATGTTCACTATAGCTTTCTCGCAAAACTCTTTTGCATTCACCCCATGTTGAGGAATTCTTTGTGACGATCAAATTTCAAGCGTCGCCAAATATTTTCGACTTTACTAGTGCGAATAATGATAGATTTTGATTAATCGTTTCATCTGTTGTGGCTAACATTTCTCCAAATTTTTCGCATGTTTGAAGAAACTGCAATAACAGTTTAGTTTCTCCTTCCTAAATGGGGATCACATCACGCCATATACTTAGTATTACTTTAAATTTATCGGTTATTTGTCTTTCTGCCATTATTGTCAAACTTTTTTTTAAAGTAAGCTTTTGTTTTGAACAATCGTAATTTTTGGGATAAATGGAAGTAAGAAATTTCAAAGGCTCATTGTTAAAATAATGAGAAGTTTCAATACATTCATATCTTAGCGTTCTTCATAAAACTCTGGCTATCTGTCATGCGATACAGATGTTGATTAGAAAATTGCAAATACATTTACACGACGTCTCGATAATTGGATTAACATAGATATGGTATTAATATTAAGGTGCTTTAAATATTTCGTATTATTGCTAATTATAAACGTTCTGTGAGATTAATTCTCACTTTGTAAGAAGGGGTTGAGAATCGCTAGCATAGTATCAATTTGGGAAATTAGCGTACATATCATGGAATAATATAGATTGATTATTCAATATGTTAACATTTAGATTATTATCAGGATAATGGTGTAAATTCACGAAAAGTCTCGCGCTACAAATTTCAAAGTTATTAAACTTATTGGGGTAGCAGATTTTTAATTTTTATTCTTCGTCTGCAAGCCAAGAATACGAAGACGAGGTTTATCCAACTGATTTGAACTTTTTACCTTTCAATACTATTATGATTCAAATAATATTCCAAGATTAATAATTCATTAAAATTGGATTAGTTTTGTCAATGGAATTTTGAGGATGGATTTGTTGTTTATTAGATGCAAGAACATACAGCATTAATCATTCAATCTTTGCTATCCTTATTTGATATTTTTCATATGCTGTAAAGTTACCGGCTAGAATATCTTCCTAAATAATTATATTCATGTATGACCTTGTTCTTATTAGAATATGTTCATGTTTGATATTAACAACTCTTTTTTTGTAATCTTTGGCAAAGTTAAAAATCAAACTAAAAGTAATAAGCTGCATCAAAGTGTCTACGAACATCTAGCATCTCTGTAACAACATTCACATCATATCAAATATTCAACTAGTTAAGAGCAGTCACGATGTATTGATGTTAATTCACTAACTCCATATTTTTCCTGGGTAATAATTAATTGTCAGAAATTTTGTATCGTGTGGATAGATCTATTTTACAGATACAGAAAATCAGAAATTTTATGTTACATATAGTGATTTGATTTGTTTCTTGCGTTTTTCTCAGTTATAATGAAAGTCGGAACTGTTATCATATTAGTATAATATGTAATTGTGTAAAGACTGTAATACCCATAAAAAATTTTATTACTTTAATTCAGAATAGTCTACATAGGTACAGCTTATAATTTTTATTTTATAATGTTTCGAAGCAAATTTAGAAAGTAAAAATATATATTATTAGTGATGATATAAATCAAATATATAAATCTTCTTTTATTATATAAACAAAGTTATCTGTCGTTACTAGTATTTGTCACTAGACTTGTATTTTTATTTAAAATTAATTTTAACGGTGTAAAAAAACAGCCTTACTTTCGAAGTTCAGAAAAGTTCGATAGGGCGAGAGAGGGGAAGACGGAGAAAGGAGCCTTCTTCTCTCCGTGAGAGAAAAAAAGTTAGTCAGTCAATTATAAAAAAGCGGATGCTATGTACATGTGTGTGTACACCCGAACTTTCGGAATCCGTTAGGCGAACTTAATCCGCGCGTAGCAGCTCGAGAAAAGTTCAGTCTGCCGCGGCTTCCATCATTAGCGCATATCACGTCCACCTAGCTGGTGTTGCCACGGTCAGCTCTCACCGAGAAAGGTAGAATTCCGACGCATCGTTCCAAATTGCAAGTATCAGTTGGTGAGAACATGCCTCGTCACCGGCGAATCAAATTCGAAACCATGGACAGTCGGCGAAGGCAGACCACCACCGAGTGTGGAAGTGCTAGAACAGCTCGTACATGAATCGTTTTACTTGCAAAGAGGATGCCTCTGCGTATACAAATATAAGTGCTAACTCCCCGTGCGATCAATGTATGTAAGTATGAAAGATAGAGAGAGGCAGAAAGAGAGAGAGAGAGAGAGAGAGAGAGAGAGAGAGAGAGAGAGAGAGAGGAGCATAGAGAGACTATTCCAGGACGCGTAACTGCGTACTAGAATGTACATGTGGTCTGGCAATAGCATACGCCGTTTAGACTCGAAGTCGCACGTCGGCCGCGTATATTTATGTTACCGATTTTATCTTTTTAAATACATTCGCAAGGTATTATATCCAAAAATCGCAAAAACTTTATCCTTTTAAATAAATTGACAAAGCAATTTAGATCCTTTCTCACTCTTCATTTTCTCCTTTCCCTTCATTTTTTACTTTCGAAATTTGTATTCGCGCATACAAATTTCGGAATAATACGTACAAATAAACTTACTGTTACACATTCTTCTAGACGTTATGTATACAACATTTTACGCAACTCTGCGCGGTAAAAAGAAGGATGAAGAAGATAAAAAATGGAAATATTAGCGGAAAAGAAATAAAATACAAATTATATTATTTTCAATAATAAAGAAATATAATATAATGATATAAAAGAAAATCTATACAAAAACATTTTTATTGTACATTGAGTGAAAGGGACGAAGAATGATGAGGGCTGTTGGTCTAGTCTCCCTAAAGGAACCAAAAGTCCATTGGCGGTTGTCGGATCGCCTATTCTCGGTGATCTCCACAATTCGGGCCTTCTGCGACTGCAAAGAGATCACTTTCCCCGCGATGGACGTAAGGCTCAAAATGTCCTGTATAAACTAATAACTGTTCTCCACTTTCTATGCATCAGCTTCCTTTTTGCCGACTATTACAAAAGAATGAACGTACTTTGGACAATAATAACGGCGAATTTCGACATTAAACCTTGAACTGATGATGATAAAATATCGGTCTAGTTCCATACCGTTTCACTGACTTGATATGGAGAGGGAAGTAGGCTGGCACTATAATATTCAGTCTGACGATGCTGTTGCTCTTGGAATCGTGTCTTATATATATATTTCTTCTGAATCCGGTTCGCCTACTTGAATACATTTAGAAGATAAACCCTCAGCTTTTTTAACGGTGCTCGAAGTTGGATTTCGTTAAGTCCGACTGCAGATATTTTGAAATATACCCATTGGTTTTCTACCTTAACATAAAGGAAATTATCAGTCGCATGGATGGGTCCCAACGCACGTGGAATTGGCTCCTATAGAAGTCTATTTCTAGGTTTGGAACCACAACGGTTAATACACTGCATATTTTTCTTGTCAATGCAAACAGCAGTTTGACGTGATTCCTGATGTGTAGTGCGATGTTCTCGAGGCCTTTAACACTAGCTCTAGATTCTGGATATGAAACTCCTTCTGGCAAGCTATGGCTAATTGTAGCCTAATCTTGCCTTTATGAGTGTGCGACGCGTCGGTATATATCGGTACTATGTAATTTGTACCAGAATCGATTCACGGACTTCCTCAGGCCTTATAGCTATCTGGCCAGGGTTCCATTCGCTATTGTCATGTTTCGCGGTCGTTTATATTTCCTCGATGCAATCAGGCCTATATTCAACCTGATCAGCTGAGGAAAAGTGAAGGTTCGAGGAACAAGGTCCTCGAACTGTCCGTCCAGAGTTACGTTGGCTACGCAGGTCGAACAGACCCCTATTGGTCGTTTTACTTTCCATTTCCTGAACACTTTCGACAGTTTTACGTGCTATAACTTAAAAATAAAAGTTCTTTATGAGCAGTGCTGGCGCTCCTCGATTAATTTGAGAAATAGTTATAGGTCCTGCTGCGAATAATGTTTGTAATGAATACCATTTTTGAGCCACTAGATAAATGTGTCCCCGAGATCCCCCAATATATCTGATTTATCCCTGGTAAATCCTCCGGCCACCATTATTCTCGTTGCAACTATACGCCTTGAAGAGTTACCTTCCCCTCTAGCCATATGTGTGAACATACTGACTTCGACGTGGAGTTGAATTATCGCTAGCTGAGGGAAATCGATACTTCCTACACGGTAGATGCCGGATAAGCGAATTGTACCTTTTTTCATGCAGGCTTGTGAGTAAGCCTCGTACTCTTGACTGAATCAAAGTATACCTGCGGCATAGCAAATAATTGCATAGAGATGTTGGCGATTGATTCCTTCAATCTTTTTGTTCGTAAATCTTGCTTCGCCATGTATTGTGCAATATCTGCCATCGTGTATGCAGGTAGACTACCAGCTGGATAATATTTAGTTGTGCTTATTGGTGAATGGTGGGGATGGGGTCGTACAGCTTGATTAATTTTCTGGAGGTAGTAGGCCCTCTGCAGTCGTCTACTCAGCCATACCAGCGTGGGTGGTTAGATCCAACTTCAACCAAAATCAAAATGCTTCTAATTAGATGTGCAGTCTAGCCAAAAAAAGGTCGCCTTCGGACACCATCTTTTCTATAGGATTTTCTCGCTGATTCAAGCTTAAGAAAAATACGACCTGGATTTACTGTTCTGCGGCAAGGACATACAATAGGACATACAAGGACACACAATACCGTCAGCTCCTTCCAGTATTGTGACGGGGATCGGAAGCGCCGCTTGCGTTTCTTTGCCACATCCTGATGCTCGTTCTCCCGACATAGCCTGTATATAGATATATGTATATATTCGTTATTATTTATATGTATATATACTTCGATAGTTATGTTACAGGTCGATGCACTAACAGACCGGCAAAGAGATAAATAAGAGAGAGCAAGAAA
Organism: Sycobia sp. Sy_11; assembly: GCA_018907035.1. Classification (NCBI taxonomy): domain Eukaryota; kingdom Metazoa; phylum Arthropoda; class Insecta; order Hymenoptera; family Epichrysomallidae; genus Sycobia; species Sycobia sp. Sy_11. Next base: position 1,129,278 of record JACCIC010000162.1, on the reverse strand, counting down.
GGGGGGGAGTACAGCAGGTACCATACGCGAGAGTACTTACGTTCCTGTTGTGCTACACACAAGATCAAGTAAGCAAAAACTAAGTTTTGTGCTCAGCTGCTACCTAACTGCGCGAGATTTTGTTTTTTGCACCAATAACCGTCTTCACGAATGAGAGTTCGCGAACTCTCTACGTGGACGTGATGCGGGTGACTGAGTCCGAGCGAACCTACTACCCGGCTCCCATCCAGTGCGGATTAATCGCCCCATTCCGGGGCTATTAATCTGTGAGGACTATGGGGACGCCGGCTTCTTCGGTGGCTTTGAGAGCCGTCTGCATTACTCCGAGGGTCTGCCACCGGCATCTTCCTGGATGGCACCGGTGCACTCACTGGACGAAAATGAAAAAATTAGCGTTTTATTATATAGGAATATGCAGTGACTTTATATGATTGTAACGTATAAATGTGCGACCCAACAATATTATGAACTCGGGTACCTTCCTCCTCGAAGTTGAGCTGCTGACAGTTTTTTTACCATGTACCATTTCGAACAACATAGTCAAATAGATCTATAATTATTAAAATTTTCGGAACTTGTAACAATACGTACGTACTCGACTTTCCTAAATAATCGAAACTGTTAAAATTTATTTTACAATATTGAAATAGTGAACAATTATAAACAGTGGACTAAAATAATAAAAATATACATTGAATCTCTTTACATGATTTTTGCAAATTCGTCGAAAAATAAAAAAAATAAATTATATGTCTCAATGAACTTATTTTCTATGAAACTAGAAAATAAGGCCAGTTTGGAGTATATTAGTTTCTTTCTTATTTCAAACCTTTTCTCTTTAATGTATTACATTTATATAAATGGATCTAAGTTCCACTAATTATTTTTCTGAAATGGTACCACTGCGACTTTTTCTTTAATGAAATAAGAAAAATACATTATCCACGACGATACTAAATTGCATTTTAGAAATATATTTTCTTTTTTAAATTCAACAAAAGTTATTTTAGAAAATAATTTTAAAAAGTCAAGTATATATAAAAATGTATGTTGTTTCAACAAGTTTTAATATTCTTATTTATTAGTAAGCCGATAGATAACTGATCAAAAGTATAGAATAGAAATTAGTCGTTTTGCCCGCAGTGCCCATTCCCTCAAATAAATTTCCTGTGCAAGTAGGGTTTCATCGTTTTTTTCGAAAATGTGAGGATTTATTAGGAAACTTTGTCACATTCCCTTTACTCAAAGTATCATCTATCAGAAGCTATAACTGTTTCCCATCATTCTAGAAATTTACGAGGTCCAGGCCAAAAAGATTTCACAGCAGGTGCGTTATCTGATGAAAAAACATTTTTATAACTCTACTTACATTGATTCTTTTTTCATTTTGCAGATAATCAATGAACATAATACCTTTCGAATCCTAAAACAGTGAACATAATCTTGATCGCAGATAATATTGTTTATGCCTATTTGGGCGTGGCTCATCAGGTGTAATCTTTTGCTTTCAGGAGTATAGTGATCATATTAAGCTTCATATGGAGCTATGAATCACGCAAAAATTCGTTAGGATTCCACTTCTAAAGTGCTAAATGTTATTCACTGATAATCTATCTCTACCACTATTTTTTGTATTTTTGAATCATTTCAGAAATTTTAACCTTAACAGTGTAAGTTCTTCTTGCGTTTGACATGGATCTTTCTCCAGTAAAGCTTCCAATTCTGTGTCGCCATACACTTTGGGCCTTCCACTGCGTGTTTTGTCCTCCATGTCAAAATCACCACTTTTAAATTTTTGAAACCAGTCCCGACAAATTCTCTCACTCAAATTAACATCACTATATGCTTCTATGAGTAGCCGATGTGATTCAGTTGCAGATTTCTTTAAATGAAAGAAGTAAATTAACAATTCCCCCAAATGATGCTTACTTGGCACAAAACTTGACATCTTAACACGATGAAAAATAAGTGACGCTAGCAAAGTCAGAGGTATTAAAAGGTTATACTGTTTCCAGATGTCAACATATACTATACGACTTTTTACAGCTGACAATTTCGATGTTATCTTATCGGTGGCGCTATCTTTTCAAAACAGCGGTAACTTATTTGTGCACCTAAAATTTAAATTAGTCATTAAATCTAAATTTATTAAATTATTTGTGTTCCCGTCTCATGTTCAAATCTCGCGCTGAGTCTGCGAGAACGTGCCGACCACTATCGCGCCTACGACAGGCTCCCCCTCGACTAATCGCTTTCGAGGTCACCGGCATACTGAATTTTACATCCAGTGCGCAGTTTTGAGAGAGGGAAGTTCCAGTGTGCCGCGCCGTAGAACTTTCGGTGATCTCCCCGAGCCATCTAGTGATTTAGCCATCTATTCGTTCGAGCCTCTTCGGGCGCGCTCGGTTTTCTTTCTCGCTCGATAACTTTATAGAAATTATATATTGTATTATAACACAATATATAATTCCATTAGTTTTATTACGATTTATTATTAATTAATTAATAATTTTTATGAATTTATTAATAATATATTTCTTTGTTAAGAAATTTGTGCAAGTTTATGACTCGTTACAAGTTATATAGTTTTTCACCATTTTAAATTTTCCATTTTATTTGACCTAAATAATCTTCAGGACCCACTTAGTTGTGCTTGATTAATGAAAAAATATTTGACGCCTGTGGTTGTCATTCCGGCCATCTACAGGTTAAATTTGTATGGTATTCAACGAGCTGTGTTCAGATAATAAGGTGACTTTTTAGTTTTCTCAAAAAATATTTATATATTAATCAATACCTGTGTTGTCTCCTTTAAAGCAAGCCCCTAAGATATAATACACTTGTGCCACCGCTTTTTCGAATCAAAAAAGCACTTCTCATAATCGTTTTTTGGCATAGCCTTGAGTTCTTTCAGCGACACAGTTTTTATCTCCTGTCATTGAAAATTGATGTCCTATCATGGGTTTTGTTAGTTTCGGAAAAAGGTAAAAATCACTGGGTACTAAATCTGCTGAATTTAGAGGCTGCGGCATAACTGTGGTGTTGTTCTTTTTTGTTGTTGTTCTTTTTTCAAATTTACCGGACGTTCTTTGTGTGTATCGCTTTTCACAAATGGCGCATAACTTCAAGGTATCCATGTATTTCCGTTTCATCCATGGCCACGTATTGACGCAAGAAATCTTTTTTATTGCGAACAAATAGCGATAAACAGCTCTCTAAATCGTCGACTCGTTACTGTTTTTGTTCTATTCAAAGAAATCGCGGCATCCATTTAAGAAACCCTTTTCATTCTCAATTTTACATGAACGATTATATATACACTTCCAGATGATATCTGTGCCATTTCTACAATCTCACAAATCATCACTTTGCGATATTTCATTAGGAACATTTCACTCATATTTTTCCGGTGGAAGGACTTTCAATGGCCTACCTAAACATTCTGCATCGTTTATGTACATACGAGTACGTTCAAACTTAGCATACCACCGACATCTCATCGGCTTGGATGGAGAGGAGTCCAGCTAATGTCTTTCAAGTCATTTCTGGCCTTCTACGGTGTTTTTACCCATTAAAAAATAATGTTTTATCAACACGTGAAACTCGCTTTTTCCATTGTTTAAACAAATTACAAAGTGAGTCAGTCTAATCTCGATAACTCGGCTGTTTGTGGTCCAATCGACGTGAAATTTTACACGTTTCATGTAAAAGTTCGTACTCTAGGCAAACGTGGCCATTTCGGTACTGCTAGCACTATCTCTGGGTTAGTCTTGGGACTTGTTGAACATATTACATATCAATATATAGATACTTGAAAATTATAATGACAGTCAGACTATCCTTGTTTAAAATCACCCCCGTAGACTAATCTGAAATAAAAATATATTATCTGAAAAAATTCTTTATTAGTAAAGTGCAATCTGACTGTCCCCACCACCTTTATCCAATTGAAGATAGGCTGAGGTTGTTCAACGTTTCGAGCTCGCTACGGCTCCTCATCAGAGACTAAACTAAACTTTATATTAATATTTTAATTTATATCTACCCCTATCCCCACTAAACTAAAAACTTAGTAATTTGAATATGCGTACAATCCACACTCTACACAAAATGTTTACAACCAATAAATTTAATATAGAATGATAAATGTTATCTAATTTACTTGACTTCAAGATTAAATTCAATTTATCTAACATTAATTTTAATTTATTTAATTAGACTGTAAGATCAATAAAAATGTTTATTAATTTATCTAAATACAGTGGACATAAGCACAATTAAAATCAGAAATATGTTCTTTTGTTCTCTTTATGCTGATCAAATCTTCCAGTTCTTAAATAACAGGACAATTCTTATGATGACGCGACATGGGATTATATATTTCGGTGCCAGTTTGGCCAAAAACATGTCGAAACCGCACAATAATACGTGATACTAAGTCGTCGTTGTTGAAAATTTCCTGCCTTCTATTTTTGTTGTGATAGTGAGCCTGCTTTTTGCTGGTTTTCGTCAGCAGTTCAGCATGTCTGTTTGCGTGAGCAGCGATCTCATGTGTATCTTATTTCCATATGTACTGCGATACGTCGGTGCTACTCTTGGATTACTCCAAAGTTAAGGAAAACATGTGATACCTGTGTACTCGCACGTACTGACGTGTTTGCTGCGAAAGCAAATTCTTGATGGTGGAGGTCCCGGTCTTAATGATCTTCTCGGATTAAGATTGAGATCATTGACTTGATGGTTCTATTGACTCTCTTCCCTGGATTGGCTTGAGCATGGTACGTAGCGATGAACTACTGCAGTACATCCAGTTTTCTAAGTTTGTCTTTCACGAACTTGTTCTTGAATTCGGCACCGTTATACATTGTAAGGAATTTTGGGATAGACCCATTTAAATATTACTAATTCCTCTGGGGCTTTGGTGATGTTTTATCCGCTAGCCTTACGCAATGGTTTTACCACAATATACTTGGTCAAGAGATCCTCAAAAATTAGCAAATGCATATGCTGCCCTTTGCTCGAGGGAAAGGGTTCCATTATGGTGGCTGCAACACTCGTCAAAAGTCCTTTAATATTCCATTGAGACATTAGTCTAGCTGGTGATCGCTGCGCTACTTTGTGGATTTGATACTCCGGGTAGTGTCTGGCGTAGTTGTACACATCCTTGCGCATGAAAGGCCAGTAATAATTTTGCTTGGCTTTGCTGAATATTTTATCAACTCCAGGGTAGCGGCCCGCTCTTGGCGGATTATGGTAGTCAAAGAGGACTATTTATAAAGGAGATCACCATCTTCCAGGCCTTCAGATCTGGTCCGAGATCTGATGTTTACGAACCTGGTCGATATTTGTAGAAAACGTTATTTGTGGCCTTCAAGTATGCGTATCTTTCTGACCATGCTTTAATATCGTATAGTTTTCTCTTATACCAAGAGGCATGCTCAGTTGTGGCGAACGTTGTCGGTCGTATAGTGCCGTTTTCCGGGGCACACTATTAGGGATCAGACACTTTATGCAGTGCGCCTTCCCTGTATACAATGATCATGTTGTATGCCTGTAAAACGGTGATCCAACGCGCTAATCGACATGTTGGCTTTTTGATGGAATATAAACATTTTAGGCTACTATGATCAGTAATAACTGTAAACTCCTCACCTAGGAGGTAGCTTCTAAATTTTTCTAAAGCCCACAGCACCGCCAAGCATTGCATTCCTTCTCTGTTACAGTAGAAATCAACTCAGCTCTGACTAAAATTCTACTATCATATGCGGTGGTATGTTCTTTGCCATTGATATATTGGTTTAAAACTGTTCCTTGTATATAATCACTCGCGTCGGTTGGCAGTATGTATGGTTGGTTGGGTGATAGACGTCCTCACACGGAGGTCAGTGTTACTAAGATTGTCATATCCTCGAACGCATCTTTTGATCTTGTCCTCAATTCCATTTAACGTCCTTTATTAAGAATAGTCTTAACGGCAGTTTTATGCCAGCTAGCGATTGTATAAATCGGACATACGATCCTACCATTCCTCGGAACTCCTTTAGTTGTTTTAAGTGCATTGAGACAGGGTACTCACTTACAGGCTTGATCATGTCGAGGTCTGTGAATAGTCCGTTTTTATCAACTATATTTATTTGTATTTATCTCTATTAATTGGATTTATCTATATTAATTTGGATTTACCTGTATTAATTTGCAGGCCGACCTTGCGAAGGCAATCTAGCGCTGCATGTAATTTCTGTAGATGGTCCTCGAAGGTTTTAGTGGCAATAACTAAGTCATACATGTATATAGAATGTATGTGTTGTTCGATCGACTGAAGCTCGTCTATGATTGTAAATTTCTTTCTATCTAATTTCTCGATGAATTCCGCATATAAGTTCTTGTAGATTTGGTCTAACTGAGTTTCTGGTCTATTGGTCTATTGGTCTATTGGTCTATTGGTCTATTGGTCTATTGGTCTTTTTCGTCTACTGAGTCTGACTAAGGGGTGTGGTGGAGAAATCTTATCCAAGAGTACTCGCATACCTCTATGGTATTATCCTATGGGTTCATTGGATCCCCGCGTACGTTCTCGTAACTCCTCCTCTACTCACAGTGCGTAATTCACAGGTCTGAATTATGGTCTCATGGTTGCTTTTAAATCGTCTTTAGTGCGCCATGTTTTGTGTATGGGTCTCGCCTCAATTCGCGCTGCTACGCAGAGTATTCCGGAAACGATTTTCAATATTTCTCTTGTCGAACTCCTGAACGTTCTCTTGTGAAGTTCCTCAGAACTGGCTCTTCCATTGCAGCAAAAATTATCCCGCAGCAGTTGCCCCGCACTCGTCTTCTTCAGATACGTATTATCGAAGGACCTGTTACGCGTATTCGTATGTGTGCGTGTAGTAATAGGTTCCTGTGAGGTGTAGGGTGGGGCCGTAGGTGATGTCTGGTGTGTGTTGGTACTAGCCGTGGCAGCATAGTGTTGCATCATCGCCGCTGGGAAATCTACCATTGCGGGTATGTGATTATTTCTTCCCATATCCGCGCTAAGCGTGGGCGAGGTAGTCCATTGCCCGATCGGGTATCGAGGCCACGGCAGTTTGCCAGGAAATGCCGGCCAAAAGGATATCGCTGTGGCAGCATTAGGGAACGTGTCCTGATTGGCTAGGTGCTCTTCTGTTTTTTCTTCCTAGTAGTCTTTATCAGTTTTCAGTTCGAGGCCTGTTGAGCTCAGCACCTTCGATATTTCAGTTATAACCGATTGCTGTTTAACAATGGTTTCATTGGTGTTCTCGTTTTCAGGTTGGTTTTGATAAGTCTTAGTATATTTAATTCTAGTTTTTTATATAATAATAATAATCTATGTTACATTTTATCTTTTTTTAAAGAAAATCTATAGTAGATTGCAGTCTAAAATGTGTGTCATTTATTATTTCCAGAGTCTATACTTATTCTTTATTTTAGAATTTATTTTGCTCTTCTAAACTATATCAAGTTATCCTTCTATTTAAGTTATATATATACCTTATACGAGGGTAGATTGATAAGTTTCCGGCCTGACCAAGAAAAACGACGTTCTTGATCTTGCACAGAGCTTTTCCATGTACAACTGTTGGTGCAAAATATTTTGTACACGTTAACATAACATCTTACAGATCTCAGATATCTCACGCACTTTTAATCTGCGGTCTTTCAGCAATATTTGATGGATTTTTTCCAACATATCTGGAGTTGTGACCTCAATGGGGCGTCCTGAGCGAGGCTCATCAGAAGTGCTCACACGACCCTTTTTAAATTCGGAAACCCACTGCTTAACGGTTGAATATGATGGGGAGAATGTCCCCATTGTTAAGTCCATCTCTTCTTTAATTTCCTTCGGCGTTAACCCCTTCAAATAAAAGTATTCGATGACAGCACGATTTTCCAGCTTTTCCATTTTTACTAAAAACGCAGAGGCGTCTTCTTCAGCGTACTCTCAAACCTAAACTAACATGGCGATCGAACTGAAACTATAGCTACAAGCTATTTAAGGATCGTACTATAGAATGCCACCTCAAGATAGGCCTAGTGGCGCCATCTCTTGGTCAGATCGGAAGCTTATCGATCCACCCTCGTAATTACGTTGGTTATCTTTAATTTTTATTTTTCGAGAAAAAAAGAAAAATTCTTTATTTTTTATTTAAAATTTTAAAATTATGATTTCAATGTTATATAAATTATCTATCTATATTTAAGTTTTATAAATTATTATAATTATTATATTTTCTATTTATATTTTATATAGATTATTTATAGACGTCTAATTTTTATGATTAAATTTTGCATGTTCATTATAATAAATAAAAATTTATTTAACAAATAAGTATTATATACATGAAAAATATATGTTATTTTATTCTCAATTATTTTATAATGAGTTATTTTGTTATTAATGATGTTATTATTAATTAGTTTATTATTAATTTTATTTTATTGATTATAACCCTTTTTATTTGTTTTATTTTACTTTATTTACTTGTGACGACCGAAAATATATGATCGCCCAAATTATTTTTACACGAATGAATTAGATATAAATATACGACACGAGTAAGAAATAATATTATAGCACACAAATAATTATCTAACACGTCCGCAAGACAACGAATATTACACGCGATATAATATTATAACGCCTAATAGACGCACGTAAACATGAAAAAGTCGCGACGATCATTGAAACACGCACAGTAGACACACCGGCAAACTCGACAAAGAGAGAGTTATAGTTATACTAATGCACGCCTAACATAGTTATACCCATCCACGGGACGGGATACTCCTCGCGCGGCAAACATACTCGCGCGCTACCGTTCTCTCTCATACTCAATTCACGTGAATATTGAGAAATATACCGTGATATACGTATACAGTTCGTCGTCCTCTGTATAAGCAGCGGCATCGGTGTAATGGTGGCTGGTCGCAATGGCCCGTGCACGTATAGAGAGGCCTGTGGGTTCCGCGCTCTTATCTTGCACGACGGTGCGGTCAGGCACACGACCGGGGCGGCAGGAATGATTTTCCCTCTTCTTATTCTCTGCGGATGGCTTCACTGCACTAGTGTACATAGGCGTATATGTAAAATCTCGAGTGACAAGCAGTGATATATACTCGGGGAGAGGTTACTGTCGTACGCACTAGACGAGAGTCGGAGTCGTTCTGATGGTCGCGGCACGTCTCTGCGTCGCGTCCATGTCGCGCTTGATCTATCGCGCGGCATATCGATACTTACTCGCTTTACAGCGTTACATACTTACATCTTTTCGAATTTTAGAACGATAATTTACTTATTAATGTTTTTGAAATTTTTGAACGCGTATATATAAAATATATTTATTTACTAAGATGCCTACTTTTTTTTCATTTGTGAAATTATAGGTCAGTAAAACTACCGGCACTGTATTTAGGTATAGTCTTTTATTTTGGTTTAGTCGTATAGATAAATTAAGTACAATTTCGTTTTATAATGCATTAATATCAATAACAGAGAATTACAACATCAAACATTAACTTATAAATGCTAAGTACAGATCATTTATATTTTTTAATACTCTAAATTTAGAAAACTGTTTAACATTTTGCTTCAACATGTTGAAAATTTTTTTGCATTTGCGAAGATTTCAAAATTTCTGATCATGCATAATATAAAATAATAATTGATAATAGTAAATGAAAATAGAACTTCTAATATTTTATTGTTAAAAGTGTAAAAAGTACATCTCTTGAAAATGCTCATGTATTAAATGGTTAATTTTAATTTTTAATTAAAAAATTTTATTTTGTGATATAGCTGAATACCGAAAATCCATATCGTAAAAATTATATTAATACCGAATATATCGATATTGATTTCGGAAATATCTATTCAAATTTCTAATAATTTATAATTGTATAAAACAAGATTTTTCTTGCACATATGGGAAATTTTTGCAAATTCAGATTGAAATAGAGCCCCGTGTAAAACTCCATCGAGGTCGTGAATCAAAATCTGTTCAAGCTGCGTAGATTAAGTTGAATAATCATATAGACACAGCACAGACAGGTTGTGTTTGCAACATAACCTAACTTCGTTTTCTTGAGTTCAATACAGTTACATATAGATAATATGAATAATCAGGTATATAGGAGGAATAAAAATTTTTTTTTATGTAAAATCAGTAAGTTACAGTTTTTGTATTTAATAAATATGATACTGCTAAATAAATATTAAGTATCAAATATTACATTTATGTAATAATTTTTTAATATACACGTAATAAAATATTTTGTATCACATATAATTACATAAAAATAGTGTAACTTACCTATTTTATATAAAGAAATTTTTATTCCCCCTATATACCTGAATATTCACATTATGCATATATATATATATATATATATATATATATATATATATATATATATATATATCTGTAGTGAATATAAGAAAACGAAATTAGATGATGTTACAAAAGCAATATATATAGTCATATTAAAAATAAATCATTTATAGTTCATAATCAAGAAAGATAATTCCTTTTACATCTCAAAAAACAATGGCCATAAACTTCTTACAATAGTATTTATTAATACTTCAGAATAATATTATTATGTTAATCCTCAGAGCAGAACTAAGTTTATGAACGGTTAACATATATAGGTACTGCTATAAATATAAAAGTTCTCCACCGATTAAAAAAGTTTGTTAATCATAATTATACAATTTATGTAAATAATATTATGCAAACTGAAAAATTTATCGGTAAACTTATTTTTAATAAACTTATTTTTAAAACGCATTTAAAAAGTGATTCATACAATATTATAAAATTCACTTACCAGTAAAAGGTGTTTAATTTCGATAATCATATTATAGTAATTGAAGCGTGTCTTTGTTTATAGAATAAACAAAAACAGATAAACAAATAAATGGCACAATAGAAAGCTAGTTTACCAACAACCCATATTTATGTGTATATATATATATATATATATATGGTTGTTTCAATAGAAAAAGGGGCTATCTCAATATCCGCTTCAAAATGATACTATTTTATAGATCATTTTTCTTATGTTTCCGTTCTTGTGTAACTTACCAATGTAATAATTATACACGCGCGCACACACACACACACACACACACACACACACACACACACATATATATATATATATATATATATATATATATACATATATATATTTTAGGTTTTCACATATCTCCCTTCCGCTCTTTTGCTCTTCATTCAATGCTTTATAAAAAGTGTTACAGTGGTTAGATTTACTTCAAATATGCGCCGTTTTATTCCATAATCTATTTCCATCTAGACGGCAACTTCATAATACCCCTCTCGTAGAAACTTCTCGCTTTATTTGTGAAGAATTCGGACAGCCACTTTTCCCAAGCCTCTTTTAAATCCAACTTTATACCTACAAGGGCGTTCGACAAGGACAGGAACAGGTGTTAATCACTTAGCGCTATGTACGAGCTATATGGTGGATGCGATAAAACCTCCCATCCGAACTCCCGTAGCTTCTGACGAATCATTAACGAATTGTGTGATGTGGCGTTATTCTAGTACAATACTACACCCTTCCTGTTCGCCAATTGTGGACGCTTCTGGTCAATAGCCTGCATCAAGCGGTCCAGTTGTTTACAGTAGACGGTAGAATTAAGCGTCTGCCCATATGGGAGCAGTTCATAGTGGATGATTCCCTTCCAATCCCACCAAACACACAGGAAAACCTTCCTGGCCGTCAATCCCAGCTTGGCCACTGTTTGAGACGGTCCATCGGCCTTGGACCATGACGTCGCCAGTCACAATCCGCTTGAAAAATGGGTCGAGTTCGTTCCGTTTCAGCAGCACATTGCAGGCGTTGATTCGGTCCAGGTTTTTTTGCGTCAAATCATGCGACACCCAAACATCAAGCTTTTTTTGTATCCAGCCTTCTGCAGATGATTTAAAATAGTTTGGTGACTCACTCTCATCTCCTGGGCGATGTCACAAGATGCCACATGCCGGTCAACCTCTATAACTTCCATGATTTGATCGGTATTCGTCGTCACAGGTCTTCCATGATGTCGTTTTCAACGGCTCTGAATCGTCCAAACCATTCCTCTGCGGTTCGAAGTGATAGCGTGCTATTCCCCAAAACACCATTAATCTAACGGAACGTTTCTCTAGCGGATTTGCCTTTGACGAAGGAAAACATTAAAATAGCGCGAATTTCGGCGTTAGTTATGTTTTATACGTCTATAACTTTTGAACGCAATATCATAGTTTTGTACTCTATGTCAAGACCTTTCAAGTATTGCCAGATATAAGCTCTGTAGCGTTTTGTATATAGCCGCGAAATTCATAAGACAAAAAGGCGGAAGGGAGATATTTGATAACCTAATATTATTATGTTCCCCTTACTCACAATCAGTAGAGCCTCTGTGTGAGTATATCAGTGAACTGATTTTTAATTTAATTATAGAATATCTTTTGTGTGAATATATTTGGAATTTTCGAAAAATATTTTATATAATTTGTTTTATAGAGTACATGAGAAGATGTAGTTATAATTCTTAATATGCTAAGAATAACTCCAGACTCACCTAATATCATTTACTATGTGATATTATAGAATTTATGTTTCTTTTATAAGAAAGAATAACATTATTTTTATTTTATTGATCGACTGTAAATTAGAATTAAACTTTCTTTTTGTCATTTACAACCGAGCGATTCACAGATTATATAAATTTTTATCGAGTTATCTTTTACAGTTTCAAGCATATGTTGTTTTAGTTTATCAATAACATTATTATTTCTTTATTTAGTTGAACTGACACTGTATTGCTTATATCCGCTATATTAATATTATAAACCTCGTTAGATAGAGCTGCTTGCTGATTGATCTACTGTTTTCTTTGACTGACTTAGCTAGATTGCTTAAGAATGCACTTTCCTTAATATTATGATGTTTGGTATTTATTTTCAGTTGGGGTAGAGTTGCTAGTAGTAATTTGTTTGTTTTTTTTTTATACATTCTGATCTTATTAATTTATGCATCGCTGGGCTGTTAGTCGACGATTTTAGTTTATTTAAATATACTGTGCAACTTCTGAAATTGGCAGAGTGATCTTTCAGTCATCTATATTTGATTCAGATGTAATTGAATATTCTTCTGGTTTATGTTTGGACATATAATCATATAAAGTAATTATCTTATAACATAATCATATAACATATAAAGTTAATTGAGACATAACATCCGTATTAGTGGATGCAATATGTTCGAAACGCTAGCAGTTTTTGTATTGCGTTATTGGGTTCTTCCTAAATGATTTACACTTAACTACTTGGTATTGCAATATGTAAACTTTTGTTAGCTTACTTGTATCGCTACCTGCTGTGCACCAAACAATGAAAATTTTCATGCTGTCGATTTCAGTTCCTCTGCCTATTATTTACTATTTTAATATTTTCTATATCTTGATTATCTATTTCATTATGTATACCATCTGCTTTTGCGTTAATAGCTAAGCCTTTCAACACCGGCCCTTTAGAGTTTTCCCCTTTATAGTAAAAACGAGTACAATGGACTTTTGTGTTTTATCAAGTTATGTTTTGCTATGCTATAAGTTACTGCCATTTATGTTTTTTTTTATAATGAATTCACATATAATAGTACATTAATTCCAATTAGTATTTGAAGTATATCAAGCACTACCTTTTCTCAAGTATTATTGTTAGTGATCATTTATTTAGTTGCATTTGCATATCACTGACAATATTTTTTATTGTATTAGTAAAATTCACGTTTTTATGCATTCCAAATGAGTCTGGATTATTCATGTTTACATAGATAATTGGTTCAGTATCTTTAGTCTCCATATTTTCTTCCATGAAAGTTTCCTTCGCTTGATGCTGTCTGTATCCACACAGCGCTGACTTTAGCTGCATTAATACTTACACTTTATATTATTTTTTGAAGTCTTATTAAGAAGATTTTCTTTATTTCATTGTAAAAATATCGCAATTCTCCATTGCTCACTTTAATATTGTCCGTTTTCCTTATTTTTAAGTTGTTACTAGTTGAGCACATTGTTGTGATTTCTTCTTCAACCTTGTTCACGATGTTTTCCGGCCCCGAAATGGCGTTCTCTACTACATCTATTAATGCAGTTTTTCTTTTAAAAGGATTCGTTATAATAATTCGTATAAGATTATTCAGAATTATGTAGTAAGAATACTTGAAATCAAATAATAAATATTTTTATCAGTCTTATAGTCTTTATGCTATAATATAATATATAAGGTGTGTAGACGAAATGGTGAAAGTTTGTAATTTCATCCGTGATAGAATCAGATTTACAAACGAAATAGAATTAAACAATAAATAATAAGTTTTTTATACATCAATGTTATTAGAGTCAGTAGTAACAGAGTGAAATTAAATTGGTATAGAAAACCTACATAATAAGGTACGTTATTAAATTTGAACTCACATTTACCATTCGAAAATAAGATAGGACTAAAGGAACATTTTTTAAATTTCTAACATTCTTTTGATTTTGAAAATGTAAATATTTTAAAACAATGTATTAAAAAAAGATAGAAAAGAGAAACTCTTGAAAGTATTCTTGTTTTATAAAATCGCAATAATTTATATTTCATGTTAGAGTCAAGAAAGCAGGACAACACTTATCATTCGTTATTATAATAAAAATTATATTTTACATTTAAGTCCAGAAGATGGTAGTATATACGTAGTATATAATAGTATATACATAGTAGCACGCTGGGATTTTTATTTTAGTTCCATTTCAAGATGATTCGTGTGGTTCGAAGCGTCGGATGCCAAAGATGAATTGAAATTTACGGTAGTTGAGGCAGTCAAATGTTCTTTACTAACACAGAATATTATTTTTATTACTTTTATTTTCTTTTATTATTAAGTTTTGTCATTATTTTAAAATTTTAATTTTTAATCTATTGTAATTTATTTTCAGTAATAAGTTTGTAACGTTCATATCCCCCTCGGGATAGTCTATGCGATATATTCCAGGGTAATTTGAGAGGGGAGAAAGTCTTTTTGGGAGTGGACGGCGGATCGTGAAAATAACTACTATTTAATACATTATATTTTGTTCAGAAAATATAAATAATAATTTATTCAAACAAATAGTAGTTTCATGGTACAGGATATCGTGTATTTCTGTAGCAAAATAATTATATCACAAATAATTATTACGTGAAAAATAAATATAACGCGAAATTTATCATAGTCTTAATAATAATTAGCTGGATATTTTATGTCTAAACTCACGCTATTTTCCGCTACGTCACCGATTTGACTCTATTTACCGCACGAATACCCGATGCCAGTTTCCACGCGGAAAATTTAAATAATCAGGTTGATTTTATAAGTTAAAAATAAAGACATGCTTAATTCCATTGGTCTTTTGAGGAGCGCCTCGCAACCAGGGTCACGATTTCTTCGGATTAGGTAAATTATTAACCATCTGTCTTTTGAAGAGCGCCTTGGCACAGAGATCAAGCTAATAATTTGGAAAAGGTTTTTAATATCAGGATTTACTGAGTTCTGGAGAAGTTGTTACCTCTGAGACGAATTCATGTGAAACGACATTTTCGGTTCACCGATTGAACTGTCGATTTGGCCTTTTGCAGGCCAATTTATGACAATTTTATCGGTAAATTTCGTCGCCGCTCATTTCACATCGGATGAGCCGCGGATTTTATAATAATAACAATAATTTTTAATAATTATAATAATTATCTATAATAATTTGAGTACTTTTATAATAATACTATCAGGTATGTGAATAAGTCTTTCCCGTTTTTTTTCAAATTTTGAGCCTTTATTGTGAAAAAATGGTTACAAATGAATTATTGAAAGTATTGGCCATCGCTAGCTACAACTTTTTCCCATCTTTCTGGCAACATGCGAATTCCGTTGCGAAAAAATTCGACCGGTTTGGCCTCTATCCAGTCATCCACCCATTTTTTGGCTTCCTCGTAGGAATGGAAGTGCTGGTCAGCCAGGCCATGCGTCATCGATCTGAAGAGATGGTAATCAGACGGAGCAACGTCTGGACTATACGGCGGGTGGGGTAGGACTTCCCATTTGAGCGTTTCTAAGTATGTTTTCACCGGCGGTGCAACATGTGGGCGAGCATTGTCATGTTGCAAAATAACTTTGTCGTGCCTGTCGGAGTATTGTGGCCGTTTTTCTCGCAGTGCGCGGCTCAAACGCATGAATTGTCGTCGATAGACCTCGCCCGTGATTCTTTCATTCGGTTTCAGAAGCTCATAGTAAACCACACCTAGCTGGTCCCACCATATACAGAGCATGAGCTTGGCGCCATGAATATTTGGCTTGGCCGTCGATGATGATGCATGGCCGGGTAGTCCCCATGATTTTCTTCGCTTCGGATTATCGTAACGTATCCACTTTTCATCGCCAGTCACGATACGATGCAGAAAACCCTTTCTTTTATGTCGCTGAAGCAGCTGTTCGCAAGTGAAAAAACGCCGTTCGACGTCTCTCAGCTTCAGTTCGTACGGCACCCAATTTCCTTGCTTTTGGATCATTCCCATCGCTTTCAAACGCTTAGAAATGGTTGTTCGGTCAACTGCCAATGCTTCAGCAAGTTCCTCTTGCGTTTGACAAGAATCTTCATCAAGCAAAGTCGCCAATTCTCGATCTTCAAAGATTTGCGGCCGCCCGGAACGCTCCTTGTCTTCCACGTCGAAATCACCGCTTTTGAAGCGTCGAAACCATCCGCGAACACTTGAATCATCGACACAACCTTATCCATAAGCCTCCTGAAGCAGTCGATGCGTCTCGGCAGCAGATTTCTTCAAATTGAACCAATAAAGTGAAACTTCCCGCAAATGACGTCGACTCGGCTCAAATTTCGACATTTTCACGATATCAAAAATTTATGATGCGAAAAAATTTTAACTAATGTGTTAGTATGGAATTGTTGACATATGAATAAGCTTTGATTATGACATATGTAACCATTGAATACTCGCACAGTATTGGTGGCGCCATCTCTTACAAAAAACGGGAAAGACTTATTCACACTCCTAATAGTATATTATAATAATTACAATACTAGTTTATAATGCGCATTTACACTGGATTGTTTGTGTACTTTATGTCGATCAATTTAATTTGTAGCGAAATATTAAATTAATTTACTTGTAATTATTCGGATATGTGTATATACGTATTCTAAAGTGTATATGTACGCGTTTTTTAACGGAAAGAGAGAGCGGGCGCGCAAAGGCATGTATTAAAGGGGAATAGCCGGCGCAGGCATGCTAATGCACTCGGCGTGGCTCACTTTCGCAGTGCGAGGCGTATCGCCTCCCGTATACTTTTCCACCTTTACTTGAGAGAGCGAGAGTAAATATTGCGTGCTCTCTCTCTTTCGGGTTTGCCTGTATACTTATTGTGAGTATCTCAGTGTTTGTTGCGACTTTTCGCGATTTCGCGCTTTTATTATTACTTAAGGTCGGTTTTCGCGCGTTTATAATATAGTTTCTTATATAGTATTATTTACAGGTGTTGTGTTTACTGTGGGTATATTAGTATAACGTGTAGGTATGTTAATCGTAGTCGTGTCATATGCATTAAATAATTTTAAAATACAATTATTTGCGCGGCCGTATATATTCGACCATGGCAAATTCTTTTTCAAATTCTTCGGGGATGACTATAAACAAGGAAAATCTCACTGCCATTATTTCAATTTAATTAATTATAGTATAAAGACTGTAAGACCGATAAAAATATTTATTAATTTAATTACATACAGTCTACATAAGTACAATTATTAATTTTTAATTATTAGAATCTCATTTATATTGGTGATTTATTCAATATTCGAACTGGAAGTACTCATGCACGAATCACTAAGATTAACTGCACTAATTTTAAAATATGTGCATTACCTGCACGGCGGCTGAAATAAAACTTCACAAGCTAGCACCTTTTAAAGTATGTTATTACAGTTTATACTGTATACAATCGGAATAATTTTATATCTAAATTTTAAAGCTCTTTATGGTATATGAAAAACGTAACTTTATAGATTTCAATTAGCAGCATATGACTATATAATATACAATAGAGAAAATGATAAAAAAAACGTCTTTTCATAGAAAAAACAACTATCATAAATAAGTATATGGAGATAAATAATTAATTTTTGTATATTATTGTACTGAAACAAACTGATATCAAGTAAATATTTAGTTGTTTTGTACGTCGTAAAAAACCATTTTTTAAATTAGTAAAATATTCTGAAAAGTAATAATTACCAGGTTTGATTTAAGTAAACTGTCTTTTCTCATCAAGTAAATACTTTCGTCGTTTTAGAAAATATTTTACTAGGTAGAAAAGAAGTAACTGTAAGTAATAATAATTCAGAATTTTCAACTTGATCTCTATAAATAATTTTTAATTTCATATTTATTTCATAATGTCATATCATATTATATCATATCGTACCATTCTAATTTATAAATAAAAACCGTGTTTTTGTTTTTACACGGTAACACGATTGGGATTAGTATCCTAAAGAAGGTGTGATTTTTGTCGGTATTACTTTATATTAATCTAATCTAAAGAGATAAATACAGACATACATAGATAAATTGCTGGTAATGGTCATCATGATTATCTCAATGCTGAATTAATTTTATCAAAGCGATTTTACTGTAATATAAATGTTTTTGTTAAATAGAGAAACACTACGTATTATATAATACATTCAGTATGTTAAGTAAGAAGTAAAAAAACAAAATAAAATTATGCATTCAAAATCCATAAACATGAAGTTATTGCAATTAGACATCTAGACCATAAAATATTTTTATTTTTTTTAGTTCTAAATATTTGAAAGATATAAGTTATTCAATTATGAACTTCAGATAAAGAACGCGTTCAAATAATTTTGTTTCTGAACACGTGTACATTAGTGAAAAGTACAGGATTTTTTAGGATATTCTTAAACATAATGTATTAATAACTGATGTAAATATCTTATAATTTTTAATTAATAAATTAATTGATTCATTCTATTAAATTTAGTTTCTCAGAAGATTTTCTTAATTTAAAATTTTATACATATATATACATACTTTTTTAAATATACAAATAGTTTGTTCATATATTTTCCAGAAAAATTTATAAGAAGGTACCTGCGCGGAGTAAATGCGAGGAAACATTTAGGGTGTCCGAGACGAAATTGTTGAACTGCTTTTTGTCCAAATTTTGTCCAGAAATATTGTTTGCACTAGAATCAGTATAGAACAAACAATATATATTTTAATGAGCTCTAGGATTTTGATTTTAAATATGTTTTACCTTTTTTTGTTTTATAATAGAAATTCAAGAAACTATGACAGTAGATAAGCTATGAGAGTTCTGAATCACTTCCCGTGATCTAGATGTGTCATAGCTCATAGCGCTTACGTCACAGACCCAGACATCATGCGTAGTTCCGGATTACTACCAGTGATCCAGAACTTTCATAACTTACAGCGTTTACGTCACGGACACTGGCGACACGCGT
This sequence comes from Sycobia sp. Sy_11, assembly GCA_018907035.1. Classification (NCBI taxonomy): domain Eukaryota; kingdom Metazoa; phylum Arthropoda; class Insecta; order Hymenoptera; family Epichrysomallidae; genus Sycobia; species Sycobia sp. Sy_11. Next base: position 1,109,672 of record JACCIC010000162.1, on the reverse strand, counting down.
CATTCCGGGATGATCCAGAACGCCAATAGCTAACAGCGTCAACGTTACGGTCGTGACGTCATGAGCCCTGACGTCAGTGGTCTTTAGCCCAATATACTTTTCTCTTTCTGGTAGAGGGAGAGAAACTCATGTAGTTCTCTCTCTCTCTCTCTCTCTCTCTCATAACGCACTGTTTTTTTAAATACCACGCCGCACGGCCACTAACAGCATGTGTAAGAGAGAGTGTGCTATATACTTTTCTCGCTGACAACACTACTTGCGTGTTAGAGAGAGAGACAAGTATATAGTTTTCCGTTTTCTAATACCGCCCGCTGAATTACAGATGAGGGTCTATGATGTTCATGGGAGCTAGACGAAGATAGAACAATATACTTTTCTCTCTCTGTCAGGGTTTTTCTCCTACATACTTGCCACGGTCACTTTGCTATCTACATGTATAGACGTGTTTACGTCAATTCAAGGAGGATGATTTTATAATCGTCTTTTTATTGCCATCTAATGCAGGCAACTCGGTGAAAAACACAAAGCCTTTGTGTATATGTGTGTGGTACTATTGCTCATTGGCAATGCTTATTTTTGATGAGTAAACACTCTACATTGTCCGTGTTTCGACAAGTACTGTTTAGTCCGTGTTTCGAAATAGTATGTTTTTAATAGTTTTACATCATGCAGAGCACACGTAACTTTATACACTGCATTATGATTAATGCATACTGTTAGAGTATTCTTGCGCTTTCGTTTCTTCATATCGCAGGATGGTAAACTGACAGTGTTAATATCATAAACGATAACATTGTATCTTTTAAATCTAGCCAGCCATTCTCTTTTTATTTCTCCATCGGCGAATATTTTAGTTGCATTGCGTAAATTTTCATAAAGTATATTGACAATTTGATTATAGCAAAACTGTTCTGAATTACATGGAATACCGTGATAATTTATTTCAAGCCATTTATTTTGCGCTCTGATATGATCTGCACGTCGTTCACGAGAGAATGGCTTTTTAACCTTTAAAGGGCCTACTTATCGAATAAAAAACATAATGCTATAATACCTCTTTATTCTTAAATAAATTGATGCACTAAGTTCGTATCTGAATTAGGTTTGACCTTATCACTTCAGAGTCAATGAAGGTATGGCGATATGGTTGGAATCATTGCAAAACATATATCTTTATGTTTTTGGACTCACTGAGTTCGGATTTTACGTCATTTTGATCTAAAATAAAAAGCGAGATGAAGATTTCTCCAAGGTCAGGTTGAGAATATGCCCAGGGAAATATTTAAAATTCGTTTTAAGATTTTAAGAGCGCTTGACACCGAATTTTCTCATTCAACCAATCGCATTTCTGTCAATACCATTATTCAGATAAATTCTGAATCTATTCTCGTGAAAGTAGTTTGCCACTAAAATTACAGAAATACTTTAGAAACGTATATATCATCATAATTTAGATTATACAATGATAACTATAAATCTATTTTAGAATAAATAATATAAGCGACATAAGTCACCTATAGAACGCCTGCATACAGTCAATCATCGATGCGGAAGAGAGGCTAATTCCACTTTCGACCGCTACGTGGCGAAACGCCCCCGTTGAACGTTCTGGCACAAAAACAGTTGTCTCAATGGTATAAGTCCGGGGAAAAGACGAGACTCGACGATTCGTTTGTGACAAGCTTTTGCTAACCGTTACTCTACCGCTACTCTACCATTACAATACTTTGTTACTTCTCATTCCATCGTTTGAGTTGAGTAGTTTCTCTCGTTTTTCACTTTGATACTTATTTTAGTATCTTTCCTACGAAATACCTTTTGATTTTGAGTTGGTCTTTCCATAGATACAAAATTGTGGTATTCAGTGTAACAACTCATAGAGTCCATCACCAATTTTCAACAGCAATTTCCTTCCTTGAGCCAAAATCATGAGTGCTTGGAGTAGTGGCGAATCGACAATGAGTTACATATTTTGTAAATGAGATATATTTTTTTTAGTTTCTGGTAGAAGATATACTTGACCTTCACAATTTATTGCTAGCTATTTAAAGAATAAATATGAATCATACCCTGGTAAATTGTGGAATACAACTGGTATCACTTTTGAATCATTATAATTCAAATAATATGAATTCTGCGCAAGACCACGATATCTGTAATTGATATTTAAATTTTCAAGAAGCGATAATATAAAACTTACCGTCCTGTGAGATGACAATGATCTTGGACTTTTGTATACTTATAATTAGAATTCATTTCAGAAATATGAAAGTTTTTGTTTTTTCAAAATTTAAGATTTCAATATCTGTAAGTCTATTCATTGGTTTTGGATTCTCATATATTTGTGCTATTTGTTCCGAAAATGCTTGTAATTTCTTCATGAAGCATTCAGAAGGCGATGGTTCTCTTTCTTCAACTACTTATCTATATATCTTTACAAGAAAATGCACCTGTAAAACTTTTCAAACAATATTAAAAAACTTGAGTACTTAAAGTTCCTGGAATTATGGAAATTACAAGCTTCAGTAATACGTACTGCAGTAATCATACATTATGCTTTAGGCCTGTATGCTCAGTATAGAATGCATATTTACTAACATCGTGGATACTCAAAAATCTTCATCGAAGGCTGCAAGAAACTGACGAAACAGGTTTTATTCTTAATATATACGTAACACAAGTAAAATTCATCTATAGAGAAAAAACTTTTCATTGATGATGTAATGTTTTTAAAACAGTTTTGAGTAAGCGGCTTGCCTTGTGTAGAAAAATGTTCTTTCTCTCTACCTGCCTATGAAATACAGCAAGCGGGAATGAGAACGTCCTTCTCTACTACTCGAGCTATCTCTAATGTAAACAGCAGGGGACCTCGGGCTGACTCTGGTGTAAGCAGCAGGGGGACTTGCACACGGATAGCTACGCCATCTAGGCAAGTGCGTAGGAAACGGAGAATGGTTCTGAATTAGGAAAACAGATTTCCGAGATCATATGCCACTTATAGTTATTGATGGTTCAAAGCAAGACGAATCTCTCAAAAGTGCACCTGCTGATGTACGCCTAGAATTTCAATTGAAAAATAATTTTCCACCAAATACGTCAGCTTACTGATGAATTTTGCATGATCGTATTGTCCAATATCATCCTATGACTGGTGACGTTAAGAAGTTGTAAAATAAGTTAAAATAATATAACATATATGTATAAGTAAAACTTTTTGTCGGAGGCTGTCTGTCAAGATGGAGTACATCGTTGATATGTAGGGCTTCAAGCAGCGTAACAATGAATATCTACTTAAAGAGCTTGTCATTTTTACATTACATTAAATCAATTAAAAATAATAAATATTTCTTGACTTTTTCTAAACAGAACTACATGTGTGTAAAATATAAAATTAAATAAATAGCTTGGGGCGAGCACGCAATTAAGAAATAAAAAACTTTCAAGAAATCTCCGCGTCATTTACATCGTAGCAATTTTACAGGAAGCATGAACTGTTAAATGAATTGTAAAAAATTGATCGTGAAACCATCAAAATATATTTATTATCATATATTTATTATCATCAAAATATACTATTAGATGTTGTAACGGTGTACTTATTTAATAAATTCCCGGTAAAAGTAATCGTTAACAGAGGAGTAAAGAAGCCTAAACGGATTAAATTGTTTTAAATACAATTTCGGTGGACCATAAGTTCTTTACTATTATTTTTCCTCGGACATATGTTTTTATGCTGGAATTTATTTATTTTTAATTTATATTAATAATAAATTATATTAATAGATTATCAATGATCCAGGAAAGGATGGGAAATTCTAAGGTACAGTGGGATATTATGAGATTTTCTATTACAAACAAACAGAAAGTGAAAAATTTATTTAAGTGATTAGATAAAAGTTTTAAGATTTATTCAATTCCATAAAATGATAATAAATAATATCCTACCACTACCTATTATGCATCCGCGCTATGTAACACGCGTTTCCGATCACACAGGGTATTTACAAGTCAGAAAATTTACAAGTCTATCAGAGAGATCAAGCAACGGCAGCGCCGCCTGACGGAGATCAAGAATAACTACTATGGAAAGATGCATGCACGCTTGTTGTTTATATACAACTAATACTCTATGTTAATCTCTCTCACTTATGATTTGATAGATTAAATATATATAATATTTGAATTACTAAGCAAATCGCTCTATATTGAATTAAATCAATAAAAATGGTTATTCAACGGATTCCAAAATAATACAAGCATTAAGAAGATTCATCAACCTTGAAAAGCAACGCCAAAAATTTACTACCCAACGTTGAAATACTTGATCTCCAAAAAAAAACACTTTTCCCGGTATAATATTAACTCTCCTGAGTTTACACTAAAGAAAATGATGACTGGTATTATAGTATAAATTTTTCTAGAATCGAATTAAACAAATAATAATTGGTATTGCGACAAAAACACCAAGACAACTTTCTATTAATTTATAGAGCTCAGGCATCTTAATTTACTTTTTCAACAACAACTACTAAATTATATTTTCAAAATTTTTCTATATTATCATAAATTTTATTCTCTGTCTCTCTCTTTTTTTCCTTTTTCCCTCATTTTTTCCCCATTAGTATTGGTTATTAACGTGTATAGGATAAGATAACCTATACATATTACAAAGTTTTAATATATATACTGCATAAGAAAAATATGTAGATATATTTATTCTGTATTGCAATATAATATATAGTGTAGATTTATATAGATGAAGATTGCGAAAATGGCGGTGTAAGTAAGTTAAGAACTATAGTTCAATTTTATTTTTGTTTGAATTATACGAAATTTAAAAAAGATATGTTAAAAAAATATATTTTTATAACAAATAAATATTGTTCAAACGAATTTCTTAGAACAAATTTTTAGTTTTCATACAACAAAAAAAATTTTTACTCCATTTAAATAAACATTTCAGTATTTTAAATATATAAATTACTTATATTGAATAAATGGTTTACAAATCGTATATGAATAAATCTTTTGTATATTTAAAAAAGTATGTATATATATGTATAAAATTTTAAATTAAGAAAATCTTCTGAGAAACTAAATTTAATAGAATGAATCAATTAATTTATTAATTAAAAATTATAAGATATTTACATCAGTTATTAATACATTATGTTTAAGAATATCCTAAAAAATCCTGTACTTTTCACTAATGTACACGTGTTCAGAAACAAAATTATTTGAACGCTTTTTTTATCTGAAGTTCATAATTGAATAACTTCTATCTTTCAAATATTTAGAACTAAAAAAAATAAAAATATTTTATGGTCTAGATGTCTAATTGCAATAACTTCATGTTTATGGATTTTGAATGCATAATTTTATTTTGTTTTTTTACTTCTTACTTAACATACTGAATGTATTATATAATACGTAGTGTTTCTCTATTTAACAAAAACATTTATATTACAGCAAAATCGCTTTGATAAAATTAATTCAACATTGAGATAATCATGATGACCATTACCAGCAATTTATCTATGTATGTCTGTATTTATCTCTTTTTAAGCGCCAAAACTAATAAAAATAAATCGACCGCCTTCATATTTTGAATACGTATTTTATATGGTCAGGATTAGATGATAGGATATTTTTTATTGCAGATTTAACAAAAAACCAAATGGTGGCAACATAGACAGTTGTATGTATATCAGTAGACTGCCTGCTAGGCCTCGTACAACATACGTGCAGATGGACATGTAATAAACAGTGAGAGCAGGTGCGAGAAAGAAACGAAACAGTATAGAGGAAACTCGCCGGTACATGCAGGTACATGGAATGACAGCATCCACCAATATCGAGTAATTCATGTTAATCCCCAGGGATTTTACTTTTCTCCCCTCCCCTTTCTCGCTCTCTTATTGTCTCTCTCACTCTCTCTTTCTCTTTCTCTTTTTTCTTCTTCCTCTGCCTTCTCCATGCAAGGTAGTTATATGTCAAATACGATTATATAAGATTCTGATATGATACTCCAAAAATGTAAATATTAATCAAATAATTTTTGGGAAAGTTTACAGTCTATAATTAGCAGCTTCTTTGAGATCTGTTAAATTCGTAAACAGATCAATCGGTGACAATGGCCGCGAATATTATCCCAATGTTAATTTAAGTTTTTTAAAGTGTATATATCTTTTGTTGCAACTTATTTATTTTAAATAAATAGAGAAATATTACAAAATTAAATCAAACATACATTTTTTTAGTTCCAATATTTGAAAGATAAAAATTATCGAATTATTAACCCTTCCAGTTAATTTTGTTTCTAATCAGGTGTGCATTAGTGAAAAGCATAGGATTTTGTTGATATATTCATAAATATATTGATGGTGTTCATCAAGTGCTCAAGTTGTGTACTAAAACGAGGGCAGCTCAGTAATATATGCTCGGCATCCTCAACCAATGTCGAACAGATGGGGCAGAGATCATTATTATCCAGGTGAGAACGGTGGAAATAGAACCTAAAACAACCATGTCCAGTCAATAACTGGGTTAGATGGAAATCTAGTTCCCCGTGTTTCCTGTTGATCCATCTTTGTATGTCTGGAAGGATACGATAAGTCCATTGGCCTTTGTTAGAATTGTTCCATCGTTTCTGCCATATTTCTATAGAACGATGAAGTTCCACGTTTTTAGCACCTTGTAGAGAATCCACTGCGGCCTTACATATGTTGTGCAGCCTAGCCAGTTCATCTGCAGCTAAATCGAAAGGAAGAATTACGGCAAGTACCTCAGCAGCGTCGGTGGATACTGTTCTGTAACCACTAATAATACGTATATAGGAGGGGCGACGGGCTGCAATGGCCAGTTCACAATAGGATTTAATTCCACATGCATGATGCCGGATTGGCGCTGCATTCATGCTGACAGAATTAACAACATAAGCTAATAGCTTCCTCTGGGATCGGCGTGGGCCACCAATGTTAGGCATCAGCCGACACAAGGGAACTGCAACTCGTTGCGCTTTTTCACCAGATATCTTTAGATGCTCATTGAAATTTAACCTGGCATCAAGCTGTAAATCCAAGTATCGTAAAGATGGCGCAGAACTAATGCGGCAGCTACCAACTTTAAGAGTAATACTATCTACCTTCTTACGACTGCTGACAAGAACTACTTCTGTCTTGTGCTCCGCTACTTGTTGGCCTGCTGACTTAATCCATCTACTGATGTTGCTGATTGCCTCATTGGCATTTTCAGTGAGTTCATCAATGGTCTTAGCCGTCACTACTAGTGCGATATTGTCGGCGTAGCCTACTTTTATTGAACCAGACGGTTGTGGAATCCTCAACACGCCATCATACATAATATTCCACAATATAGGTCCCATAACCGAGCCCTGGGGGATTCCCGCAGTAACCTTATGCGATAGAATGACTTCATCCGTTCGGTATAATATTATCTTATTCTCAAAGTAGTTGGCCAGAACATTCTGTAGATAACCAGGTACTCCGAACTCTTTAATGAAAATTCATAATAGAAGACCAGCGCGCTGAGTGGAAGGCATTCTTGACATCTAGAGTGACAATGGCACAATACTGTTTAGTACCACCTTTCCATCTCTTTCCATCTCATACTGACTGCATTTCTTGCGGTACACACTACCAGTTTAATAGCATCGACTGTTGATTTTGATTTCCGAAATCCAAATTCACGTGAGGATAAGCCGTGCAATCATTAAATGAATGCTTCGAATCGGCTACATATTATTTTTTCAAATATTTTACCTGCCGAATCGAGCATACACAATGGCCTGTATGATGACGGATCATCAAGTGGCTTATTGCCCTTAGGTAACAGAACTAAACTTTGAGTTTTCCAGCAATCAGGAAAAAGACCCTCAAGAAGACAAACATTATATACTTTTAGGAATACAAATGGGGTCTTCTGAATCGCCAACTTAATTGCAGCATTAGGAATACCATCAGGGCCAGGGGTAGCATTGTCTCTAGTCTTAGCGTAAGCATTATGTAGCTCCATTTCTGTTATAGGAGGTATATCGCCAGAGTGCTGTGTGCGCAGTAAAGTCCCTTGGGTGTCATTGGGAAAGAGAGCGGAAACAATCTTATCAATTAATAACGTGCTAGTGGGTTGCATTGGTGCCCTACTCAATCGTGCCATGATTGTTTTGTATGGTCCTCCCCATAAGTCATTCTTGGCCTCTGTACACAGTTCAAGCCAGCATCGACGCTTGCTTGCCTTAATGACCTTGACAAGCGCTCTTTGTGCTTCTTTAAATAAACTATTAAACGTATCACGATGGGTGCGGGCTCTTTGGGCAAGTCTACGCGCGCGATGACATTGTTTGCGCAATTCTGCAATTTCATTTGTCCGCCAGTAGACAGATTGACGATGTTTAAATCCGCTCTTAGTCCTAGTCATCGACGCATCACATACTTCAGAGATATGCTTCATGAGTGCATTTGCCAAATGGCCTGGTGCACCTTATTCTAAACGCTCTTCTGATATGATAGTGGTGAATACTTCACAGTCTAGCGATCTGATGTTCCATTTCCGTGTGGGCATCCATTAATTGCACTTGTTCTTCACTTTCTTCTCTGCAATCTCGTACAAGATCGCCATGTGATCACTGTGAGTGTAACATTTACTCTCCAATTAAGGATCCGCTGAATCAGGTCATCACTGGCGAATGTTACATCAATGACTGATTGTTTATCTCCCCTAATGAAAGTGGATTCAAATCCCTTATTAACCACGTGGAGTTGAAGAGAATTAAGGCCATCAAGTATACTACCTCTGTTATTTGTTGAAGCGCTTACCCAAGCTATGGACCACGTTTTAAAATCGCCAGCGATTAATAATGGTTTCTTATCCATGGCCTCATCAACTAATTTCGCTACAAGAATTTCAAACTGCTTGTCCGTCAAACTTGGAGGAGCATATACATTAAAGACGTATATTTCTTGTATTTTAGCCCAGGATATCAATTCGCTCCGATGACTAGATTGCTTTAGTACCTGCCTATTTTGACCAATCCAGAGGGCCGCTCTATTGCTTGTATAACTTATCCAGCGCTGTGGTCTGTCCCCGTCACAATATGGTTCGGAGAATACAGCAATATCTATTCTAATCTCCTTTATTGTCTGTTTCAGCAGCTCATGGGCCGCTACGCAATGGTTAGTCTTCAGTTGGAGTATTCTCATGTTTTATGTCTGTTTAAAAACTCAATAGTGATCGGGCACTTATAGCTGTATGCTGGATGGTTAATCTCCTTTTTTCCTTTACATTTACAAAGTAAACAGCAGGGCTCGTTTACACACAGCTCGAATAGATGGTCTTTTCTACTACAGTGCCTGCAAAGGTTAGTCCTGTTAGGGCCCGAACACACGGCCGCTAAATGGCCCGTCTGGCAACACCTGAAGTAACGCCTTATTTCTGTTTTTTTCAAACTCTGCAGCTCACCCATTCGATGCGAACATGCCCTGCACGTAGTAACTCAACTGCGTGGCTATATGGTACAGACACAACGGCCGTCTGAGTACCTCCATAAGCTTGGCGCAAGGAACGAGCGATTAGCATGTTAGTCTCCTTTGTGACCTTAAGCGTGGGCGATCTCCCCTTATTATCTTTGGATGCTCGCTCAATGTATGACCGCGTGATCTCACTCTCCTCGGGTATGAAGTGTACGCACGGGAAAGTATATGTCTTCATGTTCTGTCTCTCTCTCTCTCTCTCTCTCTCTCTCTCTCTATTGCTATATTAGCTAGCTGCGGGCGGATGTATACGTGGAGATGCGCGCTCGTACAGTGTCTATGCAGTATATACATGTATTTGCTGAATACACACACACACACACACACACACACATACTCACTCTAAATGCGTTTGCTTTTTCTAATTTTTTTCTGTCTGACGTCTCTACGAAAAGTTTTGTAACTGTGTTGGATGCACACTTTTCTTTATTTTCTTGGTATTCGGGCGTGCCTTTATGTTTCTCCTGTATTACTTCGCTTTCTTTCCCCCTTTTTCTACTTCTTCTTACTCTGTTCCTTTTCTCTTTACTCTTTTCGCTTTCCTCTGAACTCATTTCACGCTACTCTTTATTCTATTTACACTTTCCTATATTCTATTCACACTTTAAATTTTGGCTACTATTTCAGCAAGAATTAAATTTAAATCAGGGATGCCATGTAACGGGGCGACGGATCTTTCCACCTAACTTTGTCGTGCAGGATTGCACGCCTCGTTAATACTTTTTCTGAGTCCTTGCCGCGCGAGACGACCCTGAAGAATCCGGGTACAGGATTGAATAATTTTATCGAAGATTAATTAATGGCTAAATATTCATACACTAATGGTGTTATTTAGAATATTGAATAAGGTAAGAGTTTTGCACAAGGAAATTACTATCTATTACTCATTAATTTGTTCACATTTATAGCTATTATTAAAGAAACAATGAATTAAGCCATATATATACATATAATATGAACTTTAACAATCAAGTCGATCTTTAATGAAAGAATTACAACCATACTCGTCATTTCTCTTTTCACACACCTCTGTAATCTTTTTTCAATTTTCTCTCTATCTCTTTCGCTCTACTCTATAATCACTGTTTATATCTTTAACTCACTCTTACTATGTTTCACTATAATAATATTTCTACTCTTACTATTTATACGTTTTCTTCTACTCACAAAATGAATATAACAAAGGTGGATGTGTACAATGTACAGAGACTCGAAACTCGATCAGAAATCTTTCTTTTTCGCTTTCTTCTTTTCTTTACGCTGTTCCTTAAGCCCCCTAGCTTATTTTCCATCAATTCTCGAATATATATATATATATATATATATATATATATTTTATATACAGATTCTACAGGGAAATATTGTTGCGCTTGAATACGATATATCATGTGTCAAGACGATTTCTACGGGGAATTTCGTATTTGGTAGATAAAATAAGCTGTTTAGGTATTTTTTGATGATTTCTAGGGGAAATATTGTATTTAGTTGGTAGGACACGATGTCCAGATAGGCATATCGACTTCTATGGAGAATTGCGTGTTTGGATAGTGAAAGCGATATCCAGGTATGTCGGAACGACTTCAACATAAAGATGCGTGTTTGGGCGATAGAAGCGATGTCCAGATATAACTGGATGACTTCTAGGGGGACTTTCATGTTCGGACAGTAATATTCTCTCTCTTTCCCTATAGCGCCCACTGCATTAGCGAGGAGAAGGAATATGAGTGTTAGTGATCTAGTACTGTCTTATTTTATACCGTTCTTGAGAATCTGCGGTGTTATGTTGCTGCTATTCGTATTCTGTCAATTGTTGCTTGCACAGGACCTAGACGGAAAGAGAAAAATATACTTTTCTCTCTCTATCTGTCATGGCCATACTCCGTTTCCTCCACAGTTATCTCGGTCGCATTTATAATACAAAGAATTGTTATACATTTATAATACAAAGAATTGTCCATCGCTGCACTACTTTTTCTCATCTTTTGTGCAGTATACGAATCCCACAATGAAAAAACTGATCATCTTTTAAAGCGATTCACGAATCGATCTAATTTAATATAAAAGCGAGACCAGCAAAGTCCGAATATCTTCACCAGATTTCGGACGAACGACGAATAGTATAGTATTATGATATCATATTTATAAAATAGCGACACATTATGGATTCGTAATATGGGATAATAGCGATATATAATGCTTTACCTCCACTATAACCGAAACTTTGCGATGGCGCAGCATCGGAAGGAAAGGAAACTCTTTTGAAACGAGCCGACAATGGCTCTTGAAAAAGTAAGCTACTTAACTGGTCCAGTAAAACTACTCCTAGTATTACGACCTGATGAATGACCAGTAATAGTACCAATATTTCCGGGAACTCGTCGCAGAAATACAACAGAAAAAAAAAATTTTTCAAAGGACAGCGTGAGCACGTTTTGGGAATGGTTATAGAAATAAAGTTGAGGAAATCGTGCTCCAATATCGTCGTGTCGGCATCAGAGAGATAACAGAGGTTCTCAACAACATATTTTAGATAGTGTTTTGTATATGAAACGTGTCAATGCTATACTTGTTTCAATACATCTGAATCTTTTGCTACAACAGCGCCAGGTAGAGTTAACAAAAGAGATGCTTCAAAACGTAGCTGAGAATCCTACATTCATCAAGAGCATCATTAGTGGTGACGCATCATTACATGAGTTTATGAATATGACGTCGGAACTGCTCGACAATCTAGTGAATGGCGCTCCAAAAATGAGCCGAAACCGAAAAAAACACGTCAAAGTCGGTCGAAAATCAAGGTGATGCTCATCGTTATTTCCGATTACTATGGGGTGGTTCACCATGAATTCGTTCCAGGTGGTCAAGCGGTCAATAAGGAGTACTACTTGCCCGTTTTGAGGAGTCTACGTGAAGCGATTCGTCGTAAACGACCGGATTTGTGGGCAGACAATTCATGGTTTTGTCATGACAATTGATGATTGTGTCTGATTTTTTCGCCAAACAAGAAATGAAAGTCATCGCTCAGCCACCGTATTCGCCAGATTTAGCTCTCTATGACTTTTTCCTCTTTCCAAAACTGAAAAATCCGCTTCAGAGAACACACCATGAATCCATTGAAGCCATAAAAAGTAATTCACTAAAGGAACTGAAGGCAATCCCAGGTGAGGCCTACAACAGGTGCATGGAAAATTAGATTAACCGTTAGCATGCTTGTATTGGCTCACGAGGAGCCAATTTTGAAGGCGATAATAAAGATTTGTATTAAAATACGTAAAAATGTTGTTCGTTTGGTCTGTTCGGGTCTTGATCACATGGTATGTAAATTATGAAATTTGATCACATGGTACGTAAATTGTAAATGGCTCACGCAAAATTTTCATTTTATAATATTCGCGCATGCGATGTGATAGACTAAATAGCTGCGAGTAATCGTTTTATCAGACGAAGTTCATTTTATCTCAATATAGAGGGTATAACAAAGCGGAGCTGTATATTTAGAGAGGAGGAATAATAGAGGATATCAGGTGGATATATATGTACATATATATATATATATATATATATATATATATATATTGTAACGGTGCGCGTATCCGCCTCGAGCACGCAGACGGCAGACACAGCCGTTGCAAAAAATGTGCCCGGCTGAGCTGAGCCCCGAATCAATCCGGCGAAGGAGAGGGGCGGTCCGCGAGGGATGAAGTGTTGCATTCAAAAGGTAGTGGGAATCAATACGGCGAAATGAAGCGAAATGAAGGCAGTGGGAATCAATACGCAAAATCAACCAGTTAAGATGTAGAATTTAATAAAATATAAACATATAAAAATAACAGAGGCGCGGTCAAGGGGCGCAAAGCGCATGCCGAGGGCCGTCGGAGCAACGGCGCACGCGCGGAGACAGGGAAGAGAGAGAGAGAGAGAAAAAAAGAGAGATCAATCGAACTGCCACTTACAGTCAGAGTACTGGTGTTGTCCTGGTTCCCTGACAATGGGAAGGTGACAGTAGTACACTCTCGGGATACAGCGGGTGGCTCCCAAAGCTACTGAAGGAAGGGGTGTGCCCGCAGTTTCTAGCCTCGTGATGGGGCGGTCAATCCGCATTGGATATAGGCCGGATGGCAAACCTACTCGCATTCGGTCATTCGGGTCACGTCCGCGTGGCGAGCTCGCGAGTATCACCCGTGAATGCGGTGATGGACGCGGAGATTGGAAAAACTCACGCGGTCAAGGCAGCAGCCGAACACAATTTCATTTCTTGTTTACGTGAACTCGCACGTAGCATGGCAGACATCTAACTATTCTCACGCATGATGTGCCTGCTTCACCCCTCGTTTCACTCTTTCTCTTACTTAACTCTGCACCGGTATGTTTACTATAAATTAATTATAGATATAAATGAAATATAGTATATACATCATACTAGTCATACTTCATATCATATCATACCATACTTCATATCATATCATATCATATCATATCATATCATACTAGTTTATAAAGACAAAGCGTGTTTTTCTTTGTACAGGATAACCGAAAAAACTACTGAACCGATTGCTCTGAAATTTGATATATAGATTCTATATTATTTTGGGAAGGACATAGGCTATGTTTTTTTATTGAAAATCATTTTACTTTCATCAATAAATGAAGTTAATGGTTTTAACAATCAGTTTCACCAGCGGCCATTAGGTGGCGTCTTGAATCACGAACATCAACGCAAAGTAGTCCGCTTAAAGTATTAATACCAGACCAGCTCAAAGGAATGTTCATATCCAACTTTGGGATTCGTATCCTAAAGAAAGTGTCACGTTAGTCGGTATTACCTTTTTTGTTCTTCAGGTTAATCTGACACTACTGTCACACCTTATGGATATCGTTTGATTTTTGTAAATTTTATTTTCTCTTACGTGGTAAAATCTGTCTGTCTCTCTCTCTCTCTCTCTTTCTGTCTTTCTTTATCCTTGTCTTATAAAATGGTTCTGTATGCCAAATCATACTGAATATAGTTTGTGACGACGTTGTTTTTATACATTATATTAACTTCAGAATTGTAACAAGAGACTATGTTTTTTTAGATTGAACAAAAGAAATGATGGCAAAATCGGGTTTTTTACCAACAACGTTGATACTATGTATATATATACATATACATACATATATATATATATATATATATATATATATATAATATATCGTCACTCTACATAAAAAGGCAATATCCATCGTCTGCTTAAGAAATTGCTTTTCGCATACCATTTTGCTTAAATTTCAGTTGGCATCACTACGAAAATATTCAGGGTATTTAATTGAAAAACCGGAAATATACGAAATATGTATATGTATATATATGTACATATATATATATATGTACATATTATATATACACGTTTTAAATACGGATGATAGAATGCGATGGTAGATATGATAGAACTACCTCGCTCAACGGAGACGAAGCGTATCGCGCCCAATACTGAGGAACCGGGAGACCCTTTTACATGTACATTCGTGGTGGGAGAATCGACCATCAGTTCTTCCAATGATGCGGTATTTATCTCCTCAATCGTAATAAAATGCTGTTCTTTCATGGGTCTTTTCAGTTTTGCAAACAGAAAAAAGTCAAAGAGGGCCAAATCTGGTAAATACAGTGACTGACACATGATTATAGATGAATGAATAGTTCCTGAGTGATGCTTAAGCGACATTTCTTTTGATCAAAATTTGACAATTTCGGAACAACCTTTGCTGACATACGTATCATGCTCAAAACTTCCGTTCAAATTGCTTAGCAGAAACCAAATTAGATGCCGATATCATCATTAACTTCTTTTATGGTTATTTTATGGCAATTGTTTCAACGATTTTCTCAGTTGTTGACATGCTGAATAGTTCAGAGTCAGGTTTGTCATTGGTTACTGCAACGTCTTCTGAGAAGAGATAGTACGACTTGTAAATATTTTTGTGACTTAAAGTAAACTCACTGTATTTAAATTTCATATGTTTTGTAATACTTTATTTGTTTTTGTACACAAGATTTAATGCAAATTTTTGGATCCATTTAATTCAATAGCAGGAAATTGTCGAACAGGCAAAACAGTTATAACCTTTTAGGCCGCTAATAAACATACTAAAAATGATATATAACTGAACCTATGAACGGGTATTCGAGATAAGTGTACCATAAAATAATAACGTAAAATAAAAAAACGTAAAAATAAATAATATAAATAAAAAAAAGTCTTATTTAAGTAAATATTTCATGTTAGCGTCAATTAGACGGGTTATAAGTTTCTTTCCCTATTAAGAGCCATAAGTTTCCGAAAGCGAACAATAGGCTTCAACCGCACTTTCCTCATATTAAAGAATAGAAGCAGCGCTTTCCGCAAATGTAGTTTTTTGTCTGGAAGCTTACCATGATTTTGCTTGATAAAATAAACAACGCGAAAGAAATGCTCAAATATAATGCTGCAAAGTTATTGACAGATACAGAGCCGACAAATATATCACATGAGATCTGATATTTCTATTCGGGATGAACTGGTGACGCCATTTTTTACAAACGCTGGAAACTTATTATTATACTCAATATCTACATGTGTGTGTGTATTTTATTATTTCCAAATCGTGGTTAGTCTAGAATAATATACAATTAAAGTATATTTCTGAAAAAAATATATAATATTTGAATAACTTGAATAATTCCAGAAATTTGCAATGTAAAACATTGACAATATTTATCTGAACAGCTGTTTCACATTGTAAATTTCTGGAATAATTATTTAAGTGTTTCAAATATTATATAGTTCTTTCACGACTATACTTTAATTTTTTAATTAAGTTCCACCAAATAATATAGCGCACCGCAATTTATCATTTATACAATAATAAAGTTATATAATAATGAAAGTGCACTGGAGCATGCTGAATAATATAAATAATTACTTTTCAGCTCATAATAAATGCAAACATTCTATAAAGCGCATGAAGTATATGTAAAAAATAAAATAATAATCCCCTATAATATTTAAAATTATATAAAATCTATAAAAATAAAAATCCTTTATCACATCCACAGACATGAACAGCCGAAAGTCCTGAATTATTAATGTACGACTTTTTTCATTAATGATTTCTTCGAATTTAATCAAATTAAAGATTTTATTTATCCAATACATAGATTCATCGAAAAATATAAATTGACAGATACGTATAGACCCGTATTCAAGAAATTTATGTTAATGAAAGTGGAGAAAAATCATCAAATAATTTTATTTGCCATCTCTTAATACATAAGTTACCATACTATTAGGAGAAACGGTTTAGAAGTAGTCGAAAATGTATATTGTTAAGTACTTGATATTGGATGTACGAGAAAGTTTCCAGCGTTTGTCGAAAGATGGTATTACCAGTGAATCCCGGATAAGAATGTCAGATCTCATATGTTACATTTCTAAGTTGCCTATCTATCAACAACTTTGCAGCATTATATTTGAGCATTTCTTTTTGTCATTTATTTTATCAAGCAAAATCATGACAAGTTTACAGACCTATAATCTTCACTTGTAGGAAGCGCTGCTTATATTCTTTAATATGAGTAAAAATGCAGCTGAGACCTATCTCTTAGTTTCGGAAATTTATAGGGCAGAGTGTATGGTGAACGAACGTGCTACAAATGGTTCAAAATGGTTTAAAAGTCGTGATTTTGAAATTGAAGACAAAAATCGCTTAGCAAAACCGAAAATATTTGATGACGCAGAATTATGTGCTTTGTTGAATGAGAATCTACGTCAGATTCAAAAAGAACTTGCTGCAACATTCTGCATCAACAACAAGCCGTTTCACTGCGTTGATGAATAATCAATTTGTTCTGATAACTCTAAACGCACAAAATCGTACATAAAACTCGTCGTGGCCGCCCAACCGACGCCGAAAGAAATATTCATGTAAATAAGGTCATGCTCGGCATATGGTGTGATCAAAAGAATGTCGTATACTATGAACTGCTTCCGAGTAGTTGAACCATGAAAACAATATTGTATTGAACACAAATTATTCATTTGAAGTAAGTTTTACATAAAAAACAGCTAGAATATGAGACCAGGCACGAGTTTGTCATTTTTCATCACGATAATGCTCGTCCACATGTATTGGCTTCGGTCAAAAACAGTTTGTTCGGTAACTGGCTTCGGTAAAAAACCTCACGTTACTAATATTAAAGTGATCAAAACGACTTGCATCTGTAACAGGTTCATGTTTTTACTCCGTTTGTAAGCCGAGAATGACAAAACGAGGTTTTTCCAATTGATTAGAAGTACTCACTATCCAGATATGCTTATCAATGCTTGGTAGAACAGGATATTTAAATAGTTCCGATGAACGATAACATATGAAGATAGGATTATTCTTACCAATGAAATTTAAAAGTTGTATTTTTTGTTTATGAGGTGTAATGATATAATGCATTAGCAATTCAGTCTTGGTTATTTTTATGTCACATTCTTCATATTTAATATTGTTACCAACTGTAGTAGCTTCCAGGATTGTTTCATTAATATCCGATCTTGATCTTATGAGAACACATTAACTACTATTTTTTTGTAATCTTCCGCAAAGCCCCAAGTCATACACAGTTGAATAGTAACGTCAAAGTTTCTTTATATATCCACCAGAGATTTCGACGTTTCTTTATTGCCAAGCCAGCCTGTATTTTCTATCAATAGAGTCTCTGTAGGAATAAGCTTTCCATTGTAAATGTAACTTTATTATATGTATTTTCAATATTCAGAATTGAGTTAAAAGGTGAAAAGTTCGACTAAGCATAAAACAAATTTTTTATGCTTTGCTGATCTAATAGAAGAATAATATTGTGCTCCTAAAACAAAAGACCTGGAGAGTCAAAGTGACACTTTCTTCCATCATTGAACGAAGTCTTACTTTCTTTTGAATAGAAGGTCAACAGCTCGAATGAACTCTTCATCATCATCGATCTTTTCATAGACTTTATCCCCCACTTTAACTTTTTCTCCTTCTATTGAACTTATGTCCTCCAGTATTTCCAAGAATTTCTCGGCATTCCATTGGTTCATTATTTAACTGATACATAATATTCAATGTTGATTGTTTCGCCTTGATTCTTGTAAAGCGTTATCTTCTTTCGTGGTACTTTATTTTGATTGGTTTTAGGGTTCCCGCTCTCCTATTCTGCATGAAAACTCTACATACATTACTAGACATTTATTGGTGATCTTATTTCTCACATCTATTTCATTATCGTCTATTCCCACTCCAACTGCTCTTTCATTGGTCTGTAAATTTGTGTTCTTTATCTCCTCCTCTCCTTTTTGTCTTGTTTCATCTAACCTTTCTGTTTTATATGCAGCTTGCGCCATTTGTTCTTCCATAATTCTATAATGATCCCACGGAATAGAAGCTGCTAGAGCATTAAAGAATTCTGGATTGGATTCATTCCATTTAAATTTTCTAGTTGGCAGATGTTGTGCCATCGCGCATTCATACAAATTATTAAATAATTAATATAAAAGAGTGTTTTTTTATTGTTTTTATCGTATGACGAAACCAGGTATGGAATGTTCGCTTTTGCATATCGATTACAGCACTAGCTTATTCCACCTCGAATGCCTGATTCGATAAATAATAACCTATCAATATCTGTTAGAAGTTTGATTAAACTTTCGTCATTTTAAGATCTGCTGCAAATGTCAAGCCGGGAATTATCTGAAAGCGAAAAGGGCATAAGCCGTAGGCCTTAATAGATGTTTCTCGAAAACTTTCGAAGACCGTTTAGCAAACTCCAAAAGAAGAGCGGCTTCCGTGTACATGATTACGTATGCAATCCCATCGTTTAGCCCAATTTAAAAAGAAGGAGCGACTTCCATGTACAGGATTGTATATGCAATCCCACCATTTAGCCAAATTCAAAAAGAAGGAGTTGCTTTCGTGTACAGGATTGCGTATCCTATCTCACCGTTTAGCCCAACTTGTTATAAAAAAACGGTTTGTGAAAAATATAAAATATTAACGACAAAATATTATTAGTTACTTACTTATAAACGTTATTTCGTCTAAGTGTAATCTGTATACAGTTTATACTAACCTAATTGAAAGATTTAGCTTAAGTAAACGCACATATTACCAAATAAAATAACTAATAGTAAAGAACAGTTGAACGTTCAAAAATAACGAAAATAAACTAAAATCTGAAAATCTCTGAACCCACCATGTTATAAAAAAAAATTACACATAAATATTCTCGGCCGCACCTAGCTTTCGCTTTATCGGTCAGTTGTGTTCCAAAACTTTTCATTATTGCTGATCGTTTCTTTTTGGTGCAGATCTGTACATCATTGCGACTTATGTAGACCTATATTTTGTAGTGGGTTCCGAACCACTCTTAATTGCACGATGTACTTTCAGACTAGAGTTGCTACCCAATATAAAGGCTGGTATGATTTTATTGCGGTTTCTTAATTGGTAGTTTGTAGACCAGTGTATAGAGCCAGTCTAATTGTAGGAATAGATAATTCTTATATTTTATTTGCCAATGTATATAGTTGGCAGTGTTTATATTTTGCCAGTGTATATTTTTGTATAGGAAAATAAACATTTGAATGTGGAGATAAATCAGGCCAGTATATGATTAGAGTAATTATATATTCAGTAATACCTATTAGGTTCCTCTGTTATTTCTGCTTCAGGCAGAAATTACAGAGCTCTTCTCAATAGCTTCTATCGACTCCTGGGTCTGGAGGACTTCTTTGACTAGTTTCTCGAGAGCTTTATACTATAAAGCAGGGGCGGACTGACAATGTGGATGGATCGGTGCAATCATCGATGGGCCGGTACTTTCGCAGGGCCGGTTCGGCCCAAAAATATAAGGTAATATAAATTCATAAATATATTTATTCAACAAGCACCGAGCGTCGAAAAAATAACAATGGCAAACTATAAACTCGCAAAGCTTCTAAGCGACATGACTTCTGAAAAATGTAATCGCGCAATCTCTATGTAATAGATACCCGTAGAAAAAGATGATTATTGGTATTTCGAGTGGCAAATTGGATATTACACGCAGTCTATTATTATAACATTCTTTGAAAGGATAAGTGACTAGTGTCAGTTGATTTACATGATAATAGAAATGTTCGAGAAACTCATATGATACGTATAGTACAGCGCTCCCACTATAGCAGTATACGGGGTATAGTTGCTCCGCTTACAGGTAGGTGGCGAGACCGGCACTTTAGTGTTCACTCTGGTAAACAAACCACCTACCTCGCATAAGTACGGGAGGTCTCGCATGCGTCTAAAGATCTTTTTTTGAACTTAATCTCATTTTTGCAACTTTTCATGTCTGTCTGTTGCCAGAGAATAATATATTCACTTCACCTTTTGACTAATATATTCAACTGAAGCTTGTCTACTCTGAGCATTATAATTTGATTTTGTATTCACTCAGTTTTGACATCTTCGCAATTCTCAAGTGCGAATCTGCATGTTATGTATATATATATATATATATATATATATATATATATATATATATATATATATATATATATATGTATGTATGTATTCACTACCGACGTCTAATTAATTCATACGGTTTACTCATTTTAAATTTGCTTATATATATAAATTTATATATATATATATATATATATATATATATATATATATATATATATACACTAGCATCCCCCGTCTCGGCTTCCCTCGAGATAATAATTTAACCGATTTCATAAACCATTCAATAATATCTAAATAAAAAGTACTCTATATATACAAATCTAAATTTCTATAAATAATTGACCGTAAAATACCTATCGTCGCTTCTGTATAAAAAGCTACTTGAATGTATCATCCACTTCAAATAGTTGATATTTTACCGACGCATAGATCCTATATTATCTTGGGAGGGACATAGGCTATGTTTTTTATTGAAAATCGCTTTACTTTCAGGTCAAACGAATGTTCATATCCAACTTTGGGATTAATATCCTAAAGAAGCTATAACGTTAGTCGGTATTACCTTTTTTGTTCTTCAGGTTAATCTGACACTACTCTCACACCTTATGGATATCTTTTGATTTTTGTACATTTTTGAATTTTTCTCACGTGAAAAATGCTTTCTCTCTCTCTCTCTCTCTCTCTCTCTCTCTCTCTCTCTCTCTCTCTCTCTCTCTGTCTTCTTTTATAAGATTGTATGCCAAATCATACTAAAAATAATTTGTGAAAACAAATTATAAGAATAATTTGATATTTTTTTGAATATTCTATTTTTTTCTGTGTAAGAAGAAAATTGTACGATTATTTTGAAACAAAAATTATACAAAATGTTCAAATAAAAGTATCAAAATAACTAAATAATTTTTGAAAAGGGTTTAAGGTCTACAATTTTCAGATGAGGCCTACGATGGCTCGATCGCTAGAGCGAAGGACTATTAACTTGGTGATCCGAGTTCAAATCCCGGTCTCGGCCAATTGATATAGGCACCGCTGTAATAATTTACATGTGCTTTGTTTACAAACATATCGTAGACCTCCGTCTCGCCGATTAGCACCGATATTTGGAAGCATAAATAGAGCGACGTTAAATAACGTAAATAAATAAAAAAAAAAAAAACAATTTTCAGATTTTTCCCTTGCTTATTGAATTGTCAAACATAAATCAAATTATTTTAATATTATAAGCGGTTTTGTGTATATATGTAGAGTTGTGGTCTTATCGATTTTTATTTAAAAAAATTAATTTTAAAAAATAATTAAAATTATTTAAATTGACATATATCTATATATAACATTTCATATAGCCAAAAATATAAAATAGAATATAAATTGTTAGAAATGGTATCCAATATAAATTGTGTTTTGTTTTTTTTACTAATATACATTTGTGAATTATTAATTATTTAAGCAAACAAATTGAAGTTCATTTCTGTTGGGGGCCCTCTTTGATACGTCAACAAGTACAACCTCCTTAAAACAATTATTTATTTAATCTATTTAAATCATGACAAAATTTCACAATTTCAAATTCAAATTTTAATGTTAATTTATAATTATAAAAATTGATATATTTATTTTGGCCATTAATTCCATCAGCGATTCTATTACTTCTATAGGAATATATATTTTTCTTTATATATATTAAATTTTCTACTACATTAGTTTGATCAATGTTGTAGTTTTTTTTTCGAATTTAAAACAAACTTATTTCTTTGGTTTTTTAAAATTATCCAATGGGTTTTGGCAGTACAGGGTGTAATTGAAAATTTTATTTTAATAAAGTGCTACGTGTCAAAAAATGACATTTCGTTTTTAAATGTTGTTTTCAATTATATTAAACTGGTGACTCCAATAACTTTTTCTATCATTCAAAAATGGACTTCAAGATTTTTCAATTCTAATAGATTTGGCAAACTGTACTACTAGGTGAAGTTAATTTTTGAGACTGAACGTAGATTTTCTTACAATTATATTGATTAAATTGTTATAGTTAAATATATATTTATATATATTTATATTAAATATATGCTTTAGTACTAAATACTTAAATAGTAAATATGCATTACAAAATAAAGTGTTACTCATTAAATATTTTATTATTTTAAATAAATAATTAAAAAGATGAAACAAAGCAATTTATTTAAAATATGTAAATTTATAATTAATATAAATAAACTATCAAAAATACATTTTTTTTTGGTTCCAAGTATTTGGAAGATAGAAGTTATATGTGTATTTCAGACAAACAATTTCGTTTCAAAAATTTTTTTTTTCGTATAAATAAGTTGTACGTTATTTAAGAATGCAGAATTTTTTTTGTGCACATATTCTTGAAGATAACAGAATTAATAACAGTATTCAAACATTTTATTTATTTACATGATCTTATTTATAAATAAGTTAATAAATATGTTAATTGGATGTGTTACAGTTAGTTTTTGTTGGGATTAAGAAGAAATATGCTGCGCAATTTTTTATAAATGATTATTACTATAATGGAGATGGCTATAACATATAATAAGTCAAATAATCGTTTAATATTTTTATAAATGCTGTTGAAAACTTTGAGCTCCTTGATCAAACAACAAGTCGGGAGTTCCAAATCTTATAAAAGCTTTGCTCGTAGACGTAATAAATATATTCGAATGAATTCGAAATTCTATTTTAACCAGGGATTTTTTTAGAATATTGTACTGCATTTCTTGAAATAAACCAAATTGCTAACTATTAAAGTGTTTAAATAAGTAAAGAAAAATATCATTTATAATCAGCACTGATGAAAATTCAAATTCGAGTGATTTTGATAATTAAGTTCTCGGATAATACTTTTAAACGATTTCGAGTGCACGGCAAGTTGTTTGGCTCTATTAAATGCTTAACTTTGGTATTCGCCGCTAGGTGGCGAATATGTCCTTGGATCACATATAAAAGTTTTGGCGATGTTTAATCTACATATAACCAAGCCAACGGCTATATTTTTCTAGAGATTTGTGCTTTCACATAAATTTGCTGATTAATTATTTTTTAATTCAAAATATCATGCCCAGATCGTTGAAAAGTTCTCTTAGTAGGAGTACTAGACATGCTCGACGATAGTCTACATTACGATTATATGAGACTACTAATCAGAGTAATTTTAGACATGTTCGAGAAAGACAGTCCATAGCTCTGCGTCGAGCTTCTACTGTTACTCAACAAACTGAATTTCAACTTTTGCAACAAGACACAGTTGCATCTAATATTGCCGAATTATGGACTGCAACTTTAAAATTTCGATCAGCTTTTGAATACGATCCTGCTTTTGATTACCTGCTTATTAACTACTTACAAATTGGTGCAATGAACACAACATGCAGTCATTGTTCAGCAAAAAAATAGAAAGGTGAAGCACCTTCCATGTGCTGTTCTGGTGGCAAAATTTCACTTCCTCAACTTGAGTTGATAGAGCCTCTACACGGATTAATATTAGGAACACATCCTTCGTCAAAAAATTTTCTTGCCAATATAATGAAACATAATAGTTTTTTTAAATGACCTCATTTGGAGCTAAGGAAATGGTAGAAGGTAATTTTATGCCCACATTTAAAATTCAGGGGCAAGTTTACCATCGTATAGGAAGTTTATTTCCTGCTTCTGGTGAAAAAGAACAATTTTCACAAATTTTTTTCATATCGGAAACTGATCAAATTTATCTACGAAATAATATAGGAGTGTGAATAAGTCTTTCCCGTTTTTTGTAAGAGATGGCGCCACCAATACTGTGCGAGTATTCAATGGTTACATATGTCATAATCAAAGCTTATTCATATGTCAACAATTCCATACTAACACATTAGTTAAAATTTTTTCGCATCATAAATTTTTGATATCGTGAAAATGTCGAAATTTGAGCCAAGTCGACGTCATTTGCGGGAAGTTTCACTTTATTGGTTCAATTTGAAGAAATCTGCTGCCGAGACGCATCGATTGCTTCAGGAGGCTTATGGAGAAGGTTGTGTCGATGATTCAAGTGTTCGCGGATGGTTTCGACGCTTCAAAAGCGGTGATTTCGACGTGGAAGACAAGGAGCGTTCCGGGCGGCCGCAAATCTTTGAAGATCGAGAATTGGCGACTTTGCTTGATGAAGATTCTTGTCAAACGCAAGAAGAACTTGCTGAAGCATTGGGAGTTGACCGAACAACCATTTCCAAGCGTTTGAAAGCCATGGGAATGATCCAAAAGCAAGGAAATTGGGTGCCGTACGAACTGAAGCTGAGAGACGTCGAACGGCGTTTTTTCACTTGCGAACAGCTGCTTCAGCGACATAAAAGAAAGGGTTTTCTGCATCGTATCGTGACTGGCGATGAAAAGTGGATACGTTACGATAATCCGAAGCGAAGAAAATCATGGGGACTACCCGGCCATGCATCATCATCGACGGCCAAGCCAAATATTCATGGCGCCAAGCTCATGCTCTGTATATGGTGGAACCAGCTAGGTGTGGTTTACTATGAGCTTCTGAAACCGAATGAAAGGATCACAGGCGAGGTCTATCGACGACAATTGATGCGTTGGAGCCGCGCACTGCGAGAAAAACGGCCACAATACTCCGACAGGCACGACAAAGTTATTTTGCAACATGACAATGCTCGCCCACATGTTGCACCGCCGGTGAAAACATACTTAGAAACGCTCAAATGGGAAGTCCTACCCAACCCGCCGTATAGTCCAGACGTTGCTCCGTCTGATTACCATCTCTTCAGATCGATGACGCATGGCCTGGCTGACCAGCACGTCCATTCCTACGAGGAAGCCAAAAAATGGGTGGATGACTGGATAGAGGCCAAATCGGTCGAATTTTTTCGCAACGGGATTCGTATGTTGCCAGAAAGATGGGAAAAAGTTGTAGCTAGCGATGGCCAATACTTTCAATAATTCATTTGTAACCATTTTTTCACAATAAAGGCTCAAAATTTGAAAAAAAAAACGGGAAAGACTTATTCACATACCTGATATTATTCCAAATTTAAACCTTGAGTTAATACAAATATTGCAAGATTTTTTATTGCAAAATAATAATTTAATAAAAGAGTTTAAATATAATGAAGAACATAATAGGAACCTAGAGGATTTAAAATTAATAATTCATGCCGATCGCGTACCTGTCAACCAACACAGAGGTCGGTATAATGCTCCAACTACTAACGAATTAGCTGTTCTAATGGTTGATGATGATAAAGGACTTAGAGATATTTTTCTGCATTTTCGGCATGGACCATTGCAGAAAGTTTCAGAATTACATCGTTTCTACGATGCTTTGAAATATCCTCTTATATTTTCTAGAGGCGAAGATGGTTATTGTTTAAATATTTTTCTAAATGATAATCCCCAGCGAAAAATTTCATGTATACAATTTTATGCATATAGACTTATGATAAGGAATAATAGCGGTAACTTCTTGCATTATTATAAATCCTTATTGGATCAATATTGCGTTGATATAATGGCTAAAATGATATCTGAAAGATTAGCTTTTGTTCGTTTCAATCAGCAAATATTGCGAGCAGATGATTATAAACATCTCCGAGATACTGTTGAGCAAGATGTTAATGTAAATCCTAAAAATATAGGCCAACGCATAATTCTCCTATCATCAGTTACTGGATCTCCACGTTATATGCATGAGAAATCACAAGATGCTATGATGTATGTGCGTAAATATGAGCGTCGAGATCTATTTATAACTTTTACGTGCAACCCTGAATAGCCAGAAATAAAGCAGGAACTATTTTCTGATCAAACGTCCAAAGATAGATATGATATTATTTCTAGAATTTTTCATTTAAAATTAAAGAAATTAATGGAGCTGATTACTAAAAAGGAAGTATTTAATAAAGTTAATTGCTATTCACACAGTATTGAATGGCAAAAACGAGGATTACCTCATAGTCATATTTTGGTGTGGTTAGAAATTAAAATTCGACCAAATTAGATCGATGTTATAATGTCTGTAGAGCTTCCGGACAAAAATTTTGATCCAATACTGTATGAAATGGTATGCAGGCACATGTGTCACGGTCCATGCGAGGATATGAATTGGTCATTACCATGCATGATGAATGGAAAATGTTCTAAAAAATATCCTCGAGCATTTATTTCTGATACTGAAACTTCAGATGATGGTTATCCCAGTTACCGCAGACGAAGTCCTGAAAACGGCGGTTTAACAGCAGCTTTACATATGCGAGATAATTTAATTGATATAGACAATAGATGGATTGTTCCATACTGTCCCCTCCTCTTACATTGTTTCAATGCGCATATAAACGTTGAGTTTTGTAATTCCGTACAATCTATCACATATATATGCAAATATATTACCAAAGGTTCAGACCAAGCTATAGTTTCCGTTGAAAATAAAAATGATGAATTAAATCAATATCTTAATGGTCGATATATATGTTCATCCGAGGCTTACTGGAGATTTTTTGATTTTCCAATTCATGTACGATATTCAACTGTCATTCATTTAGCAGTTCATTTAGAAAATCATCAACGTGTTTACTTCACTGAAGAAAATATGCAAAATGTTCTTAATGGTCTTCAGCAAACTACATCAACAGCTTTCTTTGAATTTTGTCGCTCGGATGAATTTGCTAAAACATTGCTATATCCTGAAGTACCTAGCTATTATATTTGGCGAGGCAATAAATTTATTAGAAGGAAGCGTGGAGTTACCATTGAAGAATTTCCCGAAGTTAAAAAAGACGATGCTTTGGGTAGAGTATATACTATTCATCAAAATCAAAGTGAGTGCTTTTATTTGCGTCTTTTATTGCATAATGTTAAAAATCCTATCTCATTTAATGATTTAAAGACTGTTAATGGTGTTCTACAACAGACATTCCAAGCTGCATGTGTTGCGCTTTGCTTAGTAGAAAATGATAGTCATTGGAAGGATACTTTATTCGATACTTCATTATACCAGTCTTCGTCTAAATTAAGAAAATTATTTGCAATTGTATTAATATTTTGTCATACAGCTCAACCACATGTATTATGGGAAATGTTCCAGACGGATTTTTGTCGAGATATTTTATATCAAATTCGTCGGTAAACTAACAATTTCGAAATAAATTTTTCAAATGAAATATTTAATAAAGGTCTTATTGAAATTGAAAATATTGTAATCACTCTTAGTGAAAAATATTTATATGATTTTGGTTTACCAACTCCTATACGTAAGAATCAGGAGAACATAAATGCTCATGATACAATGTTACCACATAATTTTGATAGTAATGAATTAAAAAAATATGTAAAAACAAATATTCCTAAATTAGTAGCGGGTCAATCTGAAGCATTTCACATTATTTGTAGCAGTATAAATAATAATAATCCTATGATTTTTTTCTTAGGTGCTCCTGGAGGGAAAACATTTTTGATAAATCTTCTTCTGACTCAAATTAGGTTAACTAGGAATATTGCAATTGGGGTAGCTTCATCAGATATTGCTGCTACACTTATCCATGGTGGAAGAAATGCACATTCGACTTTTAAGTTGCTATTAAATGTTTCGTGTAGACAACAATCAGTTTGTTCTATTCGTAAAAATGGATCTTTGGGTAGACTTCTACAAGCTTATAATATGGGATGAATGCACAATGAGTCATCGAGCTCATATTGAAGCCCTTAATCTAAGTCTTCAAGATATTCTCTCTTGCAGTAAATTAATGGGTGGAATAACTGTTGTTTTTGCAGGAGATTTTCGACAAACATTACCTGTTATTGCAAGAGGAACAGGGGCAGATATTGTTGCAGCATGTCTTAAATCATCGCCAATATGGAAAAGCGTTCAAATACTTAGATTAACGTCTAATATGCGAGTTTACCTTGGGTGAGGAAATGCTGACTTTCCTTTAAAGTTCTTAACTATTGGAAATGGAACTGTTTTTAATAATCACGGCTATATTTCTATAAACAATTATAATATTGGTACAATTTTATATACTGTAGATTACCTAATTTCTCACATTTATCCTCAAATTGATAGCCTATTAGAAAAACCGTTTGAGTGGCTTTGCGATAGATTGAAAATTACGCCTCGAAATCTGTCTGCTTTTGAAATTAATAGTTTTATTTTAGAAAAAGTTCGAGGTACATTTAAGAAATATACATCCATTGATATTACTGTTAATACTGAAGATGCTATTCATTTTCCAACAGAGTTATTAAATTCTTTAAATCCTGCAGGATTTCCACCACATATTCTTAGAGTAAAATTAGGAGTTCCGATTATTTTACTACGAAACTTTAATCCTCCAAGGTTATGTAATGGCACGAGATTGCAAGTAAAGCATATGAGGAATCATATTATTGAAGCGACTATTTTAACTGGCCCAGCTGCAGGAGAGACGGCTCTGATGCCCCGAATCCCAATGATTCCAACAAATTTACCATTTCAGTTTAAAAGATTGCAGTTTCCAATAAAATTTTCTTTTGCGATTACAATTAATAAAGCCCGGGGACAAACATTTAAACATATCGGCATAGATTTACTATCAGATTGTTTTTCACATGGTCAATTATATGTTGCACTTTCTAGAACTGGTAATTCTGAAAATCAATATATTTTGTTATCACAAAATCTAACTGTTACAAAAAATATCATATATTCAGAAGTATTATAATTTTAATATTAAAAGAAATCCGTCACTTGGAATCTCGGGCGAAGCCGAGATGGGGGATGCTAGTATATATATATATATATATATATATATATATATATATATATATTATATTTACTGACTCATATTTTTTATGCTGTTATAGCTGTTAAGAAGTAGGGGCGAAACCATCCATACGACCGATCGAGGACGAAATCAAGGTCTAATAATAATAAACAGCCCATCAGAAAGCAGCAGCTCCAGTGTTGAGGAGATAGGAGTTCCTGGAATAATATCAGATGTTCGTTTGGAGAACAGTATATAATTACAAAAATAAGAATATAATTAAAACGAAGAATATAATTGAAAAAATATAAAATTTGTATTGTAATATAAAATATGTATTTATATATAATATAATGTATATAAATAATAAAAAAATATATTTATAAAATGTGTTAAAATATATAAAATATAAAAGAATCTAAAAAATAAGATATGTATTATATAAAATATGCATGTATATTGAATGAAGTAAATAATAATAAATGAAATTAATTAAATTACATTAAATATGATGCGTTTGATTATTTATGCATGATTTCCATCCTAAAATCCAAATATGTAATTCTAAAATCTAGACTTCTTATTTTTAACTTAAATTTAATACATACTTTTAAAAATTCTACAATTTTTCTTAACTTATCATAGTAAGAAAAATAATTCAAATCATTAAATTAACATTAGATTATAAAAATGAAAATAAGTAATGTATTATAATTCAGTATTGGAGTAAACAACTCATATAAACGGTCAAACTGGAGGAAGACAATAAAGGAAGATGTTAAAATGAATACAAAAGTAAGATACAATGGCATTTCAAACTCCACCGACCTCAACGATGGGTTTGAGGGGGAGGAGGGCTGCGTCAACCTAAAAAAATTTTTTTGGAGGCGAAATTCCTAGAATTTGTTCTTTTTATTTAAAAATTTTATAAAATTTCATTAATTTAAAATTGTTTTTTATTTCAAATTTCTTTTTAAATTTCTTTTTATATGAAATTTTTTTTAAAGTAAAAATAAAATACTTTTTTCTGATTAAATTTTTTATTAATATAAATTGTTTGTTTAAGATTACATTAAAATACATTTTTGTTTAAACAGTTCCGTCCTATCCGTACTTCCCACTTAAATAATGTTCTAACCTTGTGCGCATAATCGTTACGTTATGGATTGTACACATTGGTAATGGTCTTCTGCATAACGTATGGTTTCAACAATCGCACGTATTGTTCTTCACTCTGTAGCAATTGCAACAATGAACAATGTAGCTCCTCTACACCAGCTATATTTCTGAAATTAGAGAAAAAAATTATGAAAAAGTATGAAAAATTATGCAAAATTATGAAAATTATGAAAAAGTAGAAAAAGTAAGAAAAGTATGAAAAATTATAATAAATTATGAAAATTATGAAAAAGTATGAAAAGTATGAAAAATTATTAAAAATTATGAAAATTGTGAAAAAGTATGAAAGAGTATAAAAGTATGAAAAGTATGAAAAATTATTAAAAATTATGAAAATTGTGAAAAAGTATAAAAGAGTATTAAAGTATGAAAAAGTATGGAAAAGTATGGAAAAGTATAGAAAAAGTATGAAAACATACATATTCGGTAAAAGGTTTGATAACCATTCCTTCTTCTCTCAACTCTTCACGTATAATTTCTGCATTCCTGCACAACAAATCTCCAATGTGCTTTGCAAATTATGATAAGAGATGTTGCCACATTCCCAATTTATTCCATGGTAATTTCGTTCCAGCTAGTCTACTATTTTTTTCAGCCCATATTAATTGTTACAACGAAAATGGTGGTTGAAACAGGTACTTAGTAGGAAGTGCACCTCCTTCCAAACTCAGAAAACTGAGTACTATTAAAATAAATATTTGTGGTCCTTTTGTCTGGAAATCCTAAATGTCGCAGAAGAACACTCTATCTTCCGGATATTGTGGAATAATTTTTCTAAACATTAATTCGTATTTTCGCACTCTATCCATTTTCAGAGTTATATATACTAATTTTTATAGGCAGAAATGATGATCAGGAATGATAGTTTTATGCTTATGCCTTCATTTTTATAAGAGGTCTCCCCTCCTCCTGAAATGACTGCTCTGCTAGAATTGGCTGATTCAAGAAAATTAAAGATAGATTCGATTGGATGGATGAAGATTAAATTTTCGTTACAAGTCAATTCATCCCCTCCTTATTCACTTACGATTGAGTGCAGGAGAAGAAAAGTATTTATATGTAAAAAAAGTATTTTAATGAAAAGTATTTTATTTAAAAGTATTTTATTTGAAAAGGACGTAACAGTAAATATTCTTATGGTCGTAAAAAGATACAAACCTCCTTCATCCGTAGGAACTCACGTTTATGATTGGATGTTCATGGAGAAAGGAGATAATCTATATGAATATACTAAAAGGTTGATATTTGATTGGCTCTAGTCAGATAATACATATTTTCTTCTCATTGTAACACGCTATTGAACGTTTTGTATATGAATGATATTCTCCTTTCACTTCTGCTTCCTTTCTCCATATTTTCATTTCCTTTATAAACGATACAATATCTTGGAGGAACACAGTTTCTATACCATATTCAAATAAATTGAGTTTCATCTTTCTCATTTTTTCTTCTGTGATCAGTACGAGTGTATTGTATTGTACCAATGTTTTATTTTTGTGTCTTACTTTTATCAACTAGTAAAGAAGCGTTCTTAACTGAAGTCTGAATATATTTTATTCGTTAACGTAAAGTAAGAAGGCTTCTCTTTCGTCTATTGAATTTCAAGTGAAAAAACCTCGTGATATTTATGACCGTGTTAGTGAATTGAATATACTCGAACTCGAGAATTATTGAACAATAACTGAACAGGATGTGATAAAGATGAGGGAATTTGGAAAAATGAAGGTCTCTCTCGAGCAGAAAATCAAAAATATTTAACATGTGATTCATCTTGCATGTTTACAAGCCGGATTTCGGTATGATCTTGAGAGTGCAGCACCAGTGGGAGATAGTCTAAGTAAATGTTTATATGTTTAGGAAGTACGAATCGAAATATGAAGTATGGCCATGTCATCATAAATAAGAAGAAGAAACATACAAATCTTCTCCTCATTCAAGATTTCTACATAGATGAGTATGAAGAAAATAATACTCCATACACTAATGGAAGTGTGCATAAATTCCATTATGTTTCAATTAAAAGTATATCCAGATTTCTAGGATCACAAGTGAGTAAAACTCATAAAAAATTATACCATCGCGAAAAATCCTTACGACCTTTTTATAGTGAGGAATGGCTACCAAATCATGAAACTCTTTGTCAAAATATTAAGGATTATAGAATAAATTTACCAAACTCATCAAATAACATTTTAACATTTAAAGATTATAATAGAAGTGAGAAAGTACCTTTTGTAATTTATGCAGATTTTGAATGTTTATTAAAACTTACAGAAAATGAGAATGATTTTCAACTTTATGATGCCTACAGTATATGTTTCTATTTAAAATGTAGCTTTGACGACAAACTATCCACTTATAAATTATATAGACAGGAAAGTTTTGTTCGTGAACTGAAATCAATTGGTGAGCAGATTGATGATCTCTATAAAAATCCAAAACCAGTCAAATTCACAGATCTTGAAGAATTAACTTGACAATGATCGATCGATTGCCATATATGTCGCAAATCATTTCTAGATGAGCAATTAGCAGTACGAGGTCTTTGTCATCTTACAGGAAAGTAAGTTTCTTTCTTGTAGATAAATAAAAATTAATTTTCTATTTTTAAATTAATTTTTTTTCTCTTTAGGTTCAAAGGTGCTGCTTATAATTCATGCAATTTGAACTATACAGGCTCAAAGTTCATTCTCGTAATTTTTCATAACCTCAATTATGATACACATTTTATTTTAAAAGAAATTGGAACTTCTACACTGATGAATGGGTGAATTACTCTAATACCTCATGACAAGGAAAAATATATTTCATTCACAAAGTATATGGATGATTGCGATGTAAATTTTAGATTTATAGTTCTTTTGGCGATTTTTACCATCATCCTTAGAGAAACTTGCATCGTATCTAGATAATGTACCAATATCAATACAGGAATTTCAATTAGATGGATTCTCAAATGAAAATATTAATCTTCTAAGACGTGAAGGCATATTTCTACGATTTTTTAAATGAACTAGATAAATTATTAACTACAAAACTGCTGTCGAAAAAAAAATTTTATAATAAATTGACAGATTTAGATATTACTGAGAAGTCTTTTTATAAATTATTAAGTAATGCTGTATATGGAAAATGCATTGAGCGAGAACGATCTCGCGTTTATGTACATTTAGTAAATAAATTCACTGGTCGATATGAAGCAGAGGCATGAATAGCTCAACATAATTATTATAGCTGTGCAATTTTCCATGAAAATTTAATTACCATTCAGCTTAACAAGCAAAACAAGTGTAACAATCAAAAAGCCTATGTACGTTGGGCTTTATATCCTCGATCTATCAAAGACATTAGTGTATGATTTTCACTACTCTTACATGAAACAGCGAGTGGGTGCAAAGTGAAGCTCTTGTATACTGACACTGATAGCTTGATATATGAAGTAGAGGATATTGATATGTATCAAATAATGTAGAAAGATATTCATAGATTTGATACTTCTGATTATGATGAAAATAATCAGTATAGCATTCCGTGTCAAAATAAAAAAGTTCTTGCATTGATGAAAGATGAATGTAATGGAAAGATCGTGATGGAATTTATTGGTTCGCGGAGTAAAATGTACAGTATTTTAGTTGATGGAGGAGGGATAGTAAAAAAAGTTAAAGGAATAAAATCGAGCGTTGTAAAAACATCAATCACGTTTGAAGATTATCGAAGATGTTTGGAAGACCCCGTGATTATACAGGGAGAGCAATGTAACATTCGCTCAGGATTTCACAT
This sequence comes from Sycobia sp. Sy_11, assembly GCA_018907035.1. Classification (NCBI taxonomy): domain Eukaryota; kingdom Metazoa; phylum Arthropoda; class Insecta; order Hymenoptera; family Epichrysomallidae; genus Sycobia; species Sycobia sp. Sy_11. The sequence continues at coordinate 1,074,931 of JACCIC010000162.1, read as the reverse complement.
AGTGCATACAGAAAAACAGAAAAAAACTGCCCTCACTCCATTTAATGATAAAAGATACTTATTGCCCAATACTACAGACACATTACCTTGAGGTCAGCTGCAAGTCAGCTAGAGAGGAAATTAATGGAAAGTACAAGTCAGTAATAGAGGAGGGGAATGATAATGAGAGGGGATTCGATGAGCCTAATGGAAGAGTAGCTCAAATAGGTGTAGCTACTAAAAAAGAAGAGAGGGAGAATAAAATCACCAATGAGATTCGAGTAACGGTATATATACACGCAGAACAAAAGTGTAGCGATAAAGCAATTAATGAATATCAAGCTGCACGAGAGAGGATGACGTTTATAGCAGTGAAGGTGAACCAATAAGCGTTGAGTATAATACATCGGATGAACTATCACATGAATGGAATCCTGAAAAAATCTTGGAAGTTTTGGAAGGGGAAACTCGGTTGAAGTCGAGAGAAGGGATGTACTCCATGAGGTAATGAAAGGGGCAGAAATTGTGGTGGGGAATTAGCTATACGAACAAACTGAGGATGATGAAGAACTCATTCGAGCAGTTAAAGAGTTGGAGAATTGTCAACCTTCTCCAACGAAATCTAGACTAATCTAATAAGGTAAGATTCATAGTTAATTTTCTATTAAAAAATTAATTTTTCTATGGTAGAATTAAGAAAATATTTTTTTCTTTAGAATGGATTTAACCACTCTGAATGAAATTTCTGAGAGCGAGTTCTTGCCGAGGAAGAAATGTACGGAATTGGAGAAAAATCATCAGTACATGATGTCTGTTCTTAAGCAAGTCTTCATAAAATATGGTACTAAAATCGTTGCGGAGCTGGACGACAACTTTCAAATATTCCTACCACAAAAGATATTGTCGGCCATATTAAAAGTTGAAGAATGTTTCATAAATATAGCTAACAAAGCAAATAAGCTTTGGTTATTTATAGAGTATCAGGGTGGTAGTTGTTTTAAGTTTAATACTTCTACTTCTTAAGTAATAATAAAACACATAGTTTTCTTACTTTTCATTATTGATTCGTCAAAAAAATCATATATAACTTAATTATATAAATAAATATTATAATCATAATATAATGTCTTTCTTATTTATCTTGAAAGTAGTACCCGTACACCTATCCATATATGTTACTTATATTATATCTTGTATTCAATTAATTTCTTTTTTATTTATCCAACTATTATGCTCACAATTGAATCCTAACCATTTAACATATACGCGGTTACCACTCCGTTTTAGCACTTTTTCTACAAGATAAATTTCGGGATACTTTTGAATTTCAGTTTCATAAAAACCCCCAGATACAGGGGGTATCGTACATTACTTATCGTAATAATCTTTAACGTGATAAGTTACTGGATCAGTTTTTACAATTCTTGATATTGTAAAAATTTCAGTAGACCAATTAGGTGTATAGCCTTTTTCAAAAATATGTTTTATTTTACTTATTCGTACATTATCTCCGACATTGTATTTCGGTTTTTTCCTTGATATTATCACAATTGAAAAATGCTTCTTCACCTCCTTTTCGTTTTCTTGGCTTACATTTTCAGGCTCAATTCCTATTGTTCTATGTTTTCATAAATTGTAAGCTTTCAGTAAATCTGGTAGGATATTTTTCTAATTGTAGTTTTCTTGTTTGCTGAATTGTATCCACATTAAATTTTATAATGTTCTCTGAAATCGTTCACAAATACTGGCATGAAGATTTCTGTGTAGAGAGTATAGATTTATTTTATTCTTTTTCATGAACTTTTGAAAGTGCGAATTTTAAAATTCTTTTCATTGATGTGTTTGTAGATTTCATGGCCCTCTTCCATGTTTCAATATCGTATTTATAGCCAGAGTAACATCGTTACCACTCTTTGACTTTACTGGTTTAGCCCAAATATACTTCAAAAACAAATCTATAACAGTGAGTAAGTATCGATACCCTTCATTCTTCTTAAAGTAGGGTATCATTTCTACAAGATTTACTTGCCAAGTTTCATCTATACCACGTATATCATATTTTCTACACTTATATCTACGACAAGCAGGTTTGTGTAGCTCTTCAATCACTTTATGTTATATTTCCTGTTCACTTTGCCTTTGGTGATTTTTTCAATGCATTTTTCCTTTCAATCTCTTTTACAATACCTTTCACATTAATAACCATTTGTGAAATACTGTCTCTTAAGCGAGTATTTGAGTCACTAAGAGTTTTCAATTTCGATTCCAGTTTTGATTGATACTGATTGGTTTTCATAAGATTTTTATCAAAATTACTCATTCTTTCTTCCAATTTCAATCGATTTTCATTATGTGCATAATATTTTTAATAAAGGTTTTTGAATTTCTCTTCTGTTATCAAGCCATTTTGCTCATGATGTTTCTCGTTTTCTTTTAGAACTTCATTAATTTTTAAAGATACAGTATGTAGTTCCTGCTGCAAGATTGAATATAACGTTTTTGTATAAACTGCATCAGTATTTGAAGTTGCTTCACGAGCATTACAAAATCGTTTATTTTCTATATCACGATAATTTTCACGATCTGATGGACTTATTAATGTGTCATCTGGTTCTTCATTAATAAGTAGCTCCATTAGTCCATTACTTTTGGGATAAGTTAAATCTTTCACTTATATTTTCTTATCATCAAATATAATTTCAGAATCACCAATCATATATGTAACTCCAATATTTCTTACTCCATATATGTTATCGAATTTACTGCGGCTTTAAAATATTAGTTTTGACATTGTCTTCATGCATAGATTTGAATGTTGAATTCATCATTGAGTTATCTAATAAGACAAAATCATCATCGAAATCATAATCTTTTATGGAACTTGAGCGAATATTAGTATCTAACATAAAACTCAACCTTTTTCGGGATCTAGTTGGTTTTTTAATACTGTGATTATCTGAAATGAGATTAGAAGACTATAAACTTTTTAATTCGACAAACTTTTTAAGTGGTGTAATGAGAGGTTTCAATGTATCTCCTACAACTTTTTCGAGATTCTCTCTCTCTCTCTCTCTCTCTCTCCTGTTTCAATGGTGCAGATTTTCTTTTAATAGCTTTACGAGCTTGCAACAGCTCGCTAAGAATATTCTTTTCTTTCTGAAAGCCCGACATGACGTCGTGTTACTGTATAAAAATGAACTGATGTTTCAGATTTTTTTAATTTCTTTTTATTGCAAAACAGTAAAAACTTTTTCAGTATCTACCATCATCCATCGCTCTATCTTTATCAATAACAGCAAATTCATATTTATCATTTTTCTAGCACTCAGAACAGAGATTTCTAAACTCGTTAAAAGACAGATCACTATTGACATGGTCATCATAAATATGTTTTAAATTCACATCATTTTGACCATAAATTACTAACATATTAATATTTTCTCTAATAAGATGTTTTAGTTAATGAGCATATGACTGGCATAGGTAGAAGCAGTCTTATCTCTCCATACAGAAAAATGCTCTGACGTTATCTTGCTTCTCACAAGCTACATCATCAAAAATCATAATTGAATTGGGCAATGTTTCATCTAGTGATATTACAGATTTATGTTCACTAAACGGGAAATATGAAATGTCTTCGATTGGTTCTATTACTTTTTTGAGAAATTGATACTTTGGTTGATTTAACGATTTTGAATAAACATACACATTCTCAAATCTAAGACCATTGGGATGAGTGATTAAAACTAATAAGCTATTTGCTTTTCCACAGTTTGATGGACCGCATAATACTGCTCGTATACTATCTGGTAGTAACTCTTCGTGTCGTTGCCTTCTTTTTCCTTTCCAACATCAAAGTTAGCGACGGACAGTGTCATGTTCTGCTCAGTGAAATCCATGTTGGCATGACAAAGTCTAGTTTAACATTGACTAACGTAAATATATAAATGTTGATTGTATATTTTTGATCTTCATTGATAATTTAACTGTCAACGATGATTGAATATAAAACTCGTAAACATTCGAAAAAGGAAGAACGTATATTGCTCAATAGAGTAATCAACAATTTGCCTATTCAAATGTACCTCCCTGGTTATCAATACTGTGACCCCGGAATTAAATTAACGAAGCTATTAACAAGGGTGATCCAGGAATCAATCCACTAGCTAAGGCATGTAAAGAACATGGCATTGAGTACTCTAATAAAAACAGTAATCGTAAAGTGGCTGACATAAACCTTGCTAATAAAGCTTGACAACAGATTAAAGCTAAAGACACTAGTCTTTCTGGGAAAGCGTCAGCTCTAGCAGGTGCAAGTGCTATGAAATTAAAGCCAAAAACTGAAATAGGACTGAAATTCAACAAATTGGTGACATCAGCGAAAAAATCATTGAAATCATGTAAAAATTCACGCAAAGTAATACAGTCCGCCTTAAAAGATGTTCGTCAAGCTCTTAAGAATAGTGATTGTAAAAATAAAGTTCTCATTTCGGAAAATTGGCGGAGTTCTTTCTTTCCTTATTCCACTGTTCCCAGGACTAAGTGCTACTGGTACTTTGGCCGTAGGTGCTGCTGGAGTAGCTAAAGCAGTAAATAATCCTAAAGCTGCGCAGAAAGATTATCAAGAAAGCAAGCGTCATAATAAGACGATGAAAACTATTGCTTTAGGTAAAGGTCTTTATCTGAAGCCATATAAACGTGCAGTGGGATTATTTCTCATATTTCTCATATTTCTCATTATTAAAAGAAAAAAAACTTCACTTGAATTTTGCCAAATCGTCCACTAACAAACTATAATCTTATAAAATATGCACATATATTACAAATTCCATATTTGGGAGGTGTTTTCATGAGAAATAGCCTTCCTCATAATGGACCATGGCATGACGAATCTGCTATTGTTAATCTCGATGATTCATTAAATAAAAGTACTCATTGATTAGCTATCTAAAGAGAGCATTTAACGTCACTACTTTGACAGCTTTAGTGATCTCAAACCTCCCATAGATGTTATGAAATATTTTAATGTGAAAGTAGTAAAATACAACTATACAAAATATCAAAAAAACAATATATACGAGGTGTGTTCAAAAAGTAATGAGAATTTTTATTTTCGCGGGTTTGGAGAGGCCGCCTGTATAAAAATTTTTTTATTATGTAGGTACGTATGCTCCTGAAGTGCGATAAAATTTTAAGCAATATTCATTGCTTACTTTTTATATGGAAGCCGCTAACATTAGATGTTTTCTTTGAGCTAGGTGATTTTCTTTTCTGAAAAAAAATGGAGCAAAGAATTTGTATTCAATTTTGCGTAAAAAATGAAATAAAGTGTAGTGAAGTTTGTAAAATATTAACAAAGGCATATGGTGAGTTTGCTATGAGTAAAGCAAGGATTTACGTGTGGTATAAGTGTTTCCAAGATGGCCGCGATAACGTTGAAGATGGCGAACGATCCGGACGCCCAAGCACATCAGCAATTGATGGAAACGTTAAAAGAGTGAAAGAAATGGTTAGGGACGATCGCCGAATCACAATCAGAGAAGTCGCTGATGATGTTGGCATATCAGTTGGCTCATTCCATGGAATTTTTTCGGATGTTTTGGATATGAAATGAGTGGCAGCAAAATTTGTTCTAAACTTATTGAATTTCGAACAAAAACAGCAGCGAATGAAAGTTGCTCAGAAGTCGCTAAATGAAGTTAATAACGATGCAGAACTACTAAAACCTGTTATCACATGTGACGAAACATGAGTTTACGGATATGATGTCGAAACTAAGGCTCAATCATCCCAGTGGAGGCATTCTGGATCGCCAAGACCAAAAAAGGCTCGACAAACGAAAATCGCCGAGCTCAAAAAGCACTTCTAACGTTAGCGGCTGCCACTTAAAAAGTAAGCAATGAATATTGCTGAAAATTTTATCGTACTTCAGGGGCATGCGTACCAACATAATAAAAATTTTTTTATACAGTCAGACTCTCTAAACCCAGAAAATTTAAAAATTATCGTTACTTTTTGAACACACCTCGTATATATACAATAATCAGGAAAATCTTCTGTTTTAGAAGCCCAATATTTTCCATTAATTGAACTAGCAAAGCATAAAAATTATGTTTTAGGTATAGTCGAACTTTTAACCTTTCATTCAATTCCAAGTATTGACAATACAAATAATCAACTTCATTTAAAAGGAGAAATTATTACTGTCCCCATTGGTAGTTACGAAATCGATTATATTAATCAATTTTTATCAAATACATTCAAATCCAAAGGAATTGAATTTTCCTTAAAAGCTCACAATAATACATTTAGAAATGAAATTAAGTGCAGTGTTCTGTTATCTTTATCCTCAAAAATCAATCTCAAGGAAAATATAGAACACCGTTCTGATTTACCGGTAAAAATATTTAAAATAGACGCACTCATAGTCGAGTGTAACATTACTGCAGGACCTTCCATTAACAATCAAAAGGTTCATACTATTCATGAATTCTTTCTCAGTGTTCCTCCAGGATATAAAATCATAGAAATTCCATTACACGTTATATATCTACCACTTAGTGTTAAGTGTATAGATAATATACAAGTTCAAATTGTCGATCAAGACGACAATCTAGTTAATGTGAGGCTTACGATGGCTCGATCGCTAGAGCGAAGGACTAGTAACTTGGTGATCCGAGTTCAAATCCCGGTCTCGGCCGATTGACACAGGCACCGCTGTAATAATTTACATGTGCTTTGTTTACAAACACATCGTAGACCTCCGTTGCTGATTAGCACCAATATTTGGAAGCATAAATAGAACGACGTTAAATAACATAAAAAAAAAAATCTAGTTAATGTTCAAGAAGAGGAAATCACTGTTAGACTTCATATCAAATCTATATAATGGGGATTGTCTATAATTCTAACAAGTATATAAGTACTCCATCATGGCAATCGACGATCAATCGATTGAAGAGTTTGAAACCGTTAAGACTAAAGAACATTCAGTTTCTCCAAAGTCTTGGTGTAAAAGTTCGTGGAAAAAATTACCTGTATAATTTTCTGCTGCTTTCTGAAAAATGGACGAAATACTAAAAATGCAATCAGGTGCCGGATTCAATGAGTCAATTGCTCATTATGAAATTCACGCACATCAACCATACACATTACTAAACTTTGATCATAATGATGAAATTCGCATTTCCATCCAACACCATGATTTGTGTCTTCTACGATCACGTAGTTCTATTCATATCTATGTAAAATTACAAAAAAGTGATGGAAATGCACTATCTAAATGTAGGTTTGTATATAATGATATTTGTCATCTTTTTGATAAAATTCGCTACGAAATTAATGGTGTTGAGAGGCAAAAGTAAAAATGTTGGATTGAGCAGTGTCATGAACGGTTGGGCTTCGTTCAATACCAACGAGACGCTCATGCTTGAAAATGCAGGCTGGGTGGGTAATGAAGAAGCAACGAGAACTTTGATAGATAGACATGGAAACTTTGACGTTGTTATTCCTCTAAGTATGATTTTGGGCTACGCAGAAAATTATAAAAAAATTGTAATTAATATGAAGCATGAACGTATTCTGGTAAGATCGGACCTGAATGCTATAATGTAGGAAATTAATAATACTACATATGAAATATATAACATAAAAATAACAAAGATAGAATGGTTAATGCCTTATGTTATTGCTTTTGATAAACAAAAAATCCAACTTTTAAATTTCATTGGCAAAGATAATCCGATCTCAATGTATTATCGTTCATGGGAACTCTCTGAATATCATGTTCTACCAAGCACCAATAAGCATGTGTGGACAGTGAAAACTTCCAATCAATTGGAGAAACCACGTTATGTGATTCTCGGCTTTATAAAAAATTTATATAAAATATTTTTATAAATTTAGTAATATATTAAGACAAAAATACATACAAGAACGTCTTAAAACAATGAATCATTAAAACAAATGGCTAAGTGCATTTTGTATGAATCCCTATATATAATAGCATGTAGAGTTTACGCAAATATATCTAAAACTCTAAAAAATAAGAATAAATAAATAGTATTAACGGAAATACAGTTTAATAAAGTAATGAGATCATTTACAAATAGCTGAGTTTATTTTCACATCATTTGGTCCACGCGTGGTCTCATAAAAAAGAGTTAATTATCTGGAATCATCGATGTTTTTAGGTAAACATTCTTCTGCTATTTTTTCTGATAATTCATTATCATTAAAAAAAGTAGGTATGAACTTGCCAGGCCCATTCCCATAAAGTTTATGCTGTTTTTTTAATAATTAATGTTTGCATGAAAAGATTTTACAGTCAATAACTCATTTTGATACAGACTATAACTTTTAAGTCCATAACTCAATAAATGAAATTTTATTGCACAATAACTTTCAATTTTGTAACTACATACGTTTTGAAATTTGTAGCTACAGAATTTTAAATCGCTCTTCTCTATAATGTATTCTATTTATATAAATGATATTTTTTCCTATTTAGACTTCACATAAATATTCTTCATTCTTAAAAAAAAATTATAGCCTAAGATGGTAATAAAATGACATTTCAGAATTATAATCAATTATTTCTAATTTAAACAAAAGAAAGTATTGAAATCAATTTTTACATAGTTAAGTATATGTAAATATGTATGAGTACCAATTAGTGTAAGTTTCGAAATTATTACTAATTGTTATTTAATAAAAAAGTGGCTTATTAAAAGTGTGCTTATGCACTCACTTATTTATAATATGAGAATACAGTACTATGAAAATATAATTTAAAAATTATTATGAAATGTGCTTGCGGGCCCATCTTTGAAAAATTTATCGTAAACGTTATTGTTAGTAGATAAATTTACATTATTTTTGTTAAATTTTTGTATTTCACAATCATCTACATAATGTAATCTATGAAGCCGAAGATCACTATGATCTTTGCTTAAGAAGCTATAACATTAATATTTGACCAAATCATCATTATTCAGATCCCCAATTACATTTTCATAATATTACCTTTACTTTGTCAGATAAATTTAGTATTCTGTTACTAGAGATTTGATGGAAAGTATATTTTATTGAAAATGAAAACTGGTTTTCAACTGATTTCAAAATGATTTCAAATAATGTTCTTCATAAATTATTTCGATTATTGCAATATATTTAAATTGATTTTAAACGGTTATCAAATGTCTCGTCTAAAAGAAATGATTGATTTCACGGAGAGAACTGGTCCCCGGTATAATTTTATATGGTGAGGTATTTTGGAAATAAAAAAAATGAAATAATTTAGTATCTACAATTCCCTTGTTTACTAAAAAACTTTTCAAAGACGGGCCCGCAAGTATAAATAAATATAATTTTTAAATTATATTTTCATAATACTGTATTCCCATGTATAAATAAATGAGTGCATAAGCACACATATAATAAGTCACTCTTTTATTGAATAATAATAAGTAATAATTTCGAAGCTTACACGAATTGGTACTCATATATATTTATATATACTTGACTATGTAGAAATTGGTTCTAATACTTTCTTTTGTTTAGATTAGAAACAATTGATGATGATCCTGAAATGTTATTTTATTACTATCTGAGGTTATAAATGTTTTTTGAAGAATAAGAATATTTACGTGTGACTGTGAAGTCTAAATAGGAAAAAATATCATTTAAATACATACAATACATTATAGAGAAGAGCTTTTAAATGATTAAAAAGTATAATACACACAATACTTGCCTTATTTTATACTTTTGTGTAAAATAATTTTAAAGTAATGCACAAGATAATTTATAACGCTGATCAAATTTTTCTTCCCAACGCTTTCTTTGGCAAGTCGAGTCATTTGTGCCAGACGTGTTCTTACTGAACTTAAACTTTTTTGTGTAAACCAATAGAATAAACCAAAATTGAAATAGTGGAAATATATTTGTAAATGCAGTTAAAAATCAAAAATCTAAAATAATTTTTTAATTTTCTATAGTATGAAGCCACTATATTTTCTATGAATCAAATAAAGATATAATTAATGACAATTATTGATAAGAAATGTTTAATAGGATACATTTAATTTAAAATTTTCTACTTTAACGTTGTCAAGAAAAATTCTATCGCACATTTTGGCGACGTGTACATTTTTGTTTATACTCATTTATTTGTGTTGTCAATTTTTTTTTTATATAGGTTTCTTTAATTTGCAAAATATTCACTTACAGTTTCTATATATGGTTTTAATATTTTAACTGTCCAATACATGCATATTAAAATCAAGAAATTTTGTTATTTCAAGTTAATCTTATATAATACAGCGCGGTTAAAATATCGTCTTCAAAAATTCTATATGGACCATTCTTTTACAGTAATTGCACAAATTTCGTGAAAATAACTCGATACTTTAAAATCGTCTGATATTTTTATAGCCCTCCTATATAAAATATATATAGGCCAATCACTTGTAAAATTAATCTGGCTACTAGTGCGGGAAACGGAAGTGCAGCGTGGGCCGCCCGCTACAAAACTTGCAAAATATTTTATAACTTCTAATCTAATAGTCAAATCATTTTTAAAAGTAGATTTTTTAGATTTCACAATTCAATTATGAATGTTTAAAAATTTTAACAATGCATACTTTTTTTTTAATTCACTTTCAAATTATTACAAAGTAAAGTGTAAAATCTAACTGAATAAGTTCGAAATAGATGCGATTAATATACTCTGAGCAAATCAATTTAAAGTATGAGATTTTAGAGTAACTCTACGAAATTTTAAAAAATTCATGTTATATTTGCAAAAAAAATTATTCAAGCAAAATCCTAAAATAGATATTCATAATTTCTATATATAATAGGTATAAAAAATTACATACTATTATAAAATGTCAAGTTCAAATTGGTTTATGATTTGTTAAAGAATGATTCCATATAAATATATTTCTAGCTCAATTATTTAATACATTCGCCGCACTTTATTTTCCGATACAAGTTCTTGCAAAATATTTTTATGAAATTTTACATTTTTAAGTAATGAAATTCTATCCCACTTGTGTTCGAGGTTCCAAAATCCGACCATATTTACTTATTTTTTCGGGATACTTTAAAACATTCTTTCGTAATTTGTATAGACAATTTTAATTTCTATACACCGTATCTTTTAGATGAAAAAGTAAAAAAAGTATAAAAATTTTCTAAAAAATTAAAAAAGTTCTTCATGCAACCTGCCACTGTCACCGCATCGAAAAGACTTAAGAGCGTGCAGAACAACTTATACATAAAAAGCCAATAAATTTTATCTTTATAATTTGATCTTCTAAGAATATTATTGAAAACAAATCCCTTTCTTGATTTTGTCAATTTATTAATATTAGATGAATCGCTTTTGAAATGCATTTTTAAAAATACCATCGTTTCGACCTTCTAATATGTTTTTTCATACTTATTTTATAAAGTTTCCCAAGGAAAACCACAATAATATTTAGTTACAATAAATAAATTTTTTATCTCGCATTGAATAAGTTGACATTTATCAAATATATGAATGTACGGTACCCTTAGGTGTTTGCATAATATTGACATAAATATATTTTTGTTTAAACAAAAATTAATAAATCTAAAATATATTTACGAAGACCACTTATCTAATACAAAATAGAATTGATGTTATTTAACTAAAAATATACTGTGAGGAAATTTTGTTCAATTACTATATATATTTGTCTTTGTTATATATCTTAATCAATATATTTATAGTACACACCTATAAGAAGTGTTATTATATAAAAAACTATATTTATTGGTATTTGATTATAATGTATAGCATTCTCTAACCTAACCTCTAAACTCAACTACGTGGCACTGCTTCACTACGTGATAATAGCAGAATAGATATACTTTAGTTATTTAATACCGGAAATTACGCAAATATAGTGCATATTCACGAGATGGACAAAATTAAATAACTAGAAAGATAGTGAAAACGGAGGTAAAAAAATTAACTGCTTAATAACTTTAGTGTAATAAAAATTTTTTACATAAAACTTTTTTTGAATTGAAGTATAACGGAATAGCTTTCTTTTAAGCATAATTAGAAGTAAAATAATGGTTTAATATTGACGTAATAATTATTTGAAAATTTCGAAATCCAATATCAATGTATATATAGCACGGTCGTCCGATGGCTGTAATACCCATACTGGCCTTCGGAGCGCGACCGCGATCTTTGATACAAAATGTAATTCTGTACTTAACTTTTTAGAAATTAATTTTAAACTCAGGCTACAATTATTCTATGGATCTTGGTATAGGGTTTTAGAAATTAAATTTATTTTTTTTTTTTTATTTCTTATTGAATTATTTAATGCAAATATTTTTCTTTAAAACGATATTGTAATTATTGTATATATAAAAAATTATGCACAAAGTTTGAGAATATTTTATAGAATTACGTCATTTGGTAAATTCTATATTCTATATTTTAACAGTTAGTTTCGGAGTTTATTTTGTTATTGAAAATCTTTTATCTTTCTATATATCATATTATTTATAATAGATTTGTTGTCTTTAAATATATTTTTCATATGTGTTTACTTAAAAAATTATACATAAATGATAGAATTAAGGAGATAAAATACCATATCAAATTTTTTACAAAATGAATAGTTTGTAGCTTAGTAAAATATTTAAAAAATTCCGTCAAATTTGTAAAGTAAAATATTATTTGCAGTATTAAGAAGCTTTTTTGGTTTCAGTGTAGTTAAAAAATACATACGATAATTGAAGTAATTCAATCAGGATAAAATATTATTCCGAAAATTGCGTCAATACAGATGTATTGTAAATTATTATTTACGCAATACATCTAAAAATATAAAAGAACTGTTCAGGCAGAGCAATTCTTTTTAAACTTGATAGATAACCGCGCCAGATAATGTATATTTCATTCGATTTCTACTCATGATTTCGTAATTAATTTCACATGTTGCTTTCTCAAGAATGTGTCCGCTTCAGCGACTGGCCGCAGCAGGGCACCCATTCACGGCAGCTAAAAAGTCGTGCTGTCTTGTTATATACGCTCTGGCCATGTTCTGTCAATCTCTCCCTATTATCTCTGATATAACTCAAAAATTTGTAAAATCTCTTTAAAGTTACTTTCTACGATAGTACAAAATAAGGCAAGTATGGTGTATTCGAAGTCCTTATCTTGTGAAACTTCTCTTTAATGTAATACTTTTATCGATATAATCAATATATTGTATTTATTTTTATAAATGAAAGGTTTTCCTAATTAGACTCCTCAGTCAAATACACATAAATGTGCGATGCTTAAAAAACAATTTATAGTTTTATTATTTGTAAATTCTAATTTAAATAAAAGAAAGTATTGAAATCAATGTTTACATAGTCTAGTATATGTAAATATAAATGAGTACCAATTCGTGTAAGTTTCAGAATTCAGGTTGGCTTAACAGTTTTTCTCAAAAGTTTATTTTATTAATTAAATATCAGAAAAAAGTAAATATATGTATATATATATATATATATATATATATATATATATATATATATATATATATATTTCTTCAGAATAAAATAATATTGGAGGATTATATTCATGTATTTCTAATTTAAATAAAAGGAAGTATTGAAAATAATTTTTACAGGGTCAAGTATATGTAAATATGTATGCACGTGTAAGTTTCGAAATTATTACTTATTATTATTCAATAAAAAAGTTGCTTATTAAAAGTATGCCTTTGAACTCACTTATTTATAGCATGGGAATACAGTACTAGGAAAAGATAATTATTTTGACATGAACTTGACCCAACTTTGAAAACATTTTTGGTAAACAAAGGAATTGTAGATACTAAATTATTTCATTTTTTCCCCAAAATAGCTGCCCATATAAAATTATTATCATTGGACTCTTTTACACGAGTCATTTGAAAATGTTTTTAATCAGTTTAAATCACATGCAGTAACCGAAATCATTTATGAAGAAAATTATTTTCCCTCGTCCTTACCTAGTACGAAAAGGCTTTTTTACGAACCTCGTTACAACCCACGGCTTCGCCTCGGGCCGCAAACATCTCTTTTCGTAAATAAAGCCTTTCCATACTCGGTAAAAAATGTACTATTCCTTCACTTATTAACACAAATTATACCTTCCATCTAATCACTAGTAACAGAATCTTGTAAAAATAGTAAAAATTTATCTGACAAAATAATTGTAATATTATGAAAATGTAATTGAATATCTGAGTAATGATGGTTTTTCAACTATGAATGTTTTTGTTCTCAAGCAAGGATCATAGTGATTAAGTGATAGATTACATCAAGTAGAAGATACTAAAATACAAATAAATTATTTTATAAAAAATAATATAATGAAATATATGTTAAATATTGATGAATATTTAAAAATCGTGATGATAACAAACATTACTGAAGTCAACTTCTTTGTTGCGTAATTTAACTGGACTTACTTATAAAAGTTTGAAATATTTAAACAATTATGCATTGATTGGTAGGAATTCTAAAAATATCGATGTTACATAGTATGAACTGGTAGGTAGATCTAATAATTTTATGTTACTGAATTTCGAGCTATTCATCTATTATTTATTAACTTCAAATCCATATTGGTGATGTTGTAGTAGATTTATGTTTCTTTGTTAAAATAAATCATTTATGCTCTTTGATAAAAATATATTAAATTATTCAATGTCTTTTCACACACATTCGTAAATATTCAATCTACAATTAGTTAATTTTAATTCATTCGATGGACAAGAAACTATAGTTTATTTTGCGTACTGTTCTGCAAAAAATAGTATTCTTCAATATTTTTTAACCATTTAAATTACCAAAAACTTTTCAAAGACAGACCCGCAAGTACATATCACAATAATACTATGTAAAAATTGATTTCAATACTTTCTTTTGTTTATATTAGAAATAATTGAATGTAATGCTAAAATATCATTTTATTCTTAGGGAACCTATATATATTTACTTTTTTCTGCTATTTAATTAATAAAATGAACTTTTGACAAAAACTTTTAAGCCCACCTGAATTCTGAAACTTACACAAATTGGTACTCATTACATATTTACATATACTTGACTGTAAAAATTGATTTCATTACTTTCTTTTGTTTAAATTAGAAATATTTACAAATAATAAAACTATAAGTTCTTTTCTCAGAATTGTACATTTATGTTTAATTGACTGAGAAGCAGAATTAGAAAAACATTTCATTTATATAAATAAATACACTGCATTAATTATTCTATCGTCTGAATACGAAATTTTCTGTACAAGTTGTCACGAAATACCTGGACAACACCAAACTACGGTATTTCCCCATAGAAGCCACCTTAAAAGATAGTATATTATTAAATATATTATTGAATTTTACAAATTCTGGTGTGGGAAATATTAGAACTAAAATACTATATAAAATAAATTTAGTTGACACGAATAAGGAGGCCCTGCATTACTATAGAAAACCAAGATAAAATGCCAGGCATCAAAATAAACACACCAATTTTCACTACACATTTTTTTAAGATACGACTTTTTGAAATCCTAGTACAATCACGTTGTCAAATGCCAACTTCAAAATTAATAAGGAAAAATTTTAAACTAAAACAAAACAAAATAGAGAAGGATAAAAATAGATGGATATTATAAAGATACCAAATGGAAATGATGAAGAATAACTACTGATCATTCGAGTAAATATAAGTATTTTATAAGTATTATACTACAAATACATAATAATTACGTAAAATTGTTAAAATAAAAATTTATAAGCAGAAGAGGTGGCTTTCTGACTAACTGGGATTGCACTTTTCAAAATGTGCGTAAAGATAAAGGAACGTGAAAGTCACATTGATGTAAATGAAGAGAATTAACAGGATCAGGAGGCGTAAGAGTATTAAGGGAGATAAATGGAAAAACCCGGATGGTAATTTGAAAGATGAGGAGGGGCAGATATTTAGATATTGTGCGGAAATCGGGTAGGCGATGTCAAACCTGCCAAGTGTATATATATATATGCGTCCTTATATATATATATATATATATATATATATATATATATATATATATATATATATATGGACGCATTTTAATACATAGGCGTTCATTGTCTATGCAATGCTATAGTGCACGTTTACCTAGGGATAAAAGCAGACTATAAAGCATACCTGTGTAGACTAATGCGGACATCAAGAATGGACAGCGAAGTGAGTGCGTAATGGAACATTACTCGAAGCTGGACGTTGTATAGCTATATAGAGTGAGGCCCTTTTTCCGTGTATCATCTCAACGCATCAATTGCTTTATTGCAGTAATTCGTAGATTATTTTGCAAGAATCCGACAGCTTGGGTTTGGGGACAATTAATATTTTTCTGCGAAGAGAATCATATATTAATAAGAAATCTGTTAGCTACCTACAATGCAATATAATGTAATTAGATTACAACAATGACACTTGTCGGTAGGGAATGAAGTAAAATATTGTTTGTAAAGTTTCACTTCCTTCAGATTAAAAATTATTATAATATTTATTTCGATTTTTTTCGAATTGCTGGCACAGATTTCCCGTTTCTGATCCACGCCCAAAATAATGAACCATTCAAATTTAAGAATACACATTTAGGCATAACTGAAGTATGAAATTGCTATATATATTATATATTTTTCTTACATTCAGAGAATATTTGGGATATAAATTGATAAAAATACATAAAACATCTATGTAATGAAATAAGAAAATATTTGTATATGTGTATGTGTACACGCCCATGTATGTGAAAGATAATAAATTACCTCCAAAAGCGATGATTCATTTCATCTCAGGCAATTAACATAATTAATTTTAATTAAAAACAAGAATAATTAATTCTGTCAAATAAAATTAAATAAAATGTAAACTTTTTAACAATAAATACATATTTTTTAAGAAAAATAAATATACTGCTTATGCTTTCTGTGGAATAAAATCAATTGTGAAATTTTTTGACGAAATTCAATCAATTTAAATATAATCTCTTCTGATATAAAGCATTTCAGATGATGTTAAATTGTTATTCGAATTTCAGTTACTTATTTTTATTTCATTCTTTTTTTTCTTTTTTTTTTTAGAAAGTCCTTTCCTATTTATATTATATTATAAACGCAATATTTTCTTATTTTTTAGCGATTTGTTTGTGCAACAGCGATTAATTTCTAATATATTATAATACATGTGATTTAAGTCTTCAAACTAATGATTTAAGTAAATATTATTTCACGGTGAGAAGTAATGAGTTTACGTAAGTCAAACGTATTTTTATAGATTTATATATTTTTATTTTTATCAAAAGTATTTTTTTATAGATCGTATAATAGTAATCCGCCAAATTAATTATAATATCTGTAAATGTATATATCATTATTGTAAAAATATGAAAAATTAAAAAATCTTAACTCTCGTGGCTTTCACATCTCTCACTTGAAGGGTAAAATGATTCTCGCTTGTGAGAGAAAATGAGATAAAATATGATAATTTTCCTATTCATTCTTACGAAGCTAATCATACGTATTCTTGTATGTGATTTAACAAAAATAATATGAGACTTCCAGTAAAACAATACTTGTTAATAATTTTTGGATATTACATAATTCCGGTGGATTTTACGAAAGAAAAACGTTAATTAAGGCATTCGTAAAGGCTATTCCTTAATGCAGAATTATTTATAGTAAATGATTAAACTAAGATAATTATATATGTTAAAACCATAATATGTAATAAATATTAATTTTATGAACAGAAGTAAATTTACTTCGACGTCTCATTCCCTCAATTATGATTATAGAAAGTTAAAAAAAAAATTTGTATAAATCTTTAGACGTGCCTACAAGTAGCGAAACTTTTTTAGAGTTAATAACATTTCTCTAAGTAGGTTAAAAAAATAAATATATTACACTCCAAATTTTTAAGAAAATAGGTGTATATATATATTATTTTCTTAAAATTTTCAGTTTAAAATTTGATAATAAGACTACGTTGATGTTAATATAAAGACAAATTTGATAGAAAAAATTATACTTTATGTAAATTATTTATATAATAACATTCATTACATTTTTATATAATAAATTTTATTTCATTGCTATTTACACTACGTCATGCAATTTACTAAAGAATATAATTTTACTATATGTTATTTTAAAACAATTGAATTGTACTTCTGTCGACTGCCCATATACAAATTAATAGATATTTTTTTTATTGGTCTTACAGTCCAATCAATTTCATCCAAAAATAAAATAAAATAAAAATAAAAATAAAATAAAAATAAAAAAAAAAATAAAAAAAATAAAAAATAATAATAAAAAATCAAAAATAAGAAATAAAAATAAAAAATAATAAAAATAAAAAATAAAAATTAAAAATAATAAATAAATCGAGCTCGAAACGTTGGACAAGTCTTCAATTAGGTAAGGGTGTTGGGGACAGTCAGACTGCACTTTACTAACAAAGAATTTTTTCAGCTAATATTTTATTTTCAGATTAGTCTACGGGGGTGAATGTAAACAAGGACAGTCTGACTGTCATTATCATTTTAATTTAATTTTTAATTTAATTTTTATTTTTAATTTTTATTTTTTATTTTTATTATTTTTTATTTTTATTTCTTATTTTTTATTTTTTATTATTATTTTTATTTATTTTATTTATTTATTTATTTATTTATTTATTTATTTATTTTTTATTTTTTTTATTTTTATTTTTATTTTATTTTATTTTTGGATGAAATTGATTGGACTGTAAGACCAATAAAAAAAATATTTATTAATTTATATGTTATTTTACTATAACACTGAGAAATAAATATCTATAAATTCAAATAAATCAATTTCATAAAAGAGATATTATTTGAATCAAACAAATATTTATTTAAAGTAAATTAAATTTATTAAAATTAATTCAATAGTTATTAGAATACAACAAATATTTATTTAAATTTATGTTTAAAACAAAAATATACATATTTAAAACGAATGAATATTTTGTAATTTAGAGTAAACTATATATTTGAAACAAATAATTAAGGTTACTTGAAAGGCATACATATATTTATTACATTAAACTAAATAAATTATTGAAAAGTAATAAATAATTTCTGAATTTGACTAAACTGAACTACATATACGTAAAAAATAAAGTTAAATAAATAAATATTTGAAAACCTATATATACTCAAATTTAACAAATAAATTCAATTTTTGAAAAAGCTATTCAATAAAAACAATTAAATAGCTTTATCAAAAGGTGAAATATATTTATTTGGTTACACCCAACGAGTTGTCAAAAACTAATAAACATTTTTTCGATTTTATTAAACGAAGCACAAAGCTTTAAATATTAAATTTATATGAATAAATCTATTAATAAAACTATTTATATGTTATAAGTAAATAATTTTTTCAAAAATAGAAAATATTTTTTTGATTTATATATACATTTTGTAGTTTTTACTATTTATTTAATATATTTAATTTTTAAATCTTTGTGCTTCGTTTAATACAATTACATAAATATTTATTAGATTTTACAACTGACCGGAATAATCAAATAAATCTAATCCACCCTTTGAGAAAACTATTTCATTCTTTCGAGTAAATGGTTTTTTAAAAAATTGAATATCTTTCTTGTATATATATAAACTGAAAAAATTTCTAATATTAGTAAATATTACTTGATTCAAGAAATTTAGGCGATTGTTCTGTACCAAGTAAATATTTTCTTTAACTAAGTAATCGCATAAACTTAAACCAGATAAGTAGTTACTAAAATAAACCTTTCATTTTCTCAACAACAGAACACAAATATTAGGAATCAAAGGAACATTTTCTTATTTTGAGAAAATAAATCGTTAAATCAATAGATTAAAATTTAATATCAGAAAAATAAATTTTTCCATTAATTAAATATCTCTTAGATAGTAGTCCAGATTTTCTAGAAAATGGGTCTGAGATTGTAAATTAAATAAATATTTTCTTATCTAAAGAAAATATTTTCTTAAACCAATAATTTCAAATTTAAAATCAGGAAAATAAATTATTGGATTAATTAAATATCTCCTAGATTTTTGTCAAAATTTTCTAGAAAATGGGTGGCTGAAATTGGAAATGAAATAAATATTTTCTTAACTAAAGAAAATATTTTCTTGAACCAATAACTGAAGATTTTGAATAAAAAAATATAGTTATTTGATTCAAGCCGACAAAATTAAGTGAATATATACTTGTATTAAGAATTTCAATACTTTACTCAAGAAATTTAATTAAAAATGAAGAACTCGATTTCTATCTTTAAAACAATAATTACTTGAAATGCGTTTTTATTTTCTAGAAACATGAAAATTCAATATGTTAAATGTTTAAAAGTAGTGCATAGTTTCTTGATTCAAAGCATTATTTTCTTAACTTTAAAAATCAAAAGCTTAAACTAAGCGAATAATTCCTTGAATTCTTTTATAATTTATACGTTAATTTACTTTTACTACATTTATTTCGGCACTTTTAATTTTAAATTAACATTATATTATTTGATTAAAGTCTC
Source organism: Sycobia sp. Sy_11 (assembly GCA_018907035.1). Classification (NCBI taxonomy): domain Eukaryota; kingdom Metazoa; phylum Arthropoda; class Insecta; order Hymenoptera; family Epichrysomallidae; genus Sycobia; species Sycobia sp. Sy_11. The sequence continues at coordinate 1,054,321 of JACCIC010000162.1, read as the reverse complement.
ATAATTAATTTATTTCGCTTAAAAAAACCTCGACCTAATCGGGATTCTATCCGCAGACCGTTGGATTCGCAAGCTAACGCCTTATTAATTACGCTATCGCAGTACGCAGTGGACAATAATAAAATCTTATATATCATTTTTAGATATCCTATAGTTATACATTATGAAATTAATTTATGGATTCCAATGAATAGTATATCCCCCGTCTTAGCTTCACCCGAGATAATAATTTAACCAATTTCATAAACAATTCAATAATATTTAAGTAAAAAATATATAAAAATCTATATAACTATAAATAATTGACCTTAATTTACCTATCGTCGCTTTATAGATATATATATATATATATATATATATATATTTAATACGGATTCGATGGAGAAAATTGTACTTTTGAGTTCGAGCGGTAGAAAAAGATGTCCAAGTATCTCGAGACAACGTTTTCAGAGAGTATCATGTTCGTACTATAGGAAATATCTCGGGACGACTGCTATAGAGAGGTTGGGGAGGTAGAATACAATGTCCAGGTATTCCAGGGCGACTATTACTGGGAGTTTGCTTGTTCGAATGATAGACTACGAATCTCTTCATAGAAGTCGTACTAACATACCTGGATATTATTTTCCATCAACTATACACGACACTCCCCGTAGATGTAGTTCCAAAACAACTGGAAATGGCATTCTATTATCCAAACACGAAACTTCCCGTAGAACTTGTCCCGACATACCTGGACATCATTTCTATCGTTCGAACACGTAACTCCCCGTAGAAGTCGTTCCATAACACCTGAAAATCGCATTCTATCATCCGAACTCAAAACTCCCACTAGAAATCGTCCCGAAAAAGATAGCATCGCTTCCTAAGGACTAAACACAATACTCCGCGTAGAAGTTGTGCGAAAAGATGTAGGTATCATATTTCTCCGTCCCAACACGAATCTCACCATACAAGTTGATTTCCTCATACTTGGACATCGCATTCTATCATCCGAACACACAACTGCCTATGTAGTCCAGGTGAATTAGGTCCAAAATGGCCGATTTACCAACAATTTCTCCAACCCCTATTTTTTTGCATTAAATGATAGATGAGGATGTGTAGAATAAGACCCTAAATTGTCGGAATCGTACCCCATCGGCAACGCATTTATTTGTTGCAAAATAGCAAAATAAGCTCTTTTTTTACTTTTTCTTCAATAGTTTAAATAATATTACTCTAATCGAAAAATGTTTCGTATAAAAGTTGTGTAGGAGATAATTCTGAACAAAAGTACGTACATTAAAAACTTAAAAAGTCGATTTTTCTATTGTTAAATAAACAATGAGAATAGAAAAATTTTCGATATTCAAAGAGCTATACAATTTGTTTAAACAATTGAAATTCAATAATAATGGCGTAAATAGATGTTTTTTCATTTACTTATACTACGTTTCAAATTACAAAATATACTTTCAACATGGCGACCAGTTGCGAAATTATTTATATTGCAACTTCACCATTGCGAAGTTCGCCAACGGCTGGGAATTTTTTAAGGCAGTAAAATTGAATCATTAGAGGGTATTAAAAGTAATCAAAGCTGAAAAGACCAGATTTTTAAATTAAATTTTTAAATTGTTGAAAGTGAAAAACGCCGTTGTTAGGGACGATATCTCGGGAGTTTTTAACGCTAGAATATTGAAACAAAATGCATTATATTACGCTTAAAAAAAGAAAATTTTTTGGCCATTTCATACGATTTATAAACGTACATTTTCATACGACCAATAGAAGTTGAGAAAATTTTTGTTTAAACTATTATTTATTACTTGTCATTTAATTAACATTTTAACTTAAAATTTGGTAAGGTGCAAGTATAAAGGTTAATCTATCTTTACATTTATTAATACATTTTAAATTATTAGTAATTATGTTTGAATGTAACATTTGGAAAAAATTTTTACGAGTGGCATCAGCGACGGCTGGCGGCAGTTTATCTCTCCTCGTGCAGACTTCGCGGCGCCGACTACTGAGCATGCGCACATTCGCGCACTGCGCCACAGACAGCTCCAGCTACGTCGCTCTCGATCTTAGTTGTAAAATAGAATATTTTTACTATAAAAGCGGCTATTTTGATGATTTTTTTTTAATTTAACTTTATTTTTCTAAACTTCATAGTGCTCTTGGTTCTAATACGATAATGCTATTATATCCAGTGTATAATAACATTAATTAATTCTTTTCAATTTTATATTGGTTTATTTAGTAATTTAAAATTACTTTTACTTCATTGTGTGTCTTTATGTTATAATATTAACGTAATTCAATATTAGTTTTCCTCTTTTCTGATAACCAATTTTTATTATTGATGCATATGCACACACACACCATCGCGACTCTACGCTATACATACAGGTGTACACGCGACTAACGCAAATTTTTCTTTGTTTCTCAATTCAATTGATCAAAATTTATCAGTTGATCAAAATGTATTTTTCCCCTTAATTACTTGAAATGCGTTTTTATTTTCTAGAAACATGAAAATTCAATATGTTAAAGTCTCATAATTAATTTATTTCGCTTAAAAAAACTTCGACCTAATCGGTCGAACAAAAAAATTTGTCTGTCTCTCTCTCTCTCTCTCTCTCTCTCTCTCTCTGTCTGTTTCTCTCTGGCCCTGTCTTTCTTTGTCCTCCTCTTATCAAATGGTTCTGTATGTTAAATGAACTGAATATAGTTTGCGACAACAAATTATTTTTTTTTTTTTTATACGTTATATTAACTTCAGAATTGTCACAAGAGCCTAGTTTTTTTAGTTTGAACAAAAGAAGTGATGGCAAAATATGGTTTTTTACTAACAACCTCGAAACTATGTTATATATATATATATATATATATATATATATATATATATATATATATATATATATATATATATTAACGGTGCGCGTGTCGGCCTCGAGTACGAGGACGGCGAGCACGGCCGTTGCAAAAGATGTACTCGGCTGGGCTTAGCTCCGAATTATTTCGGCGAGGGAGAGGGGCGCTTCGCGAGGGGTGAAGAATCGCCTGCAGATTTGCGCGAGAGATAGGGAGACGAAATAAGTATAGAAAATAATAAAATAATAAAACAGAATAATTAAAATTCACGTGGTTTTAATAGATAACAGACGTACAAAGCTTATACGCGAAGGCGCGTGTTACGCAGGCCGAGGGTCGTCGAGGCGATGGCATGCGAGGAGTTAGGGAAGAGAGAGAGAGAGAGAGAGAGAGAGAGAGAGAGAGAGAGAGAGAGAGAGAGAGAGAGAGACAGAACGAGAACAGAAAGACTGCCTCTTACAGTCGGGCGCTGACGTGTTCATGTACTCCGCTGGCGACAGGAGGTAGCGACGGGAGTCGGGCGGCAGGCTCATCAGGTCGAGCTCGGCAGCGGTGTCCACGCACGGGGTACGTGGGTGACACGCACATAAATGGAACAAACACGCGCGTACTGCACAGTACACTTCGCGAAGACGAGATACATATCGAGGGGGAATAGCAATAGAAAAATACGTATTCCCAAAACAAAAAGCCCGAACATGCTTGTTTTTCGAAGCTCTCCTTCCTAACTCAACTTAAAATTCGCGCGCGCGACCGTCTCTCCTCACTCCCCGCTCTCTCTCACTTACTTTTCCGCCGGTGTATTCGTGCGTCGGCATGTAACAAGTATATATTAATATTTACATATAAACATATATACATATATACAAGGGCTGCGATGGGAGAGAGAGAGCATAGGGACGTGCGAAAGCAAGCCTACGCGGCGCTTGCGTTCCCCGTCACACGCCCCCTCCTTTCTCTCTTGTTGACCAGGGTGTCAGGATAGGGATTACTACACAATACGTAACTGGGGAATGTCTTAATAAGGAGAGGATGGAAAATAAAGCTGCAGGTGCATTATGCACCTAGATGGCCTGTTGACGGGTCTTGACTTGGGCTCGAGTGCGCCGGGGGGATTGGTCCCACGGTAGTGCTTTGCACTGGCTCTTCCTAAGGCGACCTGCTTTTCGCTTTACCAGGTGTATGCCACTGGAGCGGAGCTCGTGCTTCAGTCCTTCCACGGGTTACAATACGCGTCCTACGCGGTCTCCCTAACCTATGCGGCGCGACATCGGCGTTAGATCGCGTGGCATTGCCCGCGGGTGTATCGCTTCGCACACTCGTATCGGGATTACAATGAGGCGCGACGTCGGGGCGCCGTACGTTCACCAGTGGTGTTACAATGCGGTTTCGCTTGCTCGTCTCGACATTACAATTAGACGCATCGCAGTCACGCTCTTCGCCCGAAGGCTCTTCCGTATCGGAACCGCTATCATCTTCGGGGTCGTGATCTCGAATATAGGGCTTCAGGTCGGCGACATGATGCTTACCAGCATCTCTTCCTGTAGAGTCGTTCAGTCGATAAATATTCGTGCCGAGTTTCTCCATGATGGTAAAGGGCCCGTCGAATTTCGGGGCAAGCTTGGCGCTGATGCCTTGTATGCCAGACGAGAGGATGCGATTATGCCGCCATACGCGATCGCCAATGGCGTAATGAACATCGCGACGTCTCGCATTATAGTAGTGAGCTTGCTTCGCCTGTGCTTTCTGCGAGTTTTCCGCTGCCTTTAGATGGAGGTCAGATAACTTCTCCATGCACTCTTTTCAATGCTGTAGAGCAGCCTCTTCTTGCGCAACCTGTGCGCGCTGCTCCTCCTGGCGACGATGCATGCCAGGGGCTGAGGGGTGATGACCCGTGTTAAGGAAGGCCGGACTTACGCCAATGGAGTCTTGTACGGATGTGTTGTACGCGAACATGAGCTCGGCAATATGCGCATCCCAAGTATTATGAGACTCCTCGATGAAGGCGATTATCCGGGTCCTCAGAGTCTTATTGACCCTCTCTACCGGATTGGCTTGAGCGTGATAAGCGGGTATCGTTGAATGCACCACCCCACGCTCCACGAGGAATTTCTCGATGATCTTATTCCGAAATTCGGTGCCATTATCCGATAGGAATACTTCGGGCGTACCAAAGCGTAAGAATACGCGATCTTTCAACTCGCGGTGAATCGTATGCGCATTCGCCTTTCGGATAGGATGCACTCTACCCAGCGAGTGAATAGATCCATGAAGACGAGTAAGTACTCGTATCCTCGGGTAGATCGTGGAAACGGACCCATCACATCTCCAGCTACTACGCCCCAAGCGGGGGAGACCGTTCGATGGCTCATCAGGCTAACTGGTGCAGCCTGCTCTACCTTAGATTGCTGGCACATTGTGCAGTCATGAACAAATTGTGTCACATCTTTGTGCAATAAGGGCCCATAGTATGATTGTGCAATACAGTCGTACGTCTTATGGCGTCCAAAATGACCACCTGTGCGCTGCTCATGACATTCATCAAGAGCGGTACGGCGATATTCTTTAGGCACGACCAACTTCCATGCATCCTGGTCATCTACTAAATTTTCGACGACAGGATCGGGACGGTAGTAGTATAGTCGTTGCCCAACGACTTTCCACCATGAGTGGTCGGTCGAATCGCTCACCACTTTCTTACGAAGGCGCAAATACCAGGGATCTTGCGCATTGGTGACGCCGAAGGAGGCGACTTCGCAGGTCGGCTCGTCTTCGTGCAAACGAGAGAGGGCAATTTAAGGTACCTCTCCGATGGATGACTTCGTAGTCATATCCCAAGACCCAACGGGCGAGTTTGCCCGTGGCGTTGCGCAATGAGTGCAGCCGACGAAGGCTGCTGTGATCGGTTATCACCTGGAAGTGATAGCCCTCGACGTACGGGCGAAATTTACGCACAGCCCATAGCACGGCGAGGCACTCACGTTCGGTGACCGAGTAATTACGCTCAGCTGCAGTCATCGTGCGACTAGCGTAGGAGAGCACGCGCTCTAAATCGGGCGGCTTCACGTCTACGGCCGCGATCTTTGGCTTCGGGCGCGTCCGAGATGTGTCTGCCGCATGAAAACCACTTCGGGCATTATGCAGTCCTCGGATGACGGAGGTGGCTTATAGTTGCGCTGCACGTCGAGGACGCATTTGGCCTCTCAAGCAAGCTCGATTAGCCGATTTACGCTCGTAATCTTCTCCCGCGGTACTAGCTTCTGTATCTCCGAGAGTAGATTACGGTGGAGAAAAGCGACCTGTTTGTCGTCCGACCATGGTTCTTCGAACCGATTTAGGATCGTCAACAAGCAAAATACGTAGTCGCGTGTTGGCTCGCGTTTCGCCTGTATACGCCGCTGTGCTTCGCTAATCAGCTCAGCTTGGAAGCATCGATCAACGCCGTAGCAGCTCCAGGCTGCGTGGCAGAACTCTTGCAGGGTGGTCCAGTCTTTCCGGGATAGACGGTACCAGTGTAGGGCGACATCGTCTAGGAGCTCCGTCATTGCATTGAGCATATCCTCGTCCGTGAGCGGCGTCAATCTGCGACATTCCGCGACCCTCTGTAGAAATTCCTCCACGCTTTTTCCCTTGGCATCATTGAATCGGATTTTCCATTGGCGCACGGTTTTACCAATGTCCGTGCACTGCACCAAGGTGCTTGATAGCGTTGATCACGTTATATTCGCGGACGAGCTCATCACATCTCGATCCATGTGATGCCCCCCTTCCAGGCTCTTGGTATCAAGGGTGGCAAGGAGCCGAGAACATAGGCTCGCCGGTCGAACCTGAGAATCTATTGCTGTTAGTGTCTTTGTCATTTTCCAAGTATTGAAGGTCATACATGTCTAGGAAGGTGACACGGTCACGTCGCGGCGTTTTCTGCAGCTGTTGTTGAATGCTAGCCAACGTAGCATGCATTTCATTTTGCCTCTGCTGCAGATCTTGGACAGTGCTGTTCTGTTGTCGCATCCAAGTTTGTAGCATATTCTGTAGGTTGTGTAATCCATGACTAATTGCTACATTGTTTTCGGGGTCAGCAGACTGAGGCTCGACTGCTGCTTCCGACGCACGAGATGCGACCCGCGCCTGACGTGTAATGTCGTTCGTAACACACGAATCGGGAGACGTAGCTACGCTCGTAATGGCTGCCTGAATCGGCGATTCATTAACTGTGCTCCACGCCAGCGGTCTATAATTTCCTGCCAGTCTGCGATATAGCCTGGCAGCCCTTTGAAATGGGGAGCCATAATTTTTTAATTCTAATTCCGTTGTAATGATGTTTGTCTCCTCCTCGCATAGGCTTTTGAGCCAGTCATTAAAATCGTTTGGAGGATTTGCCATCATTTATTTATTTAATTGACGGGAAACTGAAGAGAGACCAATGAACCAAAAAAAACAACGCGAGATAAAAAAAGAAGAACAGCAAAAAAAATTTTTTGCTCTTTATTTATAAAAAAATAAAAAAAAGAGGTGAGAAATTTGAAATCAATTAATTACAATTGTTAAATAAATTGCAAAATTAATTAATCCACTAGATGAACAACAAATTTCTCGGTCGTACTCCAGCAATTGAAAAACAGCAAAAATAATAGAAATCAGTTTAACAAACCATTAGCCATTTAAAAAAACAGATTTTAAAGAATTTATTAATTAATAAAAATTTTTTTTTGGTCTTACAGTCCAATCAATTCAATCTAAAAATAAAATAAAAATAAAAGTAAAAAATAAAAATAAAAATTAAAATAAATGAAAAAATAAAATAGAAATTAAAAATAAAAATTAAATTAAAAATTAAATTAAAATTATAATGACAGTCAGACTGTCCTTGTTTACATTCACCCCCGTAGACTAATCTGAAAATACAATATTAGCTGAAAAAATTCTTTGTTAGTAAAGTGCAGTCTGTCTGTCCCCAACACCCTTACCTATTTGAAGACTTGTCCAACGTTTCGAGCTCGCTACGGCTCCTCATCAGGGACTCAACTGTAAGACCAATAAAAAAATATTTATTAATTTGTATATGGGCAGTCGACAAAAGTACAATTCAATTATTAATTTATTAATTAATTAACTAATTAACAAATATTAAATTAGTCAATGAATTAAATAATTAAAATAATCTAATGAATTATATAATATCCGTAACTAACCCTGTTAACTAAATATTTATTTAAAACATTAATAATAAAAAGAAGAAAAATATAGATATTTTTCATTAATATTTCATAGGTAAGGAGAAGTGAATTTATGATAACAAATAATTAAAACAATAATATAAAATGAAATATTTTATTTATTTAAAATAAGCCATAAAAAACCTCGACCTTTTATGTGGAGGAAAAAGCCGAGATTTTAATAATTGAAATTAACAATGCGCATTCCTTACGTAATCTATATGCGTCGCAGCTTAAAACCTCGTCAGGTTAAGCGTTCCTGCTCTAGGTTGACGATCTTTCACGTAGAAGTACAAGTATTTCTCAAGGCAGCAGGGGCCTATATTCGAGAAGATACAAAAGTCTCAAGGCAGCAGGGGCCTAGGTCAAAGCGCCATTACGGGCAAAGGTAGGCGATCGAGGCCTTTTACCAATTATTTGCCGCTCAGGGCAACACACACTCGCACTCCAGAGCAGAGACATTCGTCACAACGCTAAAACTATATATTTAAATAGATATAAGAATTACAACTAATAACTACAATGTAGGTATCGACAAAGAATATAATTTAATGAGGTGCACCTTGCTCGACTAATGCTCATGACAATCTATTTCTTTTTCAGATCTTCACGAGGCCCGAACCTCTCGGCGCTCGAGTCACAAAATATAAACACACGACCCTGCTGTTACAATTATTATAGTTTTCTATATACATTTCATTATATACAACTAAATACACATATATTCACGCATGCATATATTCACATACAATATCCATACACACACACGCACACACACACACACACACACACACACACACACACACACATATATATACATATACATATACATACATACATACATATACACACACATATATATATACATGTTCACATATGTATACACATACATATATATACAAACATACACATAGACACTGATACTCATACATACACGTACATATATTCATACATATTTAAAACATAGACTTTAACGCGAAACGCGAACAAAACTCGTTGAGGGATGCTCGTGTGATGGTCGTTACGGCGAGATAGAAGAACAAAAACGAGATAATAAAAAAAAAGAAAAGAAAAACAAAAAAAAATTGTTATTTAATTGTTATTTGTTTAAATTATTTTTTTATTTTAATTACCTATTAACGAACTAAATACAATCAATTGTTTCTAAACCCGATTGAATTGATCGTTAATTAAAAAAAATATTTTAATAATTATTGTTCGATTGTATTTAATTAATTATTATTCAATTTAATAATCAACATATTATTTAATTGTCTCTCAATTGTTACTTTCAATTGTATCTGTATATTTTATATAATACTTACAAATATGTAATACAAAATTTATGATTATTTATAATACAAATATTATATTTAAAATACTATTTATAATTATTTACAAAACAATTTAGTACAATAATTTATAAAATATATAGATTTTATTTATTAGTTCATTTACTGATTGTTAAATTATTCAGTATTCGCTGTTTTAATTGAGCAGAAAAAAAATAAAGATCAAAAGATTTTTGTTTGGCAAATAGTTAAAAGCCGACAATGTCGAGAGTCAGTGGATTGCGAGGGCGAAAGCGCAAAAATTATAGGCGACTAACGCAAAAAAATATAGAGAAGAAAAAAAGAAAAAAAATTTTATTCTCTCAACAAAAGTAGAAAAAAATAGTTTACTTTTAGTCCTTTTGTGATTCTGAAAGAATTTTACTTTCCAGATTCAAAAAAAAAAAATTTCAACAATTTTCAACAATTTTCCAAAAAATACCAACTACAACAATATCAAAACGAAAATCAGAAAGTGAAAAGCATAAGGGGAAAAATACATTTTGATCAACTGATAAATTTTGATCAATTGAATTGAGAAACAAAGAAAAATTTGCGTTAGTCGCGTGTACACCTGTATGTATAGCGTAGAGTCGCGATGGTGTGTGTGTGCATATGCATCAATAATAAAAATTGGTTATCAGAAAAGAGGAAAACTAATATTGAATTACGTTAATATTATAACATAAAGACACACAATGAAGTAAAAGTAATTTTAAATTACTAAATAAACCAATATAAAATTGAAAAGAATTAATTAATGTTATTATACACTGGATATAATAGCATTATCGTATTAGAACCAAGAGCACTATGAAGTTTAGAAAAATAAAGTTAAATTAAAAAAAAATCATCAAAATAGCCGCTTTTATAGTAAAAATATTCTATTTTACAACTAAGATCGAGAGCGACGTAGCTGGAGCTGTCTGTGGCGCAGTGCGCGAATGTGCGCATGCTCAGTAGTCGGCGCCGCGAAGTCTGCACGAGGAGAGATAAACTGCCGCCAGCCGTCGCTGATGCCACTCGTAAAAATTTTTTCCAAATGTTACATTCAAACATAATTACTAATAATTTAAAATGTATTAATAAATGTAAAGATAGATTAACCTTTATACTTGCACCTTACCAAATTTTAAGTTAAAATGTTAATTAAATGACAAGTAATAAATAATAGTTTAAACAAAAATTTTCTCAACTTCTATTGGTCGTATGAAAATGTACGTTTATAAATCGTATGAAATGGCCAAAAAATTTTCTTTTTTTAAGCGTAATATAATGCATTTTGTTTCAATATTCTAGCGTTAAAAACTCCCGAGATATCGTCCCTAACAACGGCGTTTTTCACTTTCAACAATTTAAAAATTTAATTTAAAAATCTGGTCTTTTCAGCTTTGATTACTTTTAATACCCTCTAATGATTCAATTTTACTGCCTTAAAAAATTCCCAGCCGTTGGCGAACTTCGCAATGGTGAAGTTGCAATATAAATAATTTCGCAACTGGTCGCCATGTTGAAAGTATATTTTGTAATTTGAAACGTAGTATAAGTAAATGAAAAAACATCTATTTACGCCATTATTATTGAATTTCAATTGTTTAAACAAATTGTATAGCTCTTTGAATATCGAAAATTTTTCTATTCTCATTGTTTATTTAACAATAGAAAAATCGACTTTTTAAGTTTTTAATGTACGTACTTTTGTTCAGAATTATCTCCTACACAACTTTTATACGAAACATTTTTCGATTAGAGTAATATTATTTAAACTATTGAAGAAAAAGTAAAAAAAGAGCTTATTTTGCTATTTTGCAACAAATAAATGCGTTGCCGATGGGGTACGATTCCGACAATTTAGGGTCTTATTCTACACATCCTCATCTATCATTTAATGCAAAAAAATAGGGGTTGGAGAAATTGTTGGTAAATCGGCCATTTTGGACCTAATTCACCTGGACTACATAGGCAGTTGTGTGTTCGGATGATAGAATGCGATGTCCAAGTATGAGGAAATCAACTTGTATGGTGAGATTCGTGTTGGGACGGAGAAATATGATACCTACATCTTTTCGCACAACTTCTACGCGGAGTATTGTGTTTAGTCCTTAGGAAGCGATGCTATCTTTTTCGGGACGATTTCTAGTGGGAGTTTTGAGTTCGGATGATAGAATGCGATTTTCAGGTGTTATGGAACGACTTCTACGGGGAGTTACGTGTTCGAACGATAGAAATGATGTCCAGGTATGTCGGGACAAGTTCTACGGGAAGTTTCGTGTTTGGATAATAGAATGCCATTTCCAGTTGTTTTGGAACTACATCTACGGGGAGTGTCGTGTATAGTTGATGGAAAATAATATCCAGGTATGTTAGTACGACTTCTATGAAGAGATTCGTAGTCTATCATTCGAACAAGCAAACTCCCAGTAATAGTCGCCCTGGAATACCTGGACATTGTATTCTACCTCCCCAACCTCTCTATAGCAGTCGTCCCGAGATATTTCCTATAGTACGAACATGATACTCTCTGAAAACGTTGTCTCGAGATACTTGGACATCTTTTTCTACCGCTCGAACTCAAAAGTACAATTTTCTCCATCGAATCCGTATTAAATATATATATATATATATATATATATATATATATATATATATATATATATATCTATAAAGCGACGATAGGTAAATTAAGGTCAATTATTTATAGTTATATAGATTTTTATATATTTTTTACTTAAATATTATTGAATTGTTTATGAAATTGGTTAAATTATTATCTCGGGTGAAGCTAAGACGGGGGATATACTATTCATTGGAATCCATAAATTAATTTCATAATGTATAACTATAGGATATCTAAAAATGATATATAAGATTTTATTATTGTCCACTGCGTACTGCGATAGCGTAATTAATAAGGCGTTAGCTTGCGAATCCAACGGTCTGCGGATAGAATCCCGATTAGGTCGAGGTTTTTTTAAGCGAAATAAATTAATTATGAGACTTTAATCAAATAATATAATGTTAATTTAAAATTAAAAGTGCCGAAATAAATGTAGTAAAAGTAAATTAACGTATAAATTATAAAAGAATTCAAGGAATTATTCGCTTAGTTTAAGCTTTTGATTTTTAAAGTTAAGAAAATAATGCTTTGAATCAAGAAACTATGCACTACTTTGAAACATTTAACATATTGAATTTTCATGTTTCTAGAAAATAAAAACGCATTTCAAGTGATTATTGTTTTAAAGATAGGAATCGAATTCTAGAATTCCAGAATAGCTAGAATTACAAATAATCTAAATACTTAAATTATAGATTGATCAAATCTGTGGTCAAAGATTTTTTTGATACTATCAAAAGAACAATATTATCGAATTAATTAAATAAAAATGTTCTAAGTTTAAGAAATAGATTTTTCGAAATAATTCATTAAAATTATATACTGCTAAAATTCTAATATAAAGTAAATATTACTTGATTCAAGAAATTTATGCGATTTTCTGTACTAAGTAAATATTTTCTTTAACCAAGTAATCGCATAAACTTTAACCAAGTAAGTAGGTACTAAAATAAAGCTTATATTTTCTCAACAGCAGAACATAAATATTGAAAATTAAATGAATATTTTCTTATCTAAAGAAAATATTATCTGGAACCAATGATTTCAAATTTAAAATGAGGAAAATAAATTCTTGGATTAATTAAATATCTCCTAGATTTTTGTCAAGATTTTCTAGAAAATGGGTGAAAATATTTTCTTGAACCAATAACTGAAAATTTTGGAATCAAAAAATTTAGATATTTGATTCAAGCCGACAAAATTAAGTGAATATAATCTTGGATTGAGAATTTCAACACTTCACTCAAGAAATTTAATTTAAAATGAAGAACTCGATTCTTATCTTTAAAACAATAATTACTTGAAATACGTTTTTATTTTCAAAAACATGAAAATTCAAGTATGTTAAATGTTTAAAAGTAGTTCATTGATTCAAAGCATTATTTTCTTGACTTTAAGGTGTTAGCTAACAGCTTAATAAGGTGTTAGCTTACGAATCCAAAGGTCTGTGGATAGAATCCCGGTTAGGTCGAAGTTCTTTTAAACGAAAGAAATTAATTATGAGAATTCAAGAAATTATTCGCCTAGTTTAAACTTTTGATTTTTAAAGTCAAGAAAATAATGCTTTGAATGAAGAAACTAAGTTCTTCTTTTAAACATTCAGCATACTTGAATTTTCATGTTTCTAAAAAATAAAAACGTATTTCAAGTGATTATTGTTTTAAAGATAGAAATCGAGTTCTTCATTTTTAATTAAATTTCTTGAGTAAAGTATTGAAATTCTTAATACAAGTAATATTCACTTAATTTTGTCGGCTTGAAGCAAATAACTATATTTTTTTATTCAAAATCTTCAGTTATTGGTTCAAGAAAATATTTTCTTTAATTAAGAAAATATTTATTTAATTTCCAATTTCAGCCACCCATTTTCTAGAAAATTTTTACAAAAATCTAGGAGATATTTAATTAATCCAATAATTTAATTTCCTGATTTTAAATTTGAAATTATTGGTTTAAGAAAATATTTTCTTTAGATAAGAAAATATTTATTTAATTTACAATCTCAGACCCATTTTCTAGAAAATCTTGGACTACCATCTAAGAGATATTTAATTAATGGAAAAATTTATTTTTCTGATATTAAATTTTAATCTATTGATTTAACGATTTATTTTCTCAAAATAAGAAAATATTCCTTTGATTCCTAATATTTGTGTTCTGTTGTTGAGAAAATGAAAGGTTTATTTTAGTAACTACTTATCTGGTTTAAGTTTATGCGATTACTTAGTTAAAGAAAATATTTACTTGGTACAGAACAATCGCCTAAATTTCTTGAATCAAGTAATATTTACTGATATTAGAAATTTTTTCAGTTTATATACAAGAATGATATTCAATTTTTTAAAAAACCATTTACTCGAAAGAATGAAATAGTTTTCCCAAAGGGTGGATTAGATTTATTTGATTATTCCTGTCAGTTGTAAAATCTAATAAATATTTATTTAATTGTATTAAACGAAGCACAAAGATTTAAAAATTAAATGTATTAAATAAATAGTAAAAACTACAAAATGTATATATAAATCAAAAAAATATTTTCTATTTTTGAAAAAATTATTTACATTTTTTATTTAAATTTTAAATTAATTATTGCATTACAATTTTTTTTTAATTTTTTGAAGAAATTCCTTTTGCAAAATTTCAACTTCGTATTCTATTACAATAATAAAAAATTCGAATGTTGAAAATGATAATTTCTGATAAAATTCAAACGATGTTTTCTAAATAGTTTGTACGTGAGCCAATGATTGTTTTAATTAAAGTGGTCCTAATAAATAATCTTTAATCGTGTATTAGTTTTATAAATATGGCAAAACCTTAAAACTATGTAATTAAATTTTGGTTCATAAGCTACAATGTAAAATTACCAAAGTTTTCTTTGAGTTACAATTACTGTTAAAAAATCCACTTTCAAAAAATTGCCCTTGAAAAGTAAATTTTTTTTTTAAATTAAATAATTTTATGATAATTATAAAATATTTAAAAAAATTATTAAAATAATTTTTCTACTAAACTTTTCGCAGGTTAAATAGCATTCAAATTTAAAATATTATTCAAATGTCAATGCGACCCGTTTAATAATAGTTTTATTTTAGTTGTATTTTTTCAATTCGATGCCGCTTTAGTAAAGTAATCGATTTATCAGATAGTTAATTAATGTATGCGTAAAAAATACTCCGTATGTATAAAAATATATTACCTGTAGATAATCTTACTTATGATATTTCTGCAAAAAAAGTCAAGGATCCTACCTCAGGGCCTCCTGAAACATTGTCAGTGGTGTGGCTGTCTTCAATTAGTCTCGAGATAGTCCCCCCGCTCTATTTATCTCAATATTTATCATTATTAAGGAGCTCATTACGCATATCGTAACAGCTTTAGACGGAAAGTGAATATTTATTCCTAAATCCACGAAAATCCTATAAATATATGGACAATGAGTATATGCTTATGCATTTTGAATGCATGAATTTATTTTGTCTTTTTACTTCTTACTAAATTTAATACTTACTTCATTTCTTACTTAATTTTTTACTTTTTACATCTTAGTTAATGTATTATATTTGATATGTAATGTTTCTCTATTTAACAAAAACATTTATATTACAACAAAATTGCTTTAATAAAATTAACTTAACATTGAGATAATCATGATGACCAATGCCAGCAATATATAGGCGCCAAAACTACTAAAAATAAATCGATCACTTTCAAATTTTGAATATGTATTCTATACGGTCAGAATTAGATGATTGAATTTTTATTGCAAATTTAACAAAAAAAAAAAAAAAATAAAAATGATGACAACATAGCTAGTTGCATGTATAGCGGTAGACTGACTGTTAGGCCTCGTACAACACAAGTGCAGATGCACAAGTAATAAACAGTGAGAGCAGGTGAAAGAAAGAGACGAAACTGTATAGAGGAAACTCGCGGGTATATGTAGGTACATGGTATGGCAACGTTCACCAACGTCGAGTAATCCATGTTAATCCCCTTGGATTTTTCTTTTGTCTCCTCCCCCCTCGAGCTCAAGCACTCTCTCTCTCTCTCTCTCTCTCTCTCTCTCTCTCTCTCTCTCTCTCTTTCTCTTTTCCTCTTTCTTTGTCTTCTCCATACAAGGTAGTTATGTATCAAATATGATTATCTAGAATTCTGACATAAATACTCTAAAAATATAAAAAGCAATCAAATAATTTTTGGGAAAGTTTACAATCTATAATAGCAGCTTTTTCGAGATTTATTGAATTCGTAAACAAAGATCAATAGCTGGCAATGGCCATGAATATTGTCTCAATGTTAAGTTAATTTTTTTAAAGCGTACATCTATTTTGTTGCAACATTATTATAGTTAAATAGAGAAACATTACAAAATTAAATCAAACATACATTTTTTAGTTACAAGTAAAACATGGTCATAGAAACAAGTAACAAAATATGTCATAGAAATCAGTAATAAATTCTGTCACAAAAATAAGTGTATACTGAAAAAAAATTTTATACATTTAAATAAAGGGTTTATTCGTATACCATTAATTAACCATTTACTCAAAATAAGTAATTTATACATTTTAACGGAGTGTTTAGTTAAATACAGTAGTAGATAAGCGATGAGAGTTCTGGATCACTTCCGGTGTGATATAGAACTCTTATAGCTCACAGCGCTTATATCACAGACTCTGATGACACACGCAGTTCCTGGATGATCCAGAACGCCCATAGCTCACACCGTCGACGTCACAGGCCTTGACGTCATGGGCCCTGACGTCAGCGACCTTTAGCACCATATACTTTTCTTTCTTTTTATTGTAGAGAGAGAGAAAGCTATGTAGTTCTCTGGCTCACAACGTTCTGTTTTTTTAAATACTACCCCGCACAGCCACAAGCAGCGTGTGTAAGAGAGAGAGAGAGAGAGAGTGCGCTATATACTTTTCTCGCTGACAATACTAGTTGCGTGTTAGAGAGAGAGAGAGAAAAGTATATAGCTTTTTTTTACAATACCGCCCGCTGTATTACAGGGGAGGATCTATAATGTCCACGGGAGCTAGATGGAGACAGAACAATGTACTTTTCATTCTCTATCTGCCAGAGCTCTTATATTATACAAATAGGTTTATACTTTCCGATGAAAACTTTTCCGCTGCTCTTGTATACCCGCTTTGCACCTGTATATTATATATATATATACATATTGCATTACTAAATAATTACAATAAAAACACTATTTTTTTAAACAATTACAATAGATTTATTCAATTTAATTACAATAGCAATTTTTGTTAAATTTCATTAATCTTGAAATATGTAACTAAATTATGCACTTTTTTTAAAATTCTTCGAATTCTCATTCAATGTGTTCATTCAATTTTCTACGTAACAAGCATAATTGTAAAATATCTGTATTTTAATGTGAAAATTAAAACACTTGTGATTCTCCAAAAGTTCCACGATTACAACATTACTTAACTTTGCATTAATGTTGTAATTATTTTTGTTTTATTACTTTATAAATATATAGAAACGTAAGGTTCATTAATGCTAAAGAAGAGATCAGAGGAATAATATCATATGCGTTTAATAATGATAATAATATGAAACTTACATGTGCGATTATTTTATACAAATCTTAGAGTTTATACAGTTTCGATTTGTTTTAAAGTGGCGTGCATGGATAAAACCTCAGAATGGCGAAATCTTTCGGGTGATTAAACTTCTCTTGGAATATATAATCTTTAGCCTTGATTTCTTGATATCTATTATAAGGCATTCCGTATTCCTGGTCGACGTCGAATCATGTGTATCCATTTGCGGTCTTTCTTGGATGTATATGATCTTCGTTGAATGAGAGCTCTCAAGATTACTTATTTAAGATGCTAATTCTTTCTATTTAATCACTGATATACATATAAATATAGATATCTATATAATCTCTATAGAGATCGAATCGTATTCAAATCAAATACTCTAGTTATATACTGTGATCCGCTGGAGCCTCTTAGTAGGCCTCCCGGATAAACCCATAGTTTCGTCAACAACTGCGATCCTCTCGGCGGCTCGCGTCCGTCTGCTCTCTTCTGCACTTCTTGCGTTATACGAGCGTGTTTCATCCACTCGAAATCAAAACTAACCTTCTGTCGCCAACCGTCACCCAACGTACTACTATCCGCATGTTACATGAACATATATACGCAATATAATATGTTTTCGTTAAAATGTAATCTTCAAACTGCCAAAGCTCGTTGAAGTCATGAATATTATTATAAGAACTATTTATAGTATCGGCTAGACTTAACCGCGGTAATGCATCAGGAATTGCATTTTTAACATTGATGATGTATGGCTTTTCTATTTTATCTAATAAAATAGAAAAGACTTCTGCCACACTTCCTTCCTGATTTTTCATATATTTTGCATTGCACTCTACATCGCTGCATTCATATTGAAATTTGCAAATTCCCAAATACTTCGATGAGATATCCTCCTTTAAGTTCGGTACAAAGTTTTTGCAAATATTCTTCTTTTTCGACTTTACTTTTTAAAGTTTCATACATTTCTTCAGCAGTGTCCCGCGCTACCAGACGTATTAAATTAACACAATGAAAAATTGCAATCCAAGTCCACATTGTGAACCGCCCTGGCGTATTGTCAACAAAATTAACGCACGTTTTCTTATTACAACGCAGTGTCAATGTAATTTTAATATAGTGTCGAAGATATAGGTAAATCACAGGTTGAAAACTGATGGTGGATGCTGCAATCAAATTATCTCATGGTGTTAGACCTACACTTACAGTCAGAAAATTTCTTCACCGTTTTCTCTTTTTTCCCAATTCATTGCCCTTCTCTATTTCCTACGCACTTGCCTAGGTCGCGTAGCTATCCGTTTGCATGGCCCCCTGCTGCTTACACGAGAGTCAGCCCGAGCTCCCCTGCTGTTTACATTAGAGACAGTTCGAGCAGTAAAGGAGGACGTTTTCAATGCCGTTTACTGTATTTTGTAGGCAGGTAAAGAAAAAGAAGATTTTTCTACACAAGGCAGGCAGCTTAGTCGAAACTATATTTCGAAAACATTACAACATCAATGAAAAGTGTTTTCTCTATAAATGATTTTACTTGTATTACGTATACATTAAAAATAAACCTGTTTCACCAATTTCTTGCATCCTCCGATGACGATTTTCGAGTATCCAAGATTTTAGTAAATATGCATTCTGTACTGCGCATACAGGCCTAAAGCATAATGTATGATGACTGCGCTACATATTGCCTGAAGCTTGTAATTTCCATAATGGAGGTAACTTTAAGTTCTCAAGATTTTTAATATTGTTTGAAAATGTTTGCAGATATATTTTTTTTTGAAGACCTTTGACATAGATCGTTCGAACATTTTTTTAGCAATTAGCAATTATTTTTTTCAATTTCTTCAAATGGTATATTGCCAGAACTCCATGGTAACCCGTGATAATTACTTCTAACCATTGATTTTCATTCTTTTCTTTCTCAGTCTACACCATTTTTGCAGTGCTTGAAACAAATAAACTATTGGTGTATCGTCTTCAAGAGTAATTATTGCAACTTCTTTCAAAATAAATTCATTCAAAGAGCTTTTAAAACCTTGCACGTCTACAATGTACTTCATAATGAGTAAGAATGATTTTTTTATTATCCAATTGCTTTTATAGATAAATAAACATCTCCACTATTCTCTTTTCATTGCATATGCAATTGTTATATTACATATTACTCATTATTCCTATATATAGTGCTTTTCAGTAATTTTTAATTCAGTTAAGCTTTTCATTTAAAGCAAGAGATATACGGTTTATTTCAAAAGTGAAAGGATATTTTCCAGCATATATTAGGCATGCTGCTATATCAAGGTTTACTTCTATAGAACGGTCACTGTAACAAAACAAAATTTTGACACTTCTCTAGTTATAGAAGTAAGACGAAGCAGCAAGTTTACACGGTATAGATTTGAATTTCAAAATATTCATATCTTTATATATTGGTAGCTTGTCGCGATCAGCTTTTTTTCCCTATACAAGCTACTGATATTTATAGAAAATAAATTATAGTGAAATGGGTTTTTTTAAACGTGTATTGTTTTAATGATATTAAATTATCTTGTCTTGTAAGCGTTATCAAGCATTATGGCGTTATTAAAATATTATCAAGATGTCATTCAGCGGCTCCAAGAATTCTGTTTGTTTGCATCCAGAAATATGGCTGATAATGTGATGATATCGTTCGATGGATGGATCATGTGTCTGCAGCAATCACCGTCTATCATTATATCTATCAATCTCATCAATCACAATAAACCGTCTCATGAAAAATTCTAGAATCACGTTTGAGAAACGATGTTATCATACGCTTGTAAATCATTTTAAAGGATTTTTTGCAAATTAAA
This sequence comes from Sycobia sp. Sy_11, assembly GCA_018907035.1. NCBI lineage: Eukaryota > Metazoa > Arthropoda > Insecta > Hymenoptera > Epichrysomallidae > Sycobia > Sycobia sp. Sy_11. The sequence continues at coordinate 1,033,882 of JACCIC010000162.1, read as the reverse complement.
TAGCTATGCTAAAAAAGGGGGTGGCTTAGCGCAAAAGGAGAATGAGAAAGTAATTTGGAGTGATGTTGAATCTGCTTTCAACAAGTGTATAAAATCTGGACTTGTAACGGATATCAAACATCAAGATATTCATACATTTTTATATGATGCATTTAAATTGGTTGAACAGAAAATTAAACTATCTTTACAAAATCATACGACTATTAAAATTAATACATTGCTCTCTGCAGAGTATATTGTATCTAAAAATTCAGAGCAAATAGTAGAAATAAACTATTTTAATACAAAAAATTCTGAAATATTTCGTACTACGAAATTAAAAGAATGGTTTGCAACGCATGTTGAAAAGCCCATTCAACGTGATATGGATGAATTTCAAGAGAGAGATTCTGACTGATCGTTGCATTTTATACTAAATTTAGCTATCAATATGTATAAATTCAATCCTATGAAAGGTAGCTTATATATTGTACTACCTGCAGCAATAGAAAAAAGATATACATGTGTTAATGTGAAAAATAATGATAATCAATGCTTTAAATGGACAGTTTTATAAGCTTTATATCCAGCTAAAGTAAATGCTAATCGACTTTCCGCATATAAGAAGTATGAAAATGTTCTTAATTTTAAATATATGGAGTTTCCAGTTCAAGACAAAAGATATAGTTAAATTTGAAAAATATAAACATAATATTTCAATTAATTTATATATGTTGAAAAAGAAAAAGAATGTCTTTCATGTACCTCCATGTTATATAATAGCTATAAATTTATGTGAATTTACTTATTATACAAAACTACAATGATGAAAATAGCGATAGCATATGTGATAATAATCTCCAACCTTATTATCACTATGTTTGGATTAAGAATTTATCTCGCTTGATGAGTTCGTAATTGTTAAAACACAATGAAAAAATGTACCTCTGCGATCGTTGTCTACATTATTTTATATCCGAAGAAAAATTAACATTGCATGACATTGATTGTCAGGACAACAATCATAGAAAATTAAACTATCGACTGAAAAGAATAATATTTTACAGTTTAAAAATTTAACGTAAGCGACGAACAATTAGAGAATTCATCTCTTCAGGTATTTTTTTAATTTTGAATTGTAAATAGTAGAAAATAATTATATAAAAATATTTAAAAATATTTTTTGTTAATTTTTCAGATGGATTTGACAATATTGAATCATATCGCAGGAGATGGCTTTCTTCCCACTAAAAAAAATTGCTGAATTATAAAGAAATAGAAATTACATGATTACAAAAAAATCAAGAAATTTAGTACGAAATTTGGGTGTAAAACAGTGTTCGAGCTTGATTGTGAATTCCAATTTTTTTTACCTAACCGAATTTTAAAAGCTTTAATGAAAGATGAAAGATTCTTCAACAATATATGCGAGTATACAAATAAACTTAAATTATTTATATTTTTTGGTGAAGATAATTTTGAATTTAAAACAGTGTAATATGTAAAATGTATGTGTAAAATGAAATAATTAAACAACAATTTATTTAAACAGAGGTGTACTTATTTATTAATTTTCATTAACAAAATTATACCAAATTAATTTATATGTTAAAAGTATAATCATTTTATAATTTCTTATTACTTAAGTTATAAACTCTCTTTATTTGTCCAACTATTATGAAAGCTGTCAAATCCAAGCTACTTGACTAAAACTTTATTTCCTCGAAATTTAAGAAATTTTTCAACGAGGTAAACATCTGGATACTTGGTTCTTAGAAGCTCTTATTCATAGAAATCCAGCGGTAGGTTGATTTTTATAATCTTTTAAATGGCAAGTTGTAGGATTGGTTGCTGCAACTCTGTTGATTGTGAATATTTCTGTGGACCAGGTAGGTGTATATCCTTTCTCAAAACTCTGCTTTAGTTTCTTCACTCGTACTTTATCTTCAACATTAAGTTTATTAAGTTTTTTCGTTATCTTTGCGCTACCAAGTAACGTTTTTAAAATTTGTGATTTATTTGCTGATTTAACATCTTTCGGTTTAACACCGATAGTTCTATGCTTTGTTGCATTATAAGCAGTAATTAAATTCGGTAAAATATCAATCCACTAATAATTTTCGCGAAGACTAAACTGTATCCACAATTTTTCTTTTAAAGTACGATCGAAACACTTGCATATAGATGCTTTTAGATTATTAAATGTTGAGTATAGATTAATATTATTTTTTCTCATTAGTTCTTGAAAATCTACATTGTAAAATTCTTTACCTCTATCTGTATGTAAATTCTTTGGCATACCTCCACGCTTGAGAATAGTATCAAAAGCTGTTGCTAGATCTTTACCAGTTTTTTGCTCCAAAGGTATAGCCCATGCAAATTTAAATAAGGTATCTATGACTGTAATCATGTATTTGTATCCTTTAGTTTCTCGAGCATAAAGTTGCATTTCAACGAGATCTGCTTGCAATATCTCATCTATACACGTAGTTCAAATTGTCGTCAAATGTAATTTATATAGTCGATTTACTAATTCATTCGGGTTATCCCAGTATACATAGTCTAAGGGCATATTTGTTTGTACAATTTTTAATCGAGGTAAAATACCTCCTCCTTTTTTTGTAAACATAGGTAAAATAATTTCTAAAAATTTTTTATTTTTCATTACACGAATTCCTTTATTTTTATCATAATCTTTTTTATGAGCATTGGATACTTCAAGAATTTTTTGATAAATTTGACGATCGTTCTTGTTAGTGAGTTTTACATCTAGTAATTTTCTAAATAATAGTTCTAATAAGCTGTTAGTGATGGGGTATTTTGTATTATTAACTATGGCATTACTGGTAAATTTCCAATCATGAGATCATTATTTTCCTTAGGAACTCCATACACAAAATCAAGATATGTATGGCGATTAAGATCCACCGTACCTAGATATTTTTGATGACTTTTATCATCTTGTTCAATATTACTCTCAGCTGATTCAAAAGAAGTACTAATGTTGTCAGTGCTATGATCATTTTGTAGAGTGTCATTATTACTAATATCAATATTAGAATCATAATTACTCTCATCATCAGACAACGATTCTTTAATTTTTTTCCTCTTTAAAGGTAAATAAATTGTTCTTCTCTTCTTTTTTAATATTTGATACATTAGACACGTTTGCTACAATAATGAATTTATTTAGAGGAGTAATGATTGGTTTGAAGATTTCATCTAATGCGCGTTCTACATCTTCTCGATCATATTTTAATCATTTATAATTACGTTTTATTGCTTCACGTGACTTGAATAGTTGACGCAATATAGTTTTTTCTCGCCGATAGTTGGCCATATTGAGTGTGCAATTTTTAATTGCATTCCGGAATGTTCGACATATTTATGTTATGCTATATTTATAGCAAAACAGTCGAACCCTTTTTTACATCTACCATAATTTATGTTTCGATCCTTATCAATGACTATAAAACTATGTTTAGCATCATTCCAACAAGTTGAGCAAATATTTTTAAATTGATTAAAAGACATGTCTGAGTTTACATGATCGAGAGATATATATATACTGATAATTTTGTCGAGTACTCTTTGAATTCCATGTTTGCACATTACGGTTTTAACTGAAACTCTGAGATTAGAGTATGTATATAAGAGTCGATGAAAAAATAATTAGCCTACCGACTGGCAGTTATGAAATTGCAGATATTGAAAATTATCTGAAAGAGAGATGAAATTCTAAAGGTATAATATTAAGTCTTAAGCCTAATAATAGCACGCTTCGTAGTGTTATTAAGTTTAGTCATCAAATCAACTTTGAATCTAAAGATTCGCTTGGTAAACTATTGGGCTTTCAACAGCGGATTTTGCCAGCAGGTATTATACATAATTCAGATTTATCAGAATAGAGTGTAGTAGTACAGCAGGTGCCTATATAAATGAACGTCGTGTGCACATAATTCACGAATTCTATCCTGCATTACCGCTAGGATATAAGATCGTTGAAGTACCTTAACGTTATTTACCTTCCAGTAACTGTCAAGTGCATAGATCATATAGAATTACGTATTGTTGATCAAAACGGAGATCTAGTGAATTTCCGAGGAGAAGTTATAACTATCAGTTTACACGTTAAACAAGTAGCTTAGTGAGCGATGGAGATTATTTACAACGCTCCTGGGTATATGAATAGCCAATCATGTCAGCAAACGACCAGTCTTTCATCGACTTTCAAACAAGTCAGTTGCCTGAGCAAAATAAAAAAAAGAAAATCAAATTGTCATCGTCCGTCTCATCGGAAGACAGCTCTGAATCACAATCCAGCAGTCAAAGTACTTACACCTCAAAACATTTAATTCCTAAAAAGCGTAGGTCTAAAAGTCATCGCTCCTGGTGGAAAATAAATTGTATTTTTTTCAACTGTATGTAGCAGACGTTTCACTGTAAGCAGTGAAATGGTGGACGTTCTAAGTATATAATTTCCTGTCGTATTTGATGATTCGATAGTGCATTACGAGGTCCACGCTCATTAGCCATACATATCAACTAGTTTTAATAATAGTGATAAAATTCATATATCTATTCAACATGAAGACTCGTGCCTTCTACCTTCACGTAGTTCGCTACGAGTATGCGGTAAACTTTCTAAAAATTATGGTACAGAGTTGAGAAATACGACATTTATACACAACGCCATTTGTCACTTATTTGAGGATATTCGATATAAATTGATCGCAATAGAAATTGATAGGTGTAAAAATGCAAGAATTACAAGCCTTTTGAATAGACGGGTTTCTTTAGATCCGAGTCGAAGTTTAATAATCGAAAATCTAGAGAGTCCAATAATATTACCGTAAAAAAGTAACGTAACACTACCATAAGAAAAAAGAGTCCAATAACATTACCGTAAATTTAAGCCATTTTGATGCATCCCTTCCCCTCAATATTCTTTTCGGTTTCACTCAAGATTATCGTAAAATTATAATTAATGCAAAGCATGAACTTATTCTCGTCAGATGATGCAACGATTTAAACACTGTTGTGCAAACAGCAACATTGAGATCAACTGATAATGCAGAACAATATAAAAATTTCAAAATAGAAATGACAAAGATCGAATGGTTGATGCCATACGTCGTGGTATTACATGAATACAAGCTTCGACTAATAAAACAGTTGGAAAAAAATCATCCAATCTCTATGAGTTTTTGTACTTGGGAGCTCTACGAATATCCACTCCTTTCCGCTACATCCAAGCATGTGTGGACAGTGAATACGGCAAATTAACTGGAAAAATCACGATTCGTCGTTTTGGGACTTCAAACAAATAGAAAAGGACAAAAAGATACAAATTCCAGTCACTTTGACCATTGCAATATCAGTAATGCGAAACTTTTTCTCAAATCTTAATCTGCTCTAATTGACGTAAACACGTCCATGCATGTGGATAGCAACGCGACCGTGGTAAGAGGAGGGCCCTGGCAGAGAGAGGGAGAAGTATACTGTTCTTTCTCCGTCTAGCTCCCATGGACATCATAGACCTGACTCTGTAACATAGCGGACGGTGTTGGAAAAGAGAAATCTATATACTTTTCTGTCCCTCTAACACGCAACTAGTATTGCCAGCGAGAAAAGTATATAGCGCAGTATTTAAAAAAACAGTGCGTTATGAGAGAGAAAGAACTACATAATTTTCTCTTTCTCTACCAGAGAGAGAAAAGGATATAGTGCTAAAGACCACTGACGTCAGGGCCGTGACGTCAGGGCCTGTGACGTCGACGTTGTAAGCTTTGCGCGTTCTGAATCATCCCGGAACTGCGCGTGTCATTCGTGATGTAACCGCTGTAAGTTATGAGAGTTCTGGATCACTGATAGTAATCCGGAACTACTCGTGACGTCAGAGTCTGTGATCTAAGCGCTGTGAGCTATTAGAGTTCTAAATCACACCGAAACTGATCCAGAACTCTCATAGCTTATCTACTTACAGTAAATATTTTCTTGATATATGAGAAGTGAGAATTTAAACAAAATATAAAATTCAACTGTAGTAGGTTAACTTATTAGACCGTCATTTTCGATATCTTCAACAATGTAAACGTACACTATATATTATATTGCAATAAATGCTAACTATATTGACGTATTTTTCGATTATTTTTATTGTATTATATATATATATATATATATATATATATATATATATATATATATGATATGTAATATATTTGAATGGTACGAAACGCAATGGAAGTGAGTGTTCAGTGCAGACAATCTACCGTTCAAGCTTTAGACATCCCGATCAGAATGTTAATTACAGTTATTATTAGGACTTAATCCTAATAAATAGAGATTGTTTAACTGGTTAATAAGTTACATTTACTATTTCAAGCGAAGCCGAGATAATTGCTAAACTCTGAACCATGCTTGGTGTACTCTTCAGCACTAAAAATCATAATTTTAAAAATTACTTACACAACTAAAACACACTTTAAATTTACTTTATACAATAGTATAAAATAAGGCAAGTACAGTGTATTAGAAATTCTGATCATTTAAAAGTATTTGTAACATAACGAATATATTTTGCTCTTCAAATAAGCCTAACTGTTTATTTCAAACAGATGATTCTTTCAAAATTACAAAATATTCGTTCGTTTTAAATATTTCAATATGTTTTTGTTGCAAATAAATAAAATTTAAATGAATATTTTTACGAAAATGCCAGTTTTCTTTAAAGTTTCCGCAGGTTTGAAAACGTTGAGCTGCTTGCTAGCTGCTGCTATATATATATATATATATATATATATATATATATATATATATATGTATGTATAAATATATGTGGCAATAAAATTTCTTTTTGGTCGCTGCTAGTATAAACTGCTCATCTTTTATTATACGCCACTGCCAACTTATTGTCTCACCAAGCATTCCCCCCACACGCGCCGAAGACAGTCGTCACCCCCCCCCCCCCTCGATCACACGATCGCCCGAGCTCGAAAAACAACATCTGGAATATCGCACGAAATGGTCAATACCTCGCTTTGGCCACCAGAGGCCGTCATTTTCAGTCGAAAATTTTTACTGCAGTCTCGCCCATAATCGTCGGCGATTTGCTCTTATTATCTTTGGTGCTAGCGCTTTTAAAGAAAATAATTATTATAAATTTTGAATGTCATTTACATACATAATTCGAGTATCGCCACTTGTAGAACAAAATAATAAATGAAATAAAATTCGTTTTACCGTTTTACGTATTGTATAACCAAAATGAGATGTTGAAGTAAATTTATAATGCACGAAATCCCCTGCAACTAAAAAAGAGAGAAATTTAGTCTTGGCATATTCGAAGAGATGTCGCAACAAGCAGCAGTCAGTACCGTACATATATTAGCGAAATAAAAGGAACCCTGATGCTTATTGTCATATTTTAAATTCATATTTTACGTAAGTAATTATAAAAGAAAATCAGGCGATACAACTAAATATGTGTAGATAATATTTTATATTATGCATTTTACTGTAGTTTTGACATATAAGAGAGATTATATTTTTCAAAAGAACATCAAGTGTGCAAGTTCGCAATCATGTATATATACACGCGCAATAGATAGCGATCTACGAGTGAGTCAAGCGTCTCTGCGTGCACCTTCTTATCTAAGTATCATCTATCAGCTGTAGTTCGTCCGAGTGTGACAGAAAATGATGATGTTTACTACAACTGTTTTTATAGCTTTTACTCTCTGCTCCAACAAATTCAACTTATTATATGCATTATATTTGAGTCGTAAAGGTCCTTAGGTAAAAGCGTTATATATATACATGAATGTACACTTAGCATATTTGAATGCTGGCTTTCCTGCCATTCAAGCTTTTTTGAAAATATATATTTGTATGAGGATTTCGGAAGAGCTGTCACATTCCATTTTGCGGAAAATTTATGCATTTATGCTTTTTGCGGTACTTATGATGGATATAATAGTGCTTTTTTGCTGAAATTGATTTTGAATGACGAAATCAATACAAAAAGCGTAAAAACAGGGGTTTTTGGTATTGTCAGATAATAAGAATATTTTTAAAAAAATTTTTCAAAGGAAAGATAACATCTTATAAAAGTGCATCTTATTTGATCTGTTTATTTTTTTGGTACAATCGATATTTTTGAAGAAAAATTTAACAATTTCATCTAGGGTAACTTCGAAAATCTGCCATTTCCGGCTATACATTAGAAAGCACCTGTTGGGTTTCCCCGACATTAATATATATTCCGGGTGCAAAAAGAAATGTTCCTCTATTTCTGTCTATCACTATTGTAGACCGCTATAAATGGTTATAACACCTTCAGTACTTCAGGAGCCCTTTTCGAGCTGGCCCTCCTCTATAAGACTGCAACTGCAAGTCTCTATACAATTCTGTTGTGCGTAGTCATTCGTATCGACAAGTCGTGCTTTCCATTTCATGTTTTGAATAAAATATTTTAAATTTAATCTTAAGATTTCTTTATTTAGAACCTAATTTCCAATAGGTTATGGGCCCAGTTACGTAGTTAAAATAAATAAATAAATAAATGTATAAATTAATAATATTATAAGTGTATGAATCGTGTAATACAATAATAAAAGTGTATTAATCATATAAATTAGTAATATAATATTAGGAGTGTGAATAAGTCTTTCCCGTTTTTTGTAAGAGATGGCGCCACCAATACTGTGCGAGTATTCAATGGTTACATATGTCATAATCAAAGCTTATTCATATGTCAACAATTCCATACTAACACATTAGTTAAAATTTTTTCGCATCATAAATTTTTGATATCGTGAAAATGTCGAAATTTGAGCCGAGTCGACGTCATTTGCGGGAAGTTTCACTTTATTGGTTAAATTTGAAGAAATCTGCTGCCGAGACGCATCGATTGCTTTAGGAGGCTTATGGAGAAGGTTGTGTCGATGATTCAAGTGTTCGCGGATGGTTTCGACGCTTCAAAAGCGGTGATTTCGACGTGGAAGACAAGGAGCGTTCCGGGCGGCCGCAAATCTTTGAAGATCGAGAATTGGCGACTTTGCTTGATGAAGATTCTTGTCAAACGCAAGAAGAACTTGCTGAAGCATTGGGAGTTGACCGAACAACCATTTCCAAGCGTTTGAAAGCCATGGGAATGATCCAAAAGCAAGGAAATTGGGTGCCGTACGAACTGAAGCTGAGAGACGTCGAACGGCGTTTTTTCACTTGCGAACAGCTGCTTCAGCGACATAAAAGAAAGGGTTTTCTGCATCGTATCGTGACTGGCGATGAAAAGTGGATACGTTACGATAATCCGAAGCGAAGAAAATCATCGGGACTACCCGGCCATGCATCATCATCGACGGCCAAGCCAAATATTCATGGCGCCAAGCTCATGCTCTGTATATGGTGGGACCAGCTAGGTGTGGTTTACTATGAGCTTCTGAAACCGAATGAAAGGATCACAGGCGAGGTCTATCGACGACAATTGATGCGTTTGAGCCGCGCACTGCGAGAAAAACGGCCACAATACTCCGACAGGCACGACAAAGTTATTTTGCAACATGACAATGCTCGCCCACATGTTGCACCGCCGGTGAAAACATACTTAGAAACGCTCAAATGGGAAGTCCTACCCCACCCGCCGTATAGTCCAGACGTTGCTCCGTCTGATTACCATCTCTTCAGATCGATGACGCATGGCCTGGCTGACCAGCACTTCCATTCCTACGAGGAAGCCAAAAAATGGGTGGATGACTGGATAGAGGCCAAACCGGTCGAATTTTTTCGCAACGGGATTCGTATGTTGCCAGAAAGATGGGAAAAAGTTGTAGCTAGCGATGGCCAATACTTTCAATAATTCATTTGTAACCATTTTTTCACAATAAAGGCTCAAAATTTGAAAAAAAAACGGGAAAGACTTATTCACATACCTGATAATATAAGTGTATTAGATACTATAAGAATATACGTGTGTTTTACATTAATATAAGAGTAAAATTACAAAATAAATGTGTAAAAAAAGAAATAAATAAATAAAAAAAAACAAAACGTGAAGTGAAATGGAGTCGTTGAAAGTCAAAAGAAATATCAAACCTTTTGATAGGGATCGCTATAGTGTATGGAAGCTTAGAGTTCGTGCTTTATTGACGGAACTTGATGTAATTCGAGTTATAGACGAAGAAATTCCAGCAACTATATCTAAGGAGTGGAAAAAGGCCGCAAAAATACTAAAAAGTATTTTGATATAATAATTATCAGATTTTTTGCTCGGTTTCGTACAGAACAATGCTACTGCTAAGCAAATTTGTCAAAAGTTGGATGAAATATATGAAAGAAAAAGTTTAGCAACGCAAATTGCTGTTCGAAAAAAATTGCTATCCTTAAAGTTAGAAGGCGATTCAAGCTTAATCAAACATTTTACTATTTTTGATGATTTAGTAACAGAATTAGTAGCGGTAGGAGCAAGAATTCAAGAAGCAGATGAGGTTTCACATTACTATTAACACTTCCTTCAGTTTATGAAGTCGTCATTGTGGCAATTGAAACTTTAAGTGAACATAACTTAACAACATTTGTAAAAACGAGGCTTTTGGACCATGAGACAAAACTGGAGATTGAGAATAGTGATACGAGTGTCAAAGTATTGCATGCTGAGCGTGAAAATAAATTGAATAAAAAAAGTTACACATACAATTTCTTAAGAAAATTCCAATATCGTGAACGTGAAGAAAACAAATCATTTTTCAAACCAAAAAAGTGTCAATATTGTGCCAGAAGAGGACATTTGCAAAAAAGATTGCTTTTTTTTTTTTAAAAACGAGTTAATAAAATTAAACCAACACAGAAATAAGAAAGCTCTTGCAACAATCAACTCATTAAATGGCGATGCGAAATTTGCATTTATGGCTGCAGATTTTCAAATGGAGACGCATGAATTAACGTTTGTGTTAGACTCCGGAGCATCGGATCAATCAATAAACAACGAAAAATTTTTCGAGACAAGTGTTATCCTGAAACCACTAATCAACATATCTATGGCGAAGAATGGCATCATTATAACAGCGACAAAAAGGGGCACTGTACATGTTATCAATAACAAGAGCATTAAGGCATTATTCTACTTTACAACTTTGAAAAAAAATGTTTTATTTTTTTTACATTTTTCGAAAGCAAATATATTCAAGAATGTTAGCTCAAAATTTTAGAAAGATTTAGGTAGTCTAACTCTACTTTTTCACCTTTCGAACGCACTTACCTGAGCGCGCTATTCCGACCCGCCCAGCGCGCGCCGTATAAGCCATCTACTTGGCCTTGTTCGCTGCAGCAGCTGTTTCCCTATTGTAAATCATTATAGCTATATATATTCTGATCAAAATATATACCTTTGCTTCTCAATATTACCTTCCTTTTATAATTTTGCTTCTGTATTTCAGCTTTGTATTTAAGTAGTGGGAAATCAGTCGTGATTCGAAGTTCAAAAGTGAAGCATCTAACTATTCGCAATGGATACGAAGAAAGTGTATCGTGCACAGAAAACTTCTAGTCGTCCATCTAAAACTAGAAAAAGTTCTTTATACGGAAACAGATTCACTGACGAAGGAGGTACTAGTAACACGAGTACGTCAACAGCAAAACTGAAAAAGTCTAACGATCCGAGTTTTGATGTGAAAGTTGATAATACTGGTGGATATTCTTATATTCATTTTTTTATTCGTCTTTTCAATGCTCTCACAGTGGGTAGTGTGTTCTGAAACCGATCTACGAACATCTAACAAAAACGGAATTGCTGGAGAGATGTTTGGGCAGAAACACTCAAAATAACAATGAGTGTTTCAACTGAACAGTTTGGGCTATGACACCGAAGCATGTCTATAATGGAAAAAAAATCATGAAAATTGCATGCCTCACTGCTGCCTGCATTTTTAATGAAGGACTCAGCCCACTTTTGAAAATAATGGAAATTATGGACCTGAAAATCGGCCAAACCGCCATGTAGTTCGCCAATATGCGCGACAAACAGCGCATCGTTCGAGAGAACCGCCGCTCGACTGAGGATTCTAAGGAGAGCAGAACTCAGCAGAAGAAGTTGAAGGCATATTGCATGGTCCAGGCTTTTTTTCCAGGTTTCACTTACAAAAACTTTAAACGCGTTTTTCTCAAAACAGCGTTTTCAAGTGCCGTGGTCGTAAAAACTAAAAAACTATTGAACTGATCCTTATAAAATTTGAACACATATTCTATATGTTTGTATCAACCGTTCTAACTACAATCATCTTAAAATTTTAATTCTAACTATATTTTTATTGTAAAAAAGGAAAAAAAGCAATTTTGTTTCTTCCGTATTTTAGCCGTCATATTGTTGATTTTGCACGTACATAAAATATTCTAATTAGACCGGTTTCTGGAGTTATAGTGAACATAAAACTATTTGATTTTTTTGAGGTGTTGGCTTTGACCATACTTTACATGTATAAAAAATGTATATAATAAATAAAAAAAATTTTTTATGTACTTCAAGAGTGCATTTATAAAGCATTTCAAATCCTACATCCGTATCTTCAATAGCATTCTCGGAAACATTTTCCAAAAATAGCGTTTTTTTCGATGGTCTAAAGTAGAATACTGCCTTAAAGGAATTATAGAAGATGTGTTATATTGTTCAGACATCCCTCAGAATTTATTATCTGCTAGAAAAATGAAGATGGTGTTCAAATAAAAAAGGGAGATATCGTTTTAATAACAGGTAAAGATTTAAGTAATTTAATTATGATTGAGTTCAGAATTAATATAAATCCTGCTGGTAAACAATATCAAATAAATCAGGCTATAAATATTAATTATGAACTCTAGCATCGAAGATTGAGGCACATAAGTATATGTAAGTTTGTAGAATTGAAAAATAAACAATTGGTAGCTGATACTGACAAATTACATAATATTGCACCTTCAGATTGCTTGTGTAAAGCTTGTATAAATGGCAAACAAACTCAATTACCATTTCAAAAAATGAAAGATAAAAGCCATGTCAAGCGGCCATTGTTTATTGTTCATTCTGATTTCTGTAGACCGATCACTTCTTCTGCCGTAAACAATAAAAATTATTTTGCAATTTTTGTTGATGAATGTATGCATTATACCGTATCATATTTACTTACATATAAATTAAACGTTTTTTCTGTCTTTAAAGATTTTGTTTGCAAAAGCGAAAATCATTTTCAATCAAAGTTAGTTAATTTATATTGCGAAAATGGGAGAAAGTATTTATCAAACGAAATGAAAGATTATTTTACACAAAAAGGCATTAATTATCACTTAACTGTCGCTTGAATGCAACAATTAAATGGGGTCGCGATGTGTATGAAAATTATAGAAACTATTATAGAAAAAGCTCACGCTATGATTTTTGTTGCAAAATTGGATAAATCTTTTTGAGAAGAAGCAGTTTTAACTGCTACATATTTAATTACTCTAACACCGCCAAAGCGCTGAAGTATGAGAAAACGCTATATGAAATGTGGCATGTTAAAAAGCCTTCAGTTAAATATTTACGGGTTTTCGGTTCTACAGTTTTTGTACTTAACCCATTAACGTCAAAAACAGAGAAATCGTAACTCTGTCTTCAACCGTAAATCTATCACATATTCCACGGATACATTCAAAGCAAACATACTTTTTCTAAGTATTTTTTTCTGCACTTTTCATTTATACTGATATCAGAATTGCGAAGTTTTCACGCAAAAATCAAATATGGGAACGTTTACAAAAAAAATGCAAAATTTTGATACTTTTTTTTATAAATCCAATTTCTTGTTGTGTTAACGTTGCGGACGGAACTTTATTTTTCAACTATAAGTGCAGAAATGAGTTGTACTTTAAATTCAGTTTGGTCCCGAATCCAGAAATTCAATAGAGCGAGTAGAAAATGGCGTCTGAAGCGCAAAATTTTTCCCAACCTTTCATGAATTCTTTTCTCGAATATAATGCATTCGACGAAAAAATCAATAAGATAAAAAGGACTTAGGATCAATCAAAGAATATGTCTAAAGTTTTTCACTGAGTTTTGAGCAACTTTTTTATTTTTGCCAATTTGCAATTTATGACAAATTGGAAAAATTCATCAAATCGTCTCAAAAAATTCAGATATACTTCTTGATCAATTCTAAGCACTTTTTATTCTATAATTTTTTCTTTTATAACCCTTTGCTTTTGAGTAAAAAATCAAAACCTTAAAATTCTTAAGATTTTTTGAAATTCAAAAAAAATATCAAAAACTTTAAAATTTTTTGTTCCATGTGCACTTTTTGGTCAATTATGAGCAAATTGACTTAAAATTTGTGCCCCAGTATCTATCACATTCCAAATAATATGATTTTCGCATTGTAAAATTCTCATTTCTTAGCTGTTGATGTACAACGTTTCCCGACACTTACCGCGTGAAGGTGAATGAGTCAAAGCATCTTGTCTTTTTTTATCTTTTTATTTATTTTTTTTTGCTTTTTATTAGGATTTTATTTATGTTTTTGATTTTTTATAGTTTTATAATTTTTGTTTTTTTCAAAAAAATATCTCTTTAGATTGGTCATTCGTATAATTATTAGAAGTTTCTGCGTATGTACTCAGTAATAAGTTATCAATACATTCAGAACCAGAATCTTTGTCACTCTGACCAGAACTGCCCGAATTATCTGGATTAGGTACTAAAATATTATGATCATTGATATCATCAGAATAATCTTTTTCAGACTCTGATTGAAATCTTACATTTCTCCGGCGTTTTGGAGCCATTACAATTTTAAAACTTGAAAAGCTAAATGCACATGTAAAATATTAACGTTAATATTTAAAACACTAACAGTATAGTAAACAAAGAGTGAAAAAACTAAAGATTCTTCAAAATCGATTTATGAACATTTAATGATAATTCACTATTTTGAAATTCAGTTAAAAACATTACAAAAGCTTTTGGCAAAATTCGGCAAATTGAATATAGTAATTAATTCAGACTTTTCCGATTGACAAATTCAATATGGTTTATGAAACAATTCCAAAAGTAGCATAACTCAAATTTGTTAAGGTTTTTGATTTTTTACTCAAAAGCAAAGCGTTATAAAAGGTAGCATATTATTTATTATAATTTTATGAAATTTAATAAATATTAAAGTTATTTTCTTATTTAATTAAATAAATCTTCTTTTGATTTTTTTTATTAGTAATAGAAAATATAGAAATATTTCCCCCGTGTACCTGATAATTAATCCGTCTTTTCCAAAATTATCAATAATTTATCAATATATATATATATTATTATTTATATAATTTCCAACATAAACAAAGGTAACTCTGAGGAAGAAATATCCGCAAAGAACCTACGGTCTAAAGAAATTGTTTTAAACAATTACCCCGTTACAGATATGGAGCCCAACGTGCTTTAGACATTTTAGAGGACATTGTTTTTTTTATATCTTTTCTCTCTGTTGTACAGTTATTTTGTCAAAGCTCTTGGCGAATATAAATACGCCAATTTTGAACCCACTCCTTAAGCGGATTGAGGAGCGCCAAAGAAGTTCACAAATATCTGATAAAGAATTAACTCAGGCGCTCTCTGAAATATTCAAGGGAAAGACAGAGTTATGGCTCGACGCTTTAAGAAGAAGAGGCATAACCACCTGGAGTGAAGTTCGTACCGTTGCAAAACAATGGTACGGAGCCGGTCCAGAATATCGAGAAAAATGGGTTATAGAGGCCGAAACTCGAACTCAAGGAGACAACGAACCTTCGAGTGATTATATCACTTGTCTTCTGTCGATATTCGATCGGCTAAATTCACCGTTCCCCGAGACAGACCAACTGGATAGACTGTTGTGCAACGCACATCCCGAAATCCAGCGAAGGATATCAAGGAAGTCCATTAGCAATGTGCAAGAATTCCTAAATTTGGCCAGAGATGCCGAATTCGCATTGGAGTGTGAAAAATGCTATCACACTCCTCCTTCACCGAATTCCAGGCGGGCTAGAACTAAAGTAGCTGCCACTGTACATCAGGAAAATTCTGATCAAGAAAAAAGGATCAATCCTGACAAGGTAGAAATACGCAAGCTACTGACTCGCCTGGAATCAACATTCGGGCAGGTGGGACCATCTAGTAGACCATCTACTGCTCAGGGTGATCGAGGGCCAAAACCAGAAGAAGAAAGAAGAGGGCCTTGAAAACAAACCGCCAACCCTGGAGGCGGAATCGAACACCCCCTAAGAAGAAGTCTACTAGAACTACCAGTCCGGAGAAGGTTAACAAAGCTCCGGAGGGCCGTCCACCAGATAAGAAGAAGAGTTCGGACGGCCCAGTAAAATGTTATAAATATGGTGAATTAGGTTACCGCATTTATAACTTCCCGAAATGTTTGGGAAACGGGAAGCAAGGGGGCCAATAGGGGTCAGGTCGACTTGCAACCCAAACGTGACCCCAGACGAAAATACTTGAGGATCTTGTTCCCCGAATTCTCAGTCGTCCTCGACTAATCAGACAGAAGAGAGGCCTGATTCAGTTGAGGAACTTCCGTCGACTGAGGAAAATGACAATAGCGTATTAGATCCCGGCTAAATTGCAGCACGGCCGGAAGAAGCGCGCTGGTGGATCCCGGTACGAATAGCTGAGTCTTTTCCTGGATTATCAATAATTTATCAATATATATATTATTACTTATCTAACTTCCAGGATAAACAAAGGTAAGTCTGAGGAAGAAATATCCGCAAAGAACCTACGGTCTAAAGAAATTGTTATAAACAATTTAATCCGTTCGGGGTTCTTTGCAACTCTGTTAACGGATACTTCTACCGGATGTTTCATAATTAAGTCCCCCTTACAATATATATATATATATATATATATATATATATATATATATATATTAGATAATGGAAATATATTAAATAATATATATATATATATATATATATATATATATATATATATAGTTTTATATGTTGACGACCTTGTGATTGCTACTGCTAATATTGATATAATGCATAATTTTAAAAATTATTTTAAAAAAACAATTTCACATGACAGATCTGTATGATATTAAACTTTTCCTAGGAATTAAAATAGAAAGAGATAATAATAAAATAACATTAGATCAAAGTGCTTATATACGAACTATTTTAAAGAATTTCAATATGCGTGATTCTATTCCTGTCAGCACGCCTCTTCCCCAGTAAGTTAGGTTATGTAGCATTAAATGCGGACGACAAAATAGAGATCCCTTGTAGAAATTTAATTGATTGTTTAATGTACGTAATGCTATTCACTAGACCAGATTTGAGTACTGCTTTAAATATTTTAAATCACTATACAAATAAAAATAATAAAGAACTATGGCAGAATTTGAAAAGAATATTATGGTATCGTCAAAGGTTCTCTGAATATTAAATTATATTATGTAAAATATAATTATAATAATACCTTGATCGGTTTTGTCGATTCAGATTGGGGAGGTACTAATAATAAGAACAGAAAAGGCACAACTGGTTATTTATTTCAACTTTTTGAAAAAAGTATATGTTGGAGTACAAAAAGATAATCGTCAGCCGCAGCTTCATCCGCCGAAGCCGAACATATGGCTCTTTTTGAAGCAGTCAGAGGAGCACTATGGTTAAAGTCTCTTGTTTTTACAATTAATATAAATATTAAAGAAACTATTATAATATTTAAAAATAATAATCGATGTATTAGCATAGCAAATAATTCTACAAATCACAAAAGATCGAAACATATAGATATTAAATATCATTTTGCCAGAGAACAAAAGAATGTAATTGCGCTAAAATATGTTCCTACAGGTAAACAAGTTGCAGACACATTAACGAAGCCACTGCCAACAGCAAGATTTTTAGAATTGAGAGTCGCTATGGGCGTGCAATAAATTTTTATTATAAATTTATACTAAAATTTAATCTGAATGTTTGCAGAAAATACATTGTCTTTTCGTATGGGTCTGATTAAGTTTTCTGGGGTTTCCCAATCCTTGCAGCAAATTTTGGATTCTCTGAAACCTCCCAGGTATAAGTGGAAAGTACATACTTAGTTTACTATTCATTTATATGTAAGTGTTTTTATTTATTTTTGAGGGTGTGTGTTGGGTTTTCCCGACATTAATATATATTCCGGCTGCAAAAATAA
Organism: Sycobia sp. Sy_11; assembly: GCA_018907035.1. Classification (NCBI taxonomy): domain Eukaryota; kingdom Metazoa; phylum Arthropoda; class Insecta; order Hymenoptera; family Epichrysomallidae; genus Sycobia; species Sycobia sp. Sy_11. Next base: position 1,015,722 of record JACCIC010000162.1, on the reverse strand, counting down.
ATGTCCCTCTATTTCTATCTATAACGGTTATAGACCGCAATAAATGTTTATGGCATCTTCGGTACTTCAGGAGCTCTTATCTACCTGGCCCTCCTCTATAAGACTGCAACTGCAAGTCTCTATACTGTTCTGTTGTGCGTAGTCACTCGTATCGAGAAGTCGTGCGTTCCATTTCATATTTTGAATAAAATATTTTAAATTTAATCTTAAGATGTCTTTATTTAGAACCTAATTTCCAATAGAACTCATATCTGATTTAGCTCAAAATTAGCGTATTACCATTTTTGGTATGCTGATTATGACTATCATTCTGATTTTTATACATTTTGGGTTCTTATGGCAAAATATATAAAAACTACGTAAATACATAAACATTATGTTATATGAAATATTGTTAAGAATTTGAAATAATGTTTTTAATTATAGTTTTACATCCAATAAAGTGCGTTTTGACTCATATTTCTATTTTAGATGTTTTTGGTGTAGATCTTTTATTTTTTTGAAAAAAATACATATTAAGTGAGAAGCATTCTTAGCGTAAAACTTGTCTATTTCAGCGTAAAAATTATCTATTTTAATGAGATTTAAAACTTTTATTTCGAATAGGTTTTTTTAATTTTTCGTACTTTCTCTGATCAATTTCAATAACTTTCATTATTATGTTTATTTTCTGAAATTTGCAATTTAAATTCCATTTTTACCAAAAGTCACTATGATATATATATACAATATATATATATATATATATATATATATATATATATATATATATATACGCGATATATGTATTTGGAAATGATTCTGAATTCTCCGGAGCAACTAAGTGAGATTTTGACACATGTTTCTGTATGCGGCTAGTTTTGTGCAAGACATGTCAGAGTTGTGTGGACCCGTTTTAGGGAGTCGCGAATTAACTTTTCCTTCGAGCAGATCAAATAGTTCTTACTAAAACTTTGTATTTGTCATACCTTGTTGATACACACAAACACTCTTTGCTATATTTGTAGAGAAATAGATTTGCTATTATATAATTTAAATATACTTCCATTTAGTCAAAACCCAATTCGGATGTTACCTTTCATTTAGTTTTTATCGAGAAATGCTGCCTGCACAAAAAATATATATTTTTATAAAATTTACAAATTTTATTAAAAATATGTTTTGATATGTATAGTAGTTTCCGAAACAAATTTCCATAACCAGCATTTTTAAGGATTTTTTCTGATTCTATGAAAATTTAAAATTTGCACAAAGGTGCTATGATATTCGTAATCAGCAACCCAAAATCTATAAATACATAAATTTTGAGCAAAAGCAGGTGAGCGGAATAAGTACCAGTACAGTGATAGGCTCGACGATAGGTGTAACCTGTAAGTTACTCAGCAGAAAAGTTCAGAGGTTCGGACTCCTCGTCGTTTTGAAAACATTGGACAATATCATTCAAATCTCAGCAGAGCTATACTATACTATATATATATATATATATATATATATATATATATGTGTGTGTGTGTGTGAGTGTATAATACGGGCTCCACTTATTAAAAATTATAATAAATCTACATCCCTGAAAAGTCGGTAGTGTAGAACATTCTGTCTAGTTCTGCAAACACCGCAATTAATTTCTCTAGTAGTCGCTGCGATTGATTCGGTCTTCCGTCAGAGGTATCCAGCACTCTTAAGCCATAAAGAAGGTTGTTTATAAGAAACCTAGAAACATGATACTTATATTCGAAAGTAACTAGAAATATATGAAACGGTTTTTTCATCCATTCTCATCGATTATTAGATACATTTTTCTGAACCTACTTTTTAAGCTTGTATCACCCATGATAGTTTCTATCGTCGAGCCCACGATGGCTCGATCGCTAGAGCGAAGGACTAGTAACTTGGTGATACGAGTTCAAGTCCCGGTCTCGGCCGATTAACACAAGCACCGCTGTAAGAATTTATATGTGCTTTGTTTACAAACACATCGTAGATCTCCGTCGCTGATTAGCACCGGCATTTGGAAGCATAAATAAAGCGACGTTAAATAACATAAAAAAAGTCCGTATCGTCTAAATGTATATTTGGATTTGTTTTAAATTTACCTTCAAACGAGGTTAAAACTAGGTATAAGTTGTAGCTTACTCAAAAATTAATATCATTACTATGGATTATTATATAAATTTATTGTCCTGAATCATTATTTTAATTAATACATTGCCAATTTTTGTCGACTTCATAATTTTGAATTTTGAAGTAACTTGTACGCAAGCTATATCACTGATAAAACATATTAAATTCCTGGTGGAATTATGTAAATTGAAAATGGCCTAAAATCTAAAAAATGGGCAACTTAAATAGATAAAAATATTGACATTTTTCTTCTATTACAAATGAATTCGAATTTAAACTACACAATGAATAAAAAGTAAAAATTTACGTTATGATTCTGTACTTTCACCTTAAAGTATGTATATTTAAAAGTATATTATTTCAGATTTCGAGTATGTATATTTAAGTTCAATATTGATTTGTTCACTTATAAACTTTGTGAGAACGGGCCTGGCAAGTTCATACCTGCTTTTTTTTAATAAGAATGAATTATCAGAAAAAATAGCAGAAGAATGTTCATCTAAAAACATCGATGATTCAAGATAATTAACTCTTTTTTATGAGTCAACACATGAATAGTATTTATTCGTAAAATATATTCTTAGGAATTTTGAGTCATGATTTTTTAACCTTCTCATGTAATATTTAAATACTCATATTTTATTTGCCCTCTGATTATGATAATTTGATACCAAGTGCATATTAATTTTAATATCTATTATTAGTCTGATTATTATACTTTTCTTAATACTTTTAGTAAAATCCATGAGGTATGCCATTTGTGCCGAATGTACAAAATGATGTGAAAATGTTTTCAGATTTCTAAATGATCTCGTTACTTTTTTAAGCTGTATTTTCGTGAAACTATTGATTTATTTATTTGTTTCAGAGTTTGCATATATTGTACGTTCACATCATTTTGACCACGCGTAGACTCATAAAAAGTAGAAATATAGCAATCAGAAAAAGTAGCAATAGAATGTTTACCTAAAAACATCTTTTTTATGAGTATACCGTGAACAAAATGATGTGAAAATAAACTCGGCTATTTGTAACTGATCTCATTACTTTATTAAGTTGCATTTCCATTGAAATAATTTACTTATTATTATTTTTTAAGAGCTTTAGATATGTTTATGTAAACTATACAAGCTGTTATTTAAAGGAATGCATAAAAAATTCAGTTAGCCATTTGTTTTATTTCGGAAGATTTTAGAAAAATTTTATTAGTAAATATTATTCAATTATATGAAAATTTTTTTGTTTTACTATGAAAATAACTACAATATAATTACATATATTATTATGTATGTATTTTTATCTTAATAAATTACTGAATTTAGAAATATAATTTTATAAAGTTTTTCAAAATACATATAAGATTAATAAGTAGTAAATTTCTTAATATGCTAAAAACACATATTATTATGTTTGCCTTTATCACAATCTATAGGATATTTTACTATATCAGTTAACTAATTTCTAATTTAATTATAGAATAATTTTTGTGTTAATTTTTGGAACTTTCGGAAAGCATAATATATAAATTTTTTATAAAATACATGAGAAGATATATTTAATTTTATTATGTATCCCTTTATCTCAGTTAGTAAGACATTTGACTATATCAGTGAACTAATTTCTATTTTAATTATAGAATAAATTTTGTGTTAATTTTTGGAACTTTCGGAAAGTATATTATAAAAAATTTTTATTAAATAATATTATATAAATTTGTTATAATATTTAAACCATACCAAAAGTGGAATGATAAATATAATTGTTTAATGGAAGAAGGAAAGTTCATCAAAATACATGGAACGCTCATGCATAACCTCATTTAATTAAACTAAAGCTTTTTACTATACTATACATTATCTTACTATACTATACAAATTTCTTAGTGCTGATTTTTACTACAGTTTGGACGGTCTTAGTGCTGAAATTTTTGACGTGTATTTACTATTACTATATATATATAGAAAAAAGTGTTTCTAACTATTTTCTATAGTCACACACGGAGTTTTATATTAAAAACTGCTTTTCAGCCAAAAATACCGGCGGGAAACGATTCCTTAGGTCATAAATAGTAGTTATGCTTTGGAAAATTATCGATAAAGTAGTGATAAATCATTTTTTTCATTGATTGAAAATTCGAAATCACAATTTAGAAGTAAATAGTGTAGCGGCCGCGTCACGCCGGCAGTTCTCAAATGCGCCTTCGTGACACTACTGTGCCACATGATAATTTCTTATTGTAGATGTTATCCTATTTTAAATGTCTAAAAAATAGTTAGCAATTATACTTATAAGTTATACCTAGAAAATAAAAAATGTAAATTTTTGTCGTCCCGTCATACCTGTACATCGTCTTCTACCGTCTGAAAACATAACTCCCCGTAGAAGTCGTCCCCAGAATGCTAGACATCGTTTCCTACCGACTAAACACAATACTCCCAGTAGGAGTCGTTCTAAAATACCTGGAAATCGTATTCTACCGTACCAATACGAATCTCCCCATAGAAGTCGTCCCGTCATACCTGGATATCATCTTCTATCGTTCGAACACGAAACTCCCAAACTCTCCGTAGAAGTTATCCCGTCATACCTAAATATCGTTTTCTACCGTCCGAACACGAAATTCCCCGTAGAATTCGTCCCCGTCATACCTGGATATCATCTTGTATCATCCGAACACGAAACTCCCCGTAGAAGTCGTCCGCAGAAAGCTAGACATCATTTTCAACCGACTAAATACAATACTCCCGTAGAAACCGTCCAGATACACCTGAACCTCGCATTCTATCATCCGAACACAAAACTCCCAATAGAAATCGTCTTAAGGCAACGGGATATATATATATATATATATATATATATATATATATATATATATATATATATATATATATATTTCGTATATTTCCGTTTTTTCAATTAAATACCGTGAATGTTTTCGTAGTAATGCCAACTGAAATTCAAGCCAAATGGTATGCGAATAGCATATTTTTTAAGGAGACCATGGATATTGTCTTTTTATGCAGAAGTGACGACATATTTTATATATATATATATATATATATACATACATAGTTGAGAGGTTGTTGGTAAAGAACCCTATTTTGCCATCATTTCTTTTCTTCAAACTAAAAAAAACATAGTCACAATTATGAAGTTAATATCATACTTCATATGATATCATATGATATCATATCATACTAGTCATATCATATCATATCATATCATATCATATCATACTAGTCATATCATATCATATCATATCACACTAATTTATTAATATAATTATATTAAATGCATCGACAATAGTTTATACATTCTTATATCAAGGAGTTCGGTCACGCTCCGACGGCAAGTATTAGTCCGGGAGCAGCGATATTTTTATGTCATATATTTATCCTCGGCCAAAAATTAGTTTAAATGACTCGTTTTAATGTTCTCTAAAGCGTTGTGATCGTCCGCTGCGTCAATTAATTTGGATATGGCAACGCCAGGCATCGAAACTTTGTAAAAATGTTAAAAAATTGATAAAAACCAGGTTTTATGAAATAATTTTGTGTTTAGAAAAAACTTATTCAAACAAAAGTTGTAGATCCTATTAAAACAATTTTTTATGTTCTATCCATTTTGGCTCTAAACCTAATAATTATGGAGAAAAACGTAATTAATTATGAACATTTACAGTTTTTATCGACCCAAATCTTAGTCGATACGTGAGGGATCTACCTCGCCGCTCAGATCATACATGGTACAAGTACTTTTTAACTTTAAATTTTTCTCATAAAATTATAGTTTTAAAGAGAAAATATATCGAATGTAATAAATTTATTTTCAGTAGATCTCCAAATTTTGTTTCAAATAAGTTTTAACTTTTGCTCATAAAATTATAGTTTTAAAGAGAAAATATATCGAATGTAATAAATTTATTTTCGGTAGATCTCCAAATTTTGTTTCAAATAAGTTTTAACAAACTCTCCATCGTTTCATATATTATCATTTATTATTATATACAAAGTTTTTAATGATTTTCACTATTTCAGTATTAATTAGAAAAATGAACGTTATAGACAAATTTCTCCAAATTTTATGGTGACAAGCATTAAAAACTTTGTATATAATAACATATAAATGATGAAATATAAAAAAGTAGACAGTTTGTTAAATATTGTTTTAAAGAAAATTTGGATATCTACCTACAATAAATTTTTTACATTCCATATGTTTTTGCTTTAAAACTAGCATTTTGTGAGTAAAATTACAAATTAAAAAGTACTTGTATCATGTATCATCTGAGCAGCAGGGTAGATCCCTGACGTATCGACTGTAACTTGGGATGAATATAGTAGTTGAAAACGCTTATTATTAATTGCATTTTTCTCGATAACTATTAGCTTTACAGCAAAAACGGATAGAATATAAAAAATTCATTTGGATAGGATCTACAACTTTTGTTGAAACAATTTTTTTCTAAACTTAAAATTATTCCTTAAAACTTGGTTTTTATCATTTTTACAAAATTTGGGTGCTTGGTGTTGCCACATCCAGATTAGGTGCCGCAGCGGACGATGGCTCCACTCTTCAGTACATTCAAAGGAATCATTTAAACTAATTTTCGGCTGAAGATAAATTCGTCACTAAAATATGTCGCTGGCTCCCGGACTATATGGGTACTACAGCCTTCGGACGACCGTGATGTATATTCTTTGATATTTCAAATATAATGTTATATGTATGAAATTTTAATTAGACTTATATAACAACCAAGATAATCTTTTGTCCCTTGCAGGAGTGTCCAGTTAACAGCCACGCAGTGTATGCACTCTCTATAAATTAAAGTTTTGAATTAAAGCTATAAAGTCAAGTCAACATGAATTTTGAAAAAATTTTAAAAATTTAAAATGACATTATTTATTTTATAGGGTGTATCATATGGGTTTCTATATTCCCGTATGTACAGACCTATATATAGAGCAATGGCTCGTGATGCGATTTGTCCCGGGGTTACCGACTGGACTTACCAATCTCTGCCTTATAGGCGGTCATATGGACCGGATCAAGGGCTTATATATTAACCGGAGGCCAATGTCGTCGCTCACGAGTGAACTAAGGTTCCAAGCTGCCCTCGGTTGGCCGACTTGGCATGTAGGGTATCCCTATAATTTTACAAATAAATAGAAAAGAATTTCCAATTAACAACCAATAATTGAAGCCGGTATACGAAATCAAAAAATCGTATTTTTTACTGAATTGCTTCATAAGAAAGTTCAAATATTAAATAATAAAAGAAAAACATTTCGAAAACTAATTTATTACCAATAATTTATAAAATGACAAAATCGAATGAAAACCAGACTTTATTATTTCCTTGTAATTCTTTCAGATTGTTAGTTGCCGTATCTTATCATTTCTCATTTATTAAAAAACATAATGTTATAATATTATATAAATATTAATTTTTAAATAAATTGTTCAATTACTAGCCAGAAACAAGGTTCCAAAATACCTTGTTTCTGCTTCATTTTTAACTACTTTCAAAATCTAGTTTATACTTTTCTCTTTATTTTATTGACAACGTTCACATTTTGCGTTTTAAGATTTGCTTAGCTTCTAGCCACGATTATTGATTCTAGTTTTACTACCTAATCACTACTTTTCAGCCTATTCAAAATTCTTCTAAGATTTCTACCAGGGTTAAGACTTATCGTTTTTTTTTTATTTAAGCATTTGAAGTCTCTTACAAAAATCTGAGACTTATTTTGCTAACAGTAAATATACATATAAAATAGACTGTACAATATGTATTACATAGATATTTGTTATTTTTAAACAAAAATATCGCACTCAATAAAGTAATCGCAAATGTATTTACAAGCTTTTATTTCTGGTTTACTAACAATTATTTCTATACATATAGGACCCTCAGAGTATATTTTTCTTAGTTTCTTGTTAAGCAATTTTTTTTCTGTAGTATATGCTGCAGACTGAAATATAACATGATTTAGATCTTGGATTCCGTCATTGCATTTTGGACTCGTTTACATAACCTGATCTAGCCAGTGAAGCTCGTAAATTGTAATGGTTTGCACGACATCTATTAATTGTAACAATGTTACGTCGGTTGAAATTAGTGTTTTGGAACCAAGGATATTTGTTAGCGTTCTGATATTTTTCGAAAAATATTTTTCCTTTTTTTGTCGATTCTCTAGTTAATAATAGTAGAGTATCTTCTCTCGCGTCTTTTTTAAGTCGATGATAGTAGTCAGTGTAAGGGAGCTTTATATTTTTATATGAGTTTTTAAAGGTTACTTGTTTAGCAAGTTTGTCTGCCATTTCATTTCCCTCAATACCAAAATATGAAGGAATCCATATAAATTTTATGTAATAATTCGAATTTTTTTGATAAATTTATTATATTTTTTTTTAATCTCCAGTATGCAGGGATTTATGTTGGCCGTTACATTTATGGATTTGAGACTTAGAAGTACACTTAGAGAATCAGCACATATAACAAAGTTACTTTCTGGCGTTTTTAGACAGATATCTAGCGCATTGTTTATTACGGTACACGATCTTCGTATATAGATGCGATGGGGCTAATGGTTGTTGTTTTTTTTTTGTTTTTAATTCTATGCTAATACAGGCTGTGCCTACATGCGGGGAATTTTTCATTTTACTACCATCTGTAAGTATTGCGAGAGCGTTTTGAGTGCTTAAGAAATTGTTAAAGAATTCTATAGGTTCGTTGGAGATTCTTATATTTTGTCCTATTAACGTTTCTATGGGAATACTTGTACGTATAACCTTGTATTCATAGGAGTAAATATTGTAGGAATTTTGTTTCAACTGTATTTTTTCGAGTATTTTTGTGATACACTGATCCATTAGAGTTAATTTTTTCATTTTGCATTTTTTTTGTAAGTATAGGTAAATATCTATGAATATTTTGGTTTGTTAAGCAATTTCTTTTACAAAGTATTTTAACAAGAAATTTTTCACATAAAAGTTTGGTTCAGATTTCGATAGTAGAGAGCTTTGTTTCTACGTTCTATAACGTTTGTTGGAGTACTATTTTGATAACCGAAAGCTATTCTCATGGCTGAATACTGCAGTTTTTCTAATTCTAGGTGGTAAAATTTTTGGTTAGGGAAATAAACAAAGCTTCCGTAATCGATTGTTGCGCGCAAGTAGCTTTTGTAAAAAGTGAGTATGGTTTTAGGATCAGAACTCCACCACGATCCACAGAAATACTTAAATAAGTTTATAATCTTAAGGCATTTTTTTTCTACGTAATTTACTCGAGGTATAGATGACATTTTGTAATCAAAGATTATACCCAAGAATCGCACACTTTCACTGGCTGTTAATCGATGGTTATCCATTTTAATTTCAACCTGCTCTGGTTTGATTCCTTTATTATTATAGTTGATAAGCTTGGTTTTTTGTGGGGCAAGTTCTAATCCAAGCTCTACGAGATTTTTGTTTAGAATCTTTATAGATTTTTCTACAATGCTTATGCTTTTGCGAAAAGGGGAGTACATTGAGTATATCGCTATTTCATCCACAAAGTGAGATATTGCAACGCTTTTGGGTAGATTCTCTGTTATGTTGCTAGTATATATTATATATAGAAGTGGGCTTAGTACACCCCCTTGAGGTACACCTTTACAAACGATGCGAAACGACCTGTTTTCAGTACTTGTAAATATAAGTCTCTCGTAGGTAAGAAATTTGACAAATTTAATTACATTTAGGCTGCAGCCGATGTCGGCCAATTTTTATAATAGTGTTTTAGAATTGACATTGTCAAAAGCGCTACATACATCGAGGAAGGCCGTCAGCAGTGGCTTTCGGAGAAGGAACGCTTCATCTATACGTAGTTTAAGGTTGACAACATTATTTAAGCATGATCTACCGACTCTAAAACCAGATTAATTTTCCAGAAGAATTTTTCGATGTTCGTACCACCATTGTAGTTTATATTTTAAAAAGGATTTGAAAAGTTTACATGAACATGATGTTAGCATTAAAGGTCGCATATTGTTGTCATCGGGCTTTTCTATGAAATTAGTGAAAGATTCTTTCCACCTGTGTGGATAAAAGTATGTTTTATACATTCCATTATAGATATCTAAAAGTATCAAATGATATTTTGTAGGTAGTCTCTTAATAATTTCATAGTTTATGCCATCCATTTCCGGCGAAGATGTATTCTTTTTAGTATTTAAAACATTATTGAATTCTACAATTGTAAATGGTTCGTCAAAAAAGCTATTTTCTGAGCATTCAGGTATGGTATTGGGATTAGTATTGACCCAAGGGAGGCTGATTTTATTTAGAGCATTGTTAATTTTTTCTTTAGTCTGCAAATTTTCTGTTGTGCTTGTATAATTTGTTTTTACAAATTTATTTTTAAAGATTTTACATTTATTCCAAACGTATTTCAGATCGTATTATAGTTATGAGTTTCAGTGAATGTCTTGAAATGAGCTTTTTTGTGTTTTTTAAACGTTTTTATCGCCATCGCGACTGTTTTTTTATATGCGAATAAATCTTCTAAATTATTACTAAACTCCCATTTCTTGTATGCTGCTGTTCTCTGTCTTTTGACTTTTGAGCACTCCGGGCTCCACCATGTGACAGGATTCTTTAGCTTAAAATTTTTTACAAATTTTTTTATAGGTGTACTGAAGGAAATACTCTCTTTAATAATATTTAAAAATTTATCGTATTTTTCGTTAGCAAGGAGATCGTCATATTGGTGTGTATGAAATTCGGGAAAATGTTTAATTAGCTCTGCCAAGAACTGTGACCAGTCTGTTTTACCTGTTCGTAGCTTGAACGATTTTTTACTGTAGCTGTGGTTTTATACTTGCACCGAAAAATATACCGGATAATGATTGGAGCCAAAAGTCTCTTTCATCACTTTAACTTGAATTTTGTCCACGATTTTATTTGTTAAAATAATTAAATCTAAGTTCGATTTTTTCCAGTACGAAAGTCGATATGAATGTGTGTATCTGTATTATGTACAATGACATTATTTGCACCGATACTGTTTAAAAACTTATCTCCATTACTATCTGTTTTTCGACTATTCCATACAAGGTTATGCGCGTTGAAGTTCCCTATTAAGATACTATGAGAACTAATACTCACGTTTTGTACTATTTGGTCCCACAGGCTCTGCGTTAGTGAAAAGCCTGGGGGTCTGTAACACGCGAAGATAAATAACGGTTCCTTCAGACTGGTAATTTATATTCCTCTCATTTCAATTGGACATTCTGATATATTTAAGTTGTTTATTGCTCTAAATGTTATATTTTTAAAAATGAATATAATTATTCCTCCAATTCTGCCTTGATGTCTGTCCTTACGATAGCTTAAGAATCCTGGTTGTGTGATTTGTTGATCTGTTAAAGGTGTAAGCCAAGTTTCAACACAAATTATAATATCGAGATCGATGCTGAAACTTTGCAATTCAGTTAGTCGGTTTTTAATGTCTCTGGTATTCCAAAAGCAGAGTCTCATTTTCTTTAAGTGTTTGTATGTACTATTGAGTAGTTGAACTTTTAAGGTCGAGATATTCTTCGTCCACAGCGCTCGTTTCATCACTCGCTATTTCGTTATTTTCGAATCGTCTTATAATTCTATAAATGCGACTTTTTAAATTAGCTGCGCTTATACCTTTACGAATATCGGAGAGCATTTGAATTAATTTTGTTGAGTTCTTTGTAAATTCCATGGCTGTGCTTGGTATGTCGTTATTATTATAGGTTTTCTGTAAAAATTCTGTTCGTGTAGCCATGTCTAGAGGGTAGTTTTTTCCGGTATTAATAATGATTTCTTTTACAAGCTTTAATTGAGCACTGATTTCGTTTATAGTCGGCACCAATTTTTTACTAGTTTTTGTTTTTTTGGTTTCGATGATTATAGGCCTTATGTCGTCTGAAATTATGCTTTTGCTTGAAGTTGATGCACTTGGGGAAGGTAGATGTCTTTTTGTTCCTTGAGTGAATATTTCTTTTGTCGGTGTTTCATTTTGGGATTCTAAAGTTGCTTGTATTTCACCTGTGTTGATGTTTTGGCTTAGCTCTTGTGTATATAGCTTGACTGATTTGTTGTTGTTTATAAGTGGAGATTCTTCGCTAATTTGTATCGGAATTGGCTCTGTATTTTCCTTACAGAATTTAGATATATGTCCTTCTTCCTTCCAATTAAAACAGATGACTTTATTTGTTGATAAATAAATCCACCACATTGTACCAGTACCATCGTAGTTAACTTGAATTGCGGGGGGGATTATATAAATGTCATCTGGATTAATATATATCTGTCCCCGGAAACTAAGTATGTGAGAGTATCCCGGCTCATTTCGTCCTGCTCGAATGTATGTCATTTGGGACGTAAGTCGGACATTCAATTTACTTAATTGATCTATTAAAATTTGATGTGGAATAATCAGATTGGCATTTGATAATATGATGCGTTTTGATTTTGTCAATAGGGGGCGAATATCTAAGGTATGTGTTCCAATACGTATTCGTTTACCGGTGATACTGTTTGTTGTTTCATTGATGTTCATGTAGAAACATATGCGACTATGTAATATTCTTGATGCGAATTGTATATTAGTTGGATTGGTAATTCCTGCTACAGCTGTAATATAATCATGTATAGAGATTCCTACAATAGCATCTGTTATTATACCTTATTCTCGTGTTTGGCATTGCACTTGTTGTGTAGCATGCGCGTAGGATTTTTTAATGGTTTCAATACAGTGGGTGGTTTGAACGGGCGGTGCCACGTCGTTTTTTTTCTTTTTTGTTAACAAGTATCCCTGTGAACAGAAATACTTACCTCTTATAGGCTTTTTATGTTAACTATAAGTATAGTTTTTAAATGTTTTTAGTTGATAGTCCCCCGCGTATGGAGAATTACTACATTGTAGCCTAAATTCTGTATAGCACTTTCACAATTTATTCAATTTGTAAACACATGCGATCACCAGTTTGTAAACACGTCTTAGCTCTACTGTGGTACAATCAAGACTCCCACTTATCGGTTTTAAAACATGTATTTATCTTATCATTACAACGGCTTTGCCATTGAATTTGTCCATGGAAAAAATGATGCGAGGTAAGATCAATGTAGTTATTTTATACTTATCAAATAAAAGTAATTGTTTATTATATAAAATCTTATTCAAAACTATATATTACATTTTGAAGAATTGACTTCTTGATTTCAAAATGTATTGTAATTCAAAGAAAACAATTAAAGAAACTCTGGTACAAAGTTGAAAATTTTCAAAGGGTTGGAAAGCAGTTACTACGTATTAAAAATGTAATCAACTAACATATCTTAAAACGTGGCAAATGTTACAATGAAAAATGCGAACATTTTCAATAAAATAAAAAAATAGGTAGAAACTAGGTTGAAAGTTGGAATCTTGTTTCTGACTAGCAAATGAATATTTTAATTCGGATGTAAATTTCAATTACTACAATCGAGAAACATAATATTTCTACAATATTATAATATTATATGGTTTATAGAATAAAGAAATATCATAAGATGCATATACTAATAGTTTGAAAGAATTACAAAGGAATAATAAAGTGTGTTCTGAGAATAAGTCTTTGGAATAGCAGAAATTTAAAAAAAATAAGCCCATATTATCAGTGCTCGATACCTCTGCAGAGAAACCCTACATGCCAAGTCTGCCAACAGAGGGCAGCTTTGTACTTAATTAACCCGTGAGCGACCAGATAGGCCTACGGTTAATATATAAGACCTTGGCCCGGCCCGTATGACCGTGTCTAAGGCAAGAGTTACCGACAAAGCCTTACTGATGAGTCCAGTCGGTAATCTCTGGACGAAACGCAGCACGAGCTATTGCTTGATACATAAATCGTGTACATACGGGAATGTATAAGTTCCATGCGATACACCCTATAGCTCATTCTGTAAACAGACATTATTATTCTTTTGTCATACATATGATGTTTTTTTACTTTATAAACAACATAATATTATATAAATATTAATTGTTGTCGATTGTAGTAATTGAAGATTACATCCGAATGAAATGGTTTATTTATTAGCCAGAAACAAGGTTCCAGCTTTTAGCCTGAATTCTACCTCTTTCTCAATTCTTTGGACAATGTTCAAATTTTTTATTCTTAGTATTACCTATTGTTAAGTCAATAATGTCAATCTCACTGTCTGTAAGACCGATAAGAATATTAATGAATTCAATTTACAATACTCGCCATAAGTACAATTTATAATATAATACATTACAGTAATATTGTAGCACTATTTATGTATCGCAGAAATATTACAAATATTACTGTCATATTGAGCAAGATAATATTTCTCAAAAAGACATATACTTAAAAATAAATATCTATGAAAGATTTCTAAACTTTTCCATTAGCCGACCATATCAATAACAATCATGCAAAATTGAAAGAAGATATTCTGTCTCATACATGTACGAAGTTATAAAAAATTAGCACCCCTCGTCATTTTATTTTTTTTTTATTTTATATAAGGTTAACACAATTTTCCTGTTCAGATGTTATATAACGACTAAATCGCTTATGCATATACATTACAGCTATAGAAACAATATTTTTAATTTGTCAATTACATTTATTTCACATAAAATATGTAAAATTTTAATAACAACAAATCTATAATTAAAATTATCATGTAACCTATAAACATTAATACTAATATATATATATATATATATATATATATATATATATATATATATATATATATATAAAAACACTTATACATCGAGAACCTTCTTAAAATATCGTTCAACCTAAAGATTGTACATACTTCCCCAGTTGAGAGTGTCACGTAACAACTTATACATATTTTATTAAATTATCAATGTATGGGCAAAATGCCAAATTTTCTACAGGTTATTTATATATATGGTTCGAAGTCTTCACAGTGACAGTTCGAATTACAACATCGCTTTCAAGGTGAATATCGCCTATTCTAGCGAAAGGTCACTGCATACAAGTTGCATTATCTCCTTTTATTATTACTAGCATACCTTTAATAGGATTGATAGTTTTTTTATTCTATTTTTGACGAATATTCAATTCATTTAAATACTCTATTGATCGTCTCTTCCAAAAATCTTGCCTGACTTTCGATATAGGTTGTCAAGCATTTAATCGATTAGATGATATGATTGAAAAATTACGTTCAGGTAAACTCATTTAAGTATCTCCTATTAAAAAGTCTCCAGGTGTTAAGGCATATAGATCAATTATATCTGTAGAGATTGGACTTAACGATCTAGAATTCAATGTCGCTTCTATTTCGGTTGATAAGGTACTGAATTCCTCAAAAGTAAACAATGCATTAGAGGATACTCTTTAAAAATGTTGCTTAAAAGAGTTCACCCCCGCGTCCCATAAGCCACCAAGATTTGGCGAAGAGGGTGGAATAAAGTGAAAGTTTACACCCTGTTTACTTGAAAAATTCAGTACACTTTCATTATAATCATTACATTTGAATAGATAATACAATTCATTTAGTTCATTTTTAGCCCCATGAATATTGGTAGCATTATCACAATAAATCGATCCCAATAAATAAATTTTCTAAAAAGCTTTCAGTTTTAAATCACCAACTGTCTCTATATGTATTGCTTTTATTTCCATACAAATGAAAATTGCAACGTATATTTTCAATTTTTTGGTTTCGATATTTTCATTCGTTTATATAGAATGGATCATAATAATCTATACCTACATGATAAAAGGGCCTAGTCTTTGTTACGCAAACATTTGGAAATTGGATCTCCCATTTTATAATCAATTAGTTTTGATTTGGTACGAAAAAATGTAACGCATATCCGAATAATTTTTTTAATTTGATTTCGTTCGTCTATTGGCTAATATTTTTGTTTTATCACATATAACAATAATTGAATTCTGGCATAGTAATAAATATTATGATAATGTGTGATTATGAGATTAATAAGAAAGTTTGATTTCGGAAATCTAATAGGATCACGTGCATTCAATGATAGATGGGAATTCCTTAACCGAACTCCTCCGGGTAATAAACGATCATCACATATAAATGGATCTAAATTGTAAATTCGACTGTCTTTATTTACAAAAATTCATAAATATTTTTATTGGTCTTACACTCCAATTAAATAAATTAAAATTAATGTATAACAATATGCATATATATTTATATCAATACTAATACATATGAATAAGAGGTGTGTTAAAAAAATAACAAGTATTTTCGTTTTATGAAAAAATTTTTTATTTATTTATCAATATATATTTTGTCCCCTTGAACGTAAACCCCTTGGATATAACGCACTTGTGCCAACGCATTTTTCAATCCTCGAAACACTTTTGAAATTCGATCTTTATAATAGCTATTAGCTCATTCAGCGATTCGCTTTTAATGTTATCAATGTTTGTAAAACTACGACCTTTTAATGTTCTCTTTATTTTTGGAAATAGAAAAAAGATATCATGGAGCCATATCTGGCGAATATGGAGACTGAGGCATCGTTAAACTTTTATTTTTGGCCAAAAATTCACGAACAAGCAATGAAGTGTGAGCAGGTGCATTATCGTGGTGCAAAAGCCATGAATTGTTTTGCCACAATTCCAGGTGTTTTTTTCGGATTGCTTCACGCAAACGGCGTTGAACTGGTAGGTAGTACGCCTTATTGATTTTTTGACCTTCTCGCAAAAGTACATGATGCACTATGCCATTAAAATCGAAGAACAGAGTGAGCATAACCTTCACATTCCAACGCACTTGTCGAGCCTTTTTCGGTCTTGGCGATCCTGAATGCCTCCACTGGGACGATTGAGCCTTAGTTTCGACATCATATCCGTAAACCCATGTTTCCTCACCTGTTATAACACGTTTTAGTAGTTCTGCATTGGTATTAACTTCATTTAACGACTCCTGAGCAACTTCTATTCGCCGCTGTTTTTATTCGAAATTCAACAATTTTGGAACAAATTTTACTTCCACACGTTTCTTATCCAAAACATCCGAAAAAATTCCATGGCATGAAACAACTGATATGCCAACATCGACTTCTCTGATTGTGATTCGGCGATCGTTCATAACCATTTCTTTCATTTTTTTCACGTTTTCGCCAGTTATTGATGTGCTTGGGCATCCAGGTTATTCATAATCTTCAATATTTTCACGGCCATCTTGGAAACGTTTGTACCATTCGTAAATCCCTGCTTTACTCATAGCAGACTCACCATATCCCTTTGTTAACATTTTAAAAACGTCACTACACTTTATTTCATGTATTATGCAAAATTGAATACAAATTCTTTGCTCCATTATTTTGCAGAAACGAAAATCACCTAGCTCAAAGAAGACGTCTAATGTTAGCGGCTGCCACTTAAAAAGTAAGCAATAAATATTGCTGAAAATTTTATCGTACTTCAGGGGCATGCGTATCAGCATAATAAAAAAATTATATACAGGAGGACTGTCCAAACCCGTGAAATTTAAACATTTTCGTTACTTTTTGAACACACCTCATATATATTGTTTTTTTGATATCTTGTATAGTTTACTTATATTTTACTTCTTTCACATCGAAATATTTCATAAGATCTATGGGAGGTTTGCGGTCAACAAAGCTGTCAAAGTAGGTGACGTCAGATCCTCTCTTTCGATAGCTAACCAATGAGTACCTTTATTTTGCTAATCATCGAGATTAACAATAGTAGAGTTATGCCATGGTCCATTGCGAGGAAGACTATTTCTCATGAAAACACCTCGAAAATATGGAATTTGTAATATATGTGCATATTTTATAAGATCATTGTTTTTTAGTAGACGATTTGGTAAAATCAGATTGAAGTTTTTTTTTCTTTTAATTAGACAATGTCCGACATGCTCAAAACCAATCAATTTAATAAAGAATGATAAATGTTATCTAATTTACTTGACTAACATGAAATTCACATTATTTCGATTTCTTGAAATGTGAATACTTTCAAGACTCCCCTTTTGTACTTATTACTAATACCATGTTCCAAAATATCCACATTCATAAAATCAAAAGAATGTAAAAAATTCAAACAATGTCTCTTTAATATTTATTTATTTAAAATAAAAAAATATATTTACGTATTTAGATGACGCATACCATTTAATTAGCATTTATAAATTATTTTCTAAATGACTATTACGCATTACGATTTACAATAACAATTAATAATTATTAATATATTTTTTATACACTATAATTATTGTAAATTTTAATGTTAAACACCTCTGCCGAACATATAATATTTTATTCGATGAAAAAAATTCCAACCTCCGCTGAGTATCGAACCCACGACCCTACGATTGGCAAGCTAACGCATTATTCACTATGCTAAAACGCAATATGCGGTTACTATACTATAGTTTACGTATGACCGTAAAGCACTTAAGATAATATAATAATTTCATAAACACAAGATAAAACATACATAGGAAATCAATTTTTTAAATTCTTTCCCATATTGGAAAGATCTGCGGGTGTTTATATACTATATATATATATATATATATATATATATATGTGTGTGTGTGTGTGTGTACACATACACGCGCGCTTACACACACTCAGACTCATTTATTTTAAATATATATATATATATATATATATATATATATATATATATATATATATATATATATATATATAATATCTAATTTTCGTACACATAAGGTCTTGATTAGAAAAGACGTCGTTTTTTCCAATATTAGAAAAAGTTGAGGAAATCTAACTAGAATCAAAATAGAAAGTCTAACCATTTCCTTACTTCTCTAACTTTGCAGATTCCGCCTAGAAAAACGTGAGTTTTTCCAAAATAGAGAGAAGTTAAGGAAATCTGACTAGATTCAAGATAGAAAGCCTGATAATTTCCTTAACTTTTCTACTTGTAAAATTTTGACTAGTGAAAACACGTATTTCTTTCTAACATCAATAAAAGATAAGGAAATCTGAAGAAATTCGAGAAAGTAATAATTAATATACGATGATTATTAGATGATCGTAGGGAAATCTAACTCGGATCTGGCGAGTATTACCTACATGAGGAAACCATCAGTAATACTGACTAGGGTCTAGCCCGAACTAGGGATATACCGAGTATATTTCTGCACGGGTACTTGTTTGTCCAATGTAGCATTCATTACAATCCATACAATTAATTTTGTAAACAACACCAGATTTTAAACATAGATCATCCTTATCCTTGTAATTATTAAATAACTTACTTAAATTATTACTATTTTTAAAGAAAAATTGAATGTTATATTTCCAAAAATTTCTTTTAATTCTTTCCGACAATTCTCTAACATATGGTAAAACTATAATTTTGCCCTTATTAACATCAACTCTTACATTATGTCTACTTTCGGTATTATAAATGTCAAACGATCTCTCTGCAATTAATTTATTAATAAATTCAATTGGATATCCATTATTAATGAAAGTTTCCCTTACTGTATGCAAATTATTCTGTCTAAAATCCTTATGTGGCAATTTTATTTCTCTGTCAAGAACACCTTTCAGTGTACCAATTTTGTTTCCGAATTGGTGGTGTGAATTAAAATTTACACCATTTAAATTAAATTTAAATTTAAATTAAAAACCTACCTGACCAAGTAGGTTTTCTGTACTAATTAAGTTTCACATTATTATTACTACATCTAATGACATTAATGACCAGAAAATTCAACTGATTATTCACCTCAATCTCCCTGGTAAATTTAAGTCTGTCATGTACAGAATTAAAAATATCCACCACTTCATCCACAAAAACTTCTGGAACAATTGTAAAGATATTATCAACATATCTCTTAAATATCATTGGTTCAAAAAGCAATTTTGACAAAGCTATACTTTCTAATTTTTCCATAATTTAATTGGCTATAACCGGTGACAAAGGTGACTCCATTGGACATCCGTATTTTTGTTCATAAAATTTATTATCAAACGAAAAAATTGTATTATTAAAAACTAAATTAATTGCTTTAATAAATTCAGTCATTATTAATATTGTATGTAAATTAATTTCACGCCACTTCTTCTGTATAATATCATTTAACAATTCTAAAGGTACATTTGTAAACAAAGATACTACATCCAATGAAATCATCTTGTAGTATTTCGGAATAACAATATCTTTCCTTTCATTGTAAAAACACCAACTATCCTTAATATAAGAACTAGTTTTTCCAACTATCTTCATCAATTTAATAGATACAAATCTGGAAATATTATAAGTTAGGAAATTAAAAGAAGATATTATGATTCTAAATGTCACCTTTTCTTGATGAATCTTGGGAAGCTCATAACATTTTGCTACAGTGACATTTTCACATTTTAAATATTTATATGTACTATCATTGATATAGTAATTTCTTTTCCAATTATTTAATAATTCTTTCAAATTATTTTGTAGCTTAATGATATGTGGATTACTATCTTTCACATAAGTAGTATCATCCTTGAATATATTATTTATATTATTTATATAATCAATTTTATTAGAAGCTACAGTTATATTACCTTTGTCTGCCTTTTGAAAGATGATATTCGAATTATTTCTCAAAAAATTCTTCGCGATTTTTAATTCATGTAAAACATTATTATTCAAATAATTATCAAATTTATTCTCTCTTTTAAAATTACTAATGATATTAACTGAAGATGTTCTACATTCTTTTTTTACTTCATTATTTAAATTAAAAATATTACTTTCAATCTCCGCGATGATTTTTTTTGATAGGGAGATTCTTTTTAGAATATAATATTCTATGTTTAGCACCTTTAGACATGCTGTTTACTCCTTTTTTGGTATTTCTTTGTCTGTTAGACAGTTTGACTGTCATTATAATTTTTAATTAATTATATATTGATATGTATTAGTATTGATTTAAATATCTATTGATATTGTTATGTATTAATTTTAATTTATTTAATTGGACTGTAAGATTTACAGGGTTAGCTTGTGCACGAATATATCTTCACTCTTTAATATTACTTTTAGTTGGTATTTTAGAAGTTCAAGTACCAACGAACGTTTTTAATAAATTAGCTTGCGAATTAATCCAATGCAAGACTGTTTCAGAATTAGTCCAAAATTATGTAGATTCAATGTTAATATTCAAATAATTTTTAATCTTTGTATATAGATTGATTAAAAGTAATGCACCATACAACTCTAATCTAAGTATCGTTACAGTTTTTAAGGAAGCAAATCCAGATTTAACACATAAAAGTGTGCATATAACTTCGTCCATTTCATTCTCCGATCTTATGTATAAACAAGCCTCGTATCTCTTTTCGTTAGAATCCATGCAGATGAATCCATTTTGCATCGTTTACTAAAACTTTCCTAGGAAATCTTATTTTATTTTAAATATCTAATTGTGAACAAAATTTTTTCCAACTATAATGCATGGATGATGGTACAGATTCTTCGCAAGTGACTTTTTCCTGCCATAAACTTTATATTATCGTATTTGCATATAATATAACGGGCCCGCCGAGACCTAGAGGGTCAAATAATTTTGCTATTTCGGATAGAACAATTATTTTTGTTATTCGACTTATAATTGTAGGGTTTTTTATTTTGCACACAAAAGAATGCTGTTTTGATTTCCAAAATGAAAAAGATGCCAAGTGTTTTTAAAATACAATTTTTATTGATATTGAATTCAATGTCAAGGCTCTTTTCATAGACGCCCTCAAGAATAATAGGCTCATTTTAAACTCATTCTCATATTTAATTGTGCACTATTTAAAAGATTGGTCATTTGTTCGTATACTTCTTGTGCTTCTCTCTGAGTACTTGTCGCTGTTATTAGATTTTCCACATATATATCTTTTTTAAGTATACTTACGGTCAAAGATATTTATCATCTTAGCTAACTCGAGTAAGCATCGAATTGCTAGAAAAAAGGCTGATGAAATTCCAAATGTTATTGAATTTATCTTGTATTTTTTTATCCGATTATTATTTGTTTCATCCATCCATAAAATTTTTTTATTCTTTCTATTACTCGGACATACCAGGAATTGTCTGTACATTTTCTCAATGTCAGCCATTATTACATAATTATGGAATCTAAACCGACTGATTAAAGTGAAATCTTGTATTACTTGGCTGACTAACAATAAATCATTCAAAGCTGTTCCAGAAGTACTTTTCATTGAAGCATCAAAAACAACTCTTAATTTAAAACAATTGAATTGTACTTTTGTCGACTGCCCATATACAAATTAATAAATATTTTTTATTGGTCTTACAGTCCAATCAATTCAATCTAAAAATAAAATAAAAAAAATAAAAAATAAAAAAATAAAAAATAAAAAAAATTAAAATAAAATAAAAATTAAAAATACAAATTAAATTAAAAATTAAATTAAAATTATAATGACAGTCAGACTGTCCTTGTTTACATTCACCCCCGTAGACTAATCTGAAAATAAAATATTAGCTGAAAAAATTTTTTGTTAGTAAAGTATTTTTTCAGCTAATATTTTATTTTCAGATTAGTCTACGGGGGTGAATGTAAACAAGGACAGTCTGACTGTCATTATAATTTTAATTTAATTTTTAATTTAATTTTATTTTTAATTTTTATTTTATTTTTTATTTATTTTTATTTTTTATTTTTATTTTTAATTTTATTTTATTTTTAGATTGAATTGATTAGACTGTAAGACCAATAAAAAATATTTATTAATTTAACTCTTAATTTAGTAGTGCTACTTGCTATTTTAATTACACCATGATGAGGTAAGTAAAATTCTCCCTCATTCGTATCGAAGTAGTTTAAACTCATGTGTTTCAAATTTAAGTACTCCTTTATCCCCTTGGAATATTTTACTTTGAAATCTCAATTCTTTTCAAATTTTCTTTGCAACTGTTTAAATTTTTTTAAAGCCGTTTCTTTAAATTCTCCTAACACCTTCGTTATATTTTGAAAAGGTAAGGCTACTAAGTACCGGCCATTTTTATCGCTATAAACATGCTTTTTAAAATGATTTTCACAATCAATTTTCTCTTGTGAAATTAGATTGATTCGGAATTTCTTCTATAGATTATACATTTTCAATCACGTTTTTTAACTCGGGTACCATACCATTTGACATTTTAAGATTTCTTAATTTTGAATGTTTATATATTAAACTCCTCCCGATTCTCCATCCAAGTCGCGTTTTTTGTATGTATAGATCATTATAATTTTTCGATAAATGAATATTTCCTATAGAAAAGTTGTTCCAGATCGAATAAACATATCAATCAGTGTCGTTTATGAAAACTCGGATCAGCAAGGCAAATATTTTTAGGAATCTAAAAAAGTTCTTTAGGTATTGGTTGATTTGGTACTAAGCCTGTTGTTTTTGGTATGATTAAGAAATTGAGCGGACGTATGTATTCATTATAGATTGATTTAAAAGTTATGCAAACTATATTTTTTACATTAGTGTCAAATTATTTAAGGATCCTACAGATACAGAACATTTATCTGTGGGTAATTTTAATCAGGCAACTAAATTAGAAGTGAAGAAGTTAGCGGTCGCACACGTGTCAAGTAATGTTGTCGTGGTACTTTTGTTACTCATGAAGTCATACGTTTCCACTATTAAACTTATCATTAATTGAAAAGAGGGATTCGATGGAAAGGATGACAGCAATATTTTTGCATTTAGTAGTCATGCTTTTGATTCATTTTTTCGATATCTTTTGTAAAATGTAACAGTAAGTTGTGTCTTTTACCACATTTTTGACAGCCACCGAATTTGCATTATCGGACATGATGATCCCGTAAACAATTCAAGCACAACGAGTTATATTTTATTATATTATATCCTTCTTTGACTGACATACTTATAAATTATTTCCATTTAAATATCGAGTGGTTTTCTGTACAAACTTTTTTTAGAGGTTGTAGAAATCAATGTTTGACGATTAGATTCAATTTGACTTTTTTTTCTGTAAGCATTTTTGTCAAACGTTTCAGACAAATCTGTATGGTCAGTTTTACGTTTTGATATACGTATGGCTGATCTACATATAAAATTCAATTAAATCTTGCAAATACGTCATCAATTAAAATAATAGCTTTATTTATCAGAAGATCAAAAAATTCGTTCTCCCGTATTGTATTGTTTATCCTAAATGACAATATTGGCCATGTTGCATTGTTGATCCTAAATTACAATATTGGCCATACTTGATCATAAATAGATAATTGATTTTTGCCCTTGTATATATATATATATATATATATATATATATATATATATATATATATATATATATATGTAAATATGATAATATTTTTCAATCATATTTGGGCTAATAATAAAAAACACTCAGAGTGTTTTTATTTTCACTACGCTCGTCGACGGATATTGTCGACCTTTTCAAGTGCTTTAATAAAGAAAAAGATATATAAAATAATTACATATTAAACTGTATAGACAGTGAAAAATACCGCACAATTAAAATTTAGAAATTATAATTAGCCGCTAATGAATAAATCAGAAAGTACAAACAAATACTAAGACGTTTTATGTCAAACTGATGAAATTCTAATATTGACAGTATCAAAAGTTGATAAGTCAATAATTATCACATGAATATTACAAATCAATTACAAATTATAAAAGTTTCTGTCAGAATTATAAAATGTCAGATATTATAAAAATGGGATTATGTCTGAATTTCTTTTGCTAAGAAATAGCGTGTCTTTTTTTTTCTTATATGTGTGATCAATATTAATTTATATAAAAAGCAGTTCTGGAAGAGCACATTTTTTTAAATTATTGTCAATATCTAATATATTTAGGATCTTTTTCTTATCTTCATTAATACGATCTTTTAACTTTCGCTTAGTTTCGCTTATATATTTGCATCGCCTATACAATTGCATCACAATTCTCATAATTATTTTTATCTTTATTGGATATTGACAATATTAGAATTTAATCGGTTTGACATAGAACGTCGTAGTGTCTGTTTGTAATTTTAATTGTAATTTTTGATTTATTAATTGTGCGGTATTTTTCACTGTCCATACAGTTTAATATGTAATTAATTTGCACATATTTTTCTTTATTGAAGCACTTGAAGAGATCGACGATACCTGTCGATGAACATGGTGAAAATAAAAACACGCTGAGTTTTTATGAGCCCAAACTTGATTGAAAAATATTATCATATTTATATACATATTTATATTCATATGCGAGGGCGGTTCAATAAGTATCCAAATTTGAAGACAGAGGACGATCCTTTGGGAAGCTGGTGTTATTATTGTGTGTTGTCATCTATCAAACGCTGCCAAAACAAATTTCATACTGATTGATAGTAATATTTTATATGATAAATTGGCTATGAAAAAATTATCGGCCCGATTGGTGCCGCAATTGCTCACCATAGACAACAAGCCGAAGCGGCTGTTAACTTTAAAGCAGTGTTTGGAACAATTGGTCATCACGATAACGAACCAGCACATTCATCGGAAGCTGTCGTCACCAAACTACAAGAATTGCGTTATCAATTGCTACCGCCGCCCCCGCTATTCATCCGATCTGACTCGCTGTGACTTTTTCTTGTTCTCTAACAGGAAGAAATGGTTCGCGGGAAAAAAATTTTACTCAAACGGGGAAGTCATCGCCGAGACAGACTTATTATGGAGAGTTTGAAAAATCCTTTTTTTTGGAGTGATTAAAAAAATTTTCAGAATATTGGGAGAAGTGTATCTTTCTAAAAGGCAACTATGTTAAAAAAAATTTGTTTTTGAATAAATGGTGTCTTCATTTCTAATACGGGCACTTATTGAATCGCCCTCGTACACTTACTCGTATATTACACTTTGTGGCCACAATTGAAATTCACAATTTCAGCGAAAACTGTTTTCAATCACGTTGATTTTCGGTTTTTTATAACTAACTTAATTATTACAATGATTTTTGACACACTATTTTAAATGTATTGGTTTAACTCCGTAAATAACATTTTTACTTTTGTAAAATATATTTTAAGTTTTTCACGTTAGTTAATATCTTAAACTTTTATTATTTAATGTTGTATCCAGCTCGAAGGTCTATGTTTAAGTGACGCGGACGTGATTACATCTTTCCCGTAAAAATTAATTTAAAGGAAAAGAATTTCGTTTTATTTTATTTTTTTTATTTTATATAAGGTTAACATAATTTTTTTATTCAGATGTTATACTACAACTGAATTGCTTACGCATATACATTACAACTATAGAGTCGATAATTTTCATTTGTTAATTACATTTGTTTCACACAAAATGTATCAAATTTTAATAACCACAAATCTATAGTAATAATTATCATATAACCTATAAACATCAACCTAAAGATCGTACATATATCAATAAAATGAAATAATTTTGTATATATAATACCCTTGATTACAAAAAAATTTTTAAAGACGACCTGTAAGTACATGTAAAAATAATTTTTAACTTATATTTCTATAGTTTTGTATCTCCACGTTATAAATAAGTGAGTGCATAGGCCCACTTTTAATAAACAACTTTTTTATTGAATAATTTTAAGTAATAATTTCGAAACTTACACGAGTTGGTACCCATGTAGTATATATTGACATTTACTTAAATATAAAAATTGATTTCAATACTTTCTTTTGATTAAATTAAAAATAATTGAATATAATTCTGAAATATCATTTTATTCTTAGGAAATCTATATACAAGGGTGGTTCCAGAAGTACCTGGTCCAACTAATAAAACTTAAAAATTTTGAAAAAAGTATATTTATTTTTCAACATAATCTCCTTTCAGCTCTATACACTTTTCCCAGCGATGTTGAAAAAGTTTGATACCCTTTTTATAATAAGAATTGTCAAGCTCCTCATAATAGCCATTAATTTCCGATATCAGCTCTTCATTGTTGGAAAATCTTTGACCAGCGAACCATTTTTTTAGTCTGGAAACAGAAAATAATCCGAGGGAGCTAAATCTAGCGAATAGAGTGTACGAGGTAGCAATTCGAACTTTAATTCATTAATTTTGGCGATTGCAATAATGGATGTGTGAGCTGGTGCACTGTCTTGATGGAACAACACGTTCTTCTTAGCCAAATACGGCCGTTTTCGCTTGATTTTTTCGCTCAAACGTTGCAATAACTTCGCATAATACTCGCCGTTGATAGTTTTTCCGTTTTGAAGATAGCCAATGAAAATTATCCTACACGCATTTCAAAAAGCAACGCCATAACCTTGCCTGGAGACGGAACAGTCTTTGCCTTCTTTGGAGCCGGTTCTCTTTTTTGAGTTCATTGTTATGATTATTCTTTTGTTTCGGGTGTGAAGTGGTGGACCCATGTTTCACCCATAGTTATGAAACGGCGCAAACATTCAGCTTTATTTTTGCGAAACATTGCCAAACAGTCAACCGAAACATCTTTACGACGCTGTTTTTGTTCTACAGCTTTGCCATCTTCAAATTTTCAGTTAATATGTAATGTACTGCACTCTTTCAAATGCCTACCATGTCTGCTACCTCATACATTTTCAGTCGACCATCGTCCAGTACCGCTTTGTGGATTTTCTTCAATATTTCTGGAATCGTCACCTCGTTTGGAAGACCACTGCGATGCTCGTCTTGGCAGCTCGTACGGCCTCATTTAAATTCTGCTACCCAATATTTTACTGCTGCAAATGAAGGAGCAGTCTCATCCAGAGTAGACTCTAGTTCAACTTTTATATTGGTTAGTCTGAGACCTTTCAAATAAAAGTATTGTATCACATAACGATGACCAATTTTTTCCATGTTTACAAATTCACTGAAAACATTGACTATTGATGAGTGTCAAACAAATACTAAACATCATGGCGTCTTCAAACTTGAGACATATGCTTTATAGATTGTGTAATTTTTAATACAGTGGTATTTTTTGAGCAACTATCGCCACCTCTCGGTCAGGCCAGGTACTTCTGGGACCACTCTCGTATATTTACTTTTTTCTGTTATTTTATTAATAAAATAAACTTTTGCCAAAAACTGTTAAGCGAACCTGAATTCTGAAACTTACACGAATTGGTACATATTTACATATATTTGACTCTGTAAAAATTGATTTCAATACTTTCTTTTGTTTAAATTAGAAATATTTAGAAAGAATAAAAATATAAGCTGTTTATTAAGAATCGTACATTTATATGTAATTTACTGAGAAGTCAAGAATTAGGCAAACATTTCATTTATATAAATCAATACAACACATTGATTAGATCGATAATGTATTACATTAAAGAGAAGTTTCAAATGATAAGGAATTCGAAAGCATTATACTTTCCTTATTTTATACTATCGTAGAAAGTAATGAAAAGATCTTTAAGTGACGACTATTCAACGAAGACTGCCTTATTCTCTGTCTGTTCCTAAATATGAGACCTTGGTGTGCTCTGAGGAGCCAGAAGAGATGGCATATTTTCCTGTCTCTTTTTGTGGAAAAATGGCATCATAAAAGTTAAAAATCACAGAAATATGCATTCCGATAATCTTGAAAACGTATGTGAATTTACAACACTAGGCTAAGATTTAACAGAATGGCCTATCCTGAATTGCCTTAGCATCGTGTCTCCTTCCATAGTTAACTATCCATTGTCCTCATTCGGCAAGTAACTATTTAGTTTGAACGTGTGTAGTTGTGTTAAGTACGAGTTGTGTTCAAAAAGTAACGAGAATTATTCAATTTCGCGGGTTTGGAGAGTCCGCCTGTATAAAATTTTTTTTATTATGTTAGTGCGCATGCCGCTGAAGTACGACAAAATTTTTAGCAATATTTATTGCTTACTTTTTAAGTGGTAGTCGCTAACGTTAGACGTGTTTTTTCGAACTCGGCAATTTTCGTTTCTAAAAAAAAATGAAGCAAAGAATTTGTATTCAATTTTGCGTAAAAAATGAAATAAAGTGTAGTGACGTTTGTAAACTGTTAACAAAGGGATATGGTGAGTCTGCTATGAGTAAAGCAGGGATTTACGAGTGGTATAAGCGTTTCCAAGATGGCCGCGAAAATATTGAAGATGATGAACTACCTGGACACCCAAGCACATCAACAACTGGCGAAAACGTGAAAAAAAATGAAAGAAACGGTTATGAACGATCGCCGAATCACAACCCGAGAAGTCGCTGATGATGTTGGCATATCAGTTGGCTCGTGTCATCGAATTTTTTCGGATGTTTGGATATGAAACGTGTGGCAGCAAAATTTGTTCCAAAATTGTTGAATTTCGAATAAAAACAACGGCAAATGGAAGTTGCTCAGGAGTCGCTAAATGAAGTTAATAACCATGCAGAACTACTAAAACGTGTTATAACAGATGAGGAAACATAGATTTACGGATATGATGTCGAAACTAAAGCTCAATCGTCCCAGTGGAGGTATTCAGGATCGCCAAGACCGAAAAAGGCTCGACAAGTGCGTTGGAATGTGAAGGTTATGCTCACTATGTTCTTCGATTTTAATGGCATAGTGTATCACGAATTTTTACCACACGGTCAAAAAATCAATAAGGCGTACTACTTACACAAGTTCAACGTCGTTTGCGTAAAGCAATCCGAAAAAACGCCCGGAATTGTGGCAAAACAATTCATGGCTTTTGCACCACGATAATGCACATGCTCACAGTTCAATGCTTGTTCATGAATTTTTGGCCAAAAATAAAAGTTTAACGATGCCTCAGCCTCCAAATTCGCCAGATATGGCTTCATTATGTCTTTTTTCTATTTCCAAAAATAAAGAGTACATTAAAAGGCCGTCGTTTTACAAACATAGATGACATTAAAAGCGAATCGCTGAAAGAGCTAATAGCTATTACAAAGATCGAGTTTCAAAAGTGTTTCGAGGATTGAAAAACGCGTTGGCACAAGTGCATTATATCCGAGGGGGTTTACTTTCAAGGAAACAAAATATATCTTGATAAATAAATAAATATTTTTTTCATAAAACGAAAAGTCTCTTTATTTTTTTAACACACCTCGTATACTGCATGTTAAGGATAGTTGAGAAATTAATCCCCTTTGTTCTTGTAATCCACAATTTAGTCGGCTTAATCTAACATCATGCTTGATACAATTGTCGACAACTCAATAATAGCTCAATATAAGCGAAAGATGTAATTAAATTAAATTTGAGGTCTACGATGGCTCGATCGCTAGAGCGAAGGACTAGTAACTCGGTGATCCGAGTTCAAATCGTGGTCTCGGCCGATTGACACAAGCACCGCTGTAATAATTTACATGTGCTTTGTTCACAAACACATCGTAGACCTCCGTCGCTGATTAGTACCTGTATTTGGAAGCATAAAAAGAGCGACGTTAAATAACATAAAAAAAAAAATTAAATTTGTTGTAAATCTTTGTGGTCAATGTTAACATCGAAGAATTACTCGCATTCTGAAAAGCGCATGAGCGCGCCTACTCGGGTAGTTAAGCGTATCGCATAAGAGGGACCGAGCTTGGTATTAAACTTAAACACGCTGGATGCGGGGATCGAGACCATGTTTTATTTAAGGGTACAAAATTATTAAACAAGCAAAACAGAAACCCTTATGCCGGTGCTACTTCGAGGTCCGGCGGCCAGCCCCGCTTCTACGGTCAAGGGAGCGACGAGTGTAGTAGTGTGGCGGTGAGGGGCCTAGGGGCGAGGAAAAAGGAGGAAAGGGAGGCAGAGATGGAATTCCGAAAAGGAAGATTGCTCTAGTTGCCTGCGCCCATGCTCGTCAGCTTCGAGAATGTCCGAGAAGAGAGAGTGAGAAATTGTGGGAGAGAGGGAGATGGAGAACGAGGGGAGAGAACGAGATATCGAGCTGTATATCTAGTATATATATATATATATATATATATATATATATATATATGAAAGTATATATATATATATATATATATATATGAAACGGAAGAAAAGCGTAAACGAGAGGGTGAGAATACGCGAGGTGCGCGGTTCTTGGTAGGCAGAGAGTGAGAGAGGCTGAGAGAGAGGGAAGTTTTCTTTCTTTACAAAAGGAGAAAATAGGGGAGGCTTACGAAAACAGTAATGGAGGTTAAGACAAAGCTGGGGAAAAAAGAACACGAGAACACGAAAAAAGAAAGCTTATACGATAGTGAGAGTGATGAAATGGGAAATTTTCCGACAAGGCACACAGGAAAACTAAATCGACGTAATATTAAAAAAATGTGCTAAACATATCGACGACTTCTTCTTAATTCTGCAATAAATAACCAGTGTCAATGATTTATAAATGCAGAATAAATATACTTTCAGTAATTAAAAACTAACTGGAAATATAGGTTATTTACATAAACAGATTATATACAGATATATCGCTCTAAATGGAAAGCCTATACTACATTGTTTTATATCTTATAAATTCAATAGTATTTTATTAATATTATCAAATTCTCTCTAAACATCCATACCATAAGAATATACAATTTTTTATTCTAAATTCGTTAAAAATTATGAATATTTAAGCAACTATTTTTGCGAAGTTATAATAGTTAAAATTATACTTAATAAGAAAGTTATCATTTGTTTTTTATGACGTGGAAAATAAACTTTAATTGTTATTAAAATGTATTTTTACCTAGAAATCTAATAGAGCCGTACATTTTAGTTTATGGGATAGATAAACCAAATGTTAAATTATGTTCGTACAGGCAAGTGCGAGGAAAATTTGCAGAGAAGATGAGAGTAAAAGGATGAGAAAAGGGGATAAAGAGTGTCCAATGAGGAGAGGAGAGCACAAGATACCAAGAGAAATTGCCTCACGTTCAGTTCGAGAGAAAACGTTTGGAACGGAAGGAAAGAGACGGAGGTGGAGATAGAGAGGATGAAAGCAAGAGCAAGGTAATGAAAGCACGAATGGCTAGTCCAGCGTGAAAGCCTTCGTCTTCTAAAGCGGAATCGAGGGTGGCCGAAAGAGAGAGAGAGAGCGACAGAGATAGAGAGAGAGAGAGAGAGAGAGAGAGAGAGAGAGAGAGAGAGAGAGAGAGAGAGAGAAATTGTCCAGCTAAGAGAAGATGGAGACGGGAAAGATCGTTTCCTCCTCCACTGTGGAAGAGGAAAGCAGACACGTGAGAGGGAGATGAAGAAGGAGAGAGAGAGAGAGAGAAATTGTCCAGCTAGGAGCAGATGGAAACGGGAAAGATCGTTGTGTTCGCCACTGTAAGCACGCTGTGGAGGAGGAAAGAAGACACGTGAGAGAGGAAAGTGTGCGAGTGTGTGTGCATGCGTGTGGGACAGGTGGGGAAGAGGAAGAGAGAAGTGAGAGCGATTTGCAAGTAAGAGAATGAGATAAACGTCGATGGAATGGGATGAAGAAAGATAGGAAGTGAAGGAGCAGGAATGTATGACAAGAGAGTGAGAGAGATGGACATAAATGGTGAGCGGGAACGACCGAGGGGCTAAGGGTGTAGTGGTTGAAACATAGAAAGGGGAGGGAGGATGTGTGGGGAAGGTGCCTTAGTCCGCAACTCTATCTCATGCACTCCTAACCAACATGTATTTTGCATAAAGCTTACATTAGTTGAATTACAATGCTCCTGTTTACTCTATCATTCCCTGTCTCTCTCTCTCTCTCTCTCTCTCTCTCTCACTCTCTCTCTCTCTCTCGCTCTCTCTCTCTCTCTCTCTCTCTCTCCCTACATTTCATTATACATCTGGCTGCCCTCTCTCACTATCTTTGTTTGTTTTTGTCTGTGTATACCTCTTTCTCTCGCTCCCATTTTCTTATACACATGCTCGATGTACTCTTGTCTCCAGTCGTATCTGTCCTCCTCCCCATCCCACCCTCTCCTAACTCAGGTTATCTTTGAGAAGCGAATATATGGACAAGCATAGCATTCACGGACAATATACATACGCGCGCGCTAGAATTTAGGCTGAAATAGTCGATGTGAGGTGCGACGCAAATTACCGTTGGAAGGCAATGCGAATTTGTGCTTCAAACGCCCGTTCCTCTCAAAAATGCGCTTGATGTTAGAAACTTCTGCTGATTCAGATATAGAAAGAAAAATTTGGAATTGCAGAGATGAGTGCCACTTTTGCAATACGCGATGATTGATGCATATGCGTATCGA
Organism: Sycobia sp. Sy_11; assembly: GCA_018907035.1. NCBI lineage: Eukaryota > Metazoa > Arthropoda > Insecta > Hymenoptera > Epichrysomallidae > Sycobia > Sycobia sp. Sy_11. The sequence continues at coordinate 982,410 of JACCIC010000162.1, read as the reverse complement.
TATATTGTTTACCTTTTAACTTATTTTAGTTCTATTTGTTTTATAGAAAATTTAGTACGCCTATAAAGATTAATCAAAATCTGCAGCATATAATATGCTTATTTTACAAACTTATAGATGAAGAATATACCGGATGTCTCAGAATTAATTACACAGATTTCGATATCTGTATAGATTATGGGCATGTAAATGCAATAATAAACTTCAAATCAAATGACTTGTTGTTAGTTTTCAAGTTATTAAATAATGTTTAAAAACCAATCAAAAACTTTGGACTGAGATTTTCGGTCGAGAGGCTGGAACGAGAAAATGAAGGTGAAGACTCTTACGAGCTCTGGAAGATATAGAAGGAAACAAATATCGATTTTTTTCGATAGCAAGAAAATTGAAATGAAAAAATCGATCATAGTGAAAATGTGAGAGAGGGATCGCGAGAGGCGTACGTTTGGTCCTTCGTCGTCTACGATTTCTGTCATAAACTTCGGTTCGGTCCGTCCAATAATAATAAAATATGTCAAACATACACTCGCGCTCTAGGCACTCCGGACATCTAATTATATGAGGGTGGTTCAATAAATACCCGTATTCGAAATGAAGACATCATTTTATAAAAAAATTTTTTTTCTTTTTCAACATTGTCCCCTTTAAGAAAGATATACTTATTCTAACGTTCTGGTCATTTTTTAACCCCACCAAAAAAAGGATTTTTCGAACTCTCCACAGTACGCCTCTGTCTCGGTGATGACTTCCTCGTTTGAGCAAAATTTTTTTCCGCGAGCCATTTCTTCCTGTTAGAGAACAAGAAAAAGTCACAGCGAGCCAGATCAGGTGAATACGAGGGGTGCGGCACCAGTTAATCAATCAATTCATGCAGTTTGGTAGCGATAACTCTAGATGAATATGCTGGTGCGTTATGGTGATAATGCCTTTTTTGCAACACATTTTTTGTCACTAAATGTGGCCGTGTCTCCTTCAATTGTTTGTCAAAACAGCCCAATAACTCACTGTAGTATTGTCCAGAGATCGTTCTTCCTTTTTATAAATAGTTCATCAGGATGATGTCCTTCGCATCCCAAAAAATCGTCGCCATGACCTTTCTGGCCGATGGGACCGTCTTCGCCTTCTTTGGAGCAGATTCAACGCGAGAAATCCATTGTTTTAATTGTTGCTTAGTTTCTGGTGTGTAATGATAAATCCAGATTTCATCAACGGTGACAACTCGACATAAAAAGTCCTTCGGACCTCGCTTAAATTTTTGCAAAGACTGCTTCGAAGTTAACAGCTGCTTCCATTTGTATTCTATGGTGAGCAATTGTGGCACCCATTGGACCGAAAATTTTTTGATAGCCACTTACCATATAAAATATTACTATCAATCAGTCTTAAATTAGTTTTGGCGTCGTTTGATAGATGGGAGCAGATGATAATAACACCAGCTTCCCTAAGGAACGTCCTCTGTTTTCAAACACGGATACTTATCGAACCGCCCTTGTATTGAACAGCTCTGCCTAAAAAAACAAACATCGATTTTATTCCGAGTAGTTTTTATACACATATCACGACAAGCATAGTAAGAAAGTGTGAAAAAAATGTTTCATATTTATCTCTCTCTCTCTCCCTCTCTCTCTCTTTCTGACTCCAATTCCACATCCGCAGTTTTAAGTATATGAAATGGCGGATCGATGACGCACCATCATAAACTTTCTCGTTATCGAAAAAATATCGATGCTCATTTGCTTCCATTTCTTTCAAAGTCCGTGAGAGTTTCAGCCTGCATTTTATATTTGCAGCCTCTCGACCACACATCCAAATTCTGCGTTCTTGATTGACTATTAAGCATTGCTTAATAACTCGAAAACTAACAGCAAGTTACTTGAAGTTAATTTCATTATAGCATTTACATTTCTAGAATTTTGATAATGAATATGGTAATAGATATGATAATCTGTCTAATTAATTCTGGGACACCCGGTATATTAGAAAAATTCTATTGACCATTCTCTGGTAGAAATCTGACAATTTTCAATAGGTTGGAAAGTAGTTACTATATTTTAAAATAGAATAAAGTATCATGGCTTAAAACTAGGCAAAATTGGGAATAAAATATGTGAATATTGTCAATAAAATTATGAAAGATGTAGAAACTAAAGATGGAACATTTTTTCTGGGTAGTAAATGAACAATTTAATTCGTACCGAAGTTTCAAATACTACAATCGAAAAAAATACTATTTATATAATATAAGAATATTATGTTGTTTATATAATAAAAGATACAGTAAAAGATACCTAAATAATTACAAGGGATTAGAAAAGATCAATAAAGTCTGCTTTGTTAATAAGTCCTTTGAATATCAGAAATGCAATCTGGTTTTGTATTAAATCTTATGGAGATCCATAGAAAATGATAA